>NW_019379523.1:2304671-2492193 GCF_000648655.2 Copidosoma floridanum | reverse complement strand
CCTGTGAGTCTGTGCCAGATAACTTTAAGGCTTGTTATTAAAGCTGTAATTTCTTTTGGGAAAACCACATAACTCATCAAAATTTAATAAATACTGGGGAAAACTTTAATCAAATAACTTTTAAATTATGAATTTGTGACTCAAAAATACAATAGTAATAGTAACAGTGGTAATAATTATAATATAAATAATGACATCAATAATTTTTTTTTCAGGAGGATTTGCACGTAAAGCGGGGAACAAAGAGGTGGGGTAAAGCCCCACTAATTTGAATCATAGATATTTAAAATGGTTTAAGAAAAAGCTACATAGATATCTGTCGGATTTGCAATTAATGTTTGGAAACAGGAGAAACTCGAAATAAGACTTTCCAGGGACTATAAAAGTCCTGACTCGTCTTTCGATACCCAACTTGCCCATAAAACTCTTGTCACCACTTGCTTAACTTATCCCATGCATTCCATTAATTACTACTTACCTATTTAATTTCAAATAAAAATGATAAGCACAACTTTGTATTTCTATGGTGGTAGGATCTGAGTGTGGCATCGTATAGCGTATCCAGATGTCCAAGGAAAAGTTTTCCACCAGATGTTCAAATTTAAGTAGAACCTTTGAAGCATTCGAGACAAAAACAAGCAGACAAAAGGATCAAATTGATGACAGTAACCAATAGAATTGAATTAATTAGGTTCGAGTCAGAAGTAAACGGATAAAATACTTAAAAGATGTATTTTAAACGATTTTCCGAGTCAGTTGGAGAAAGTCGATCAAATGATAGAGTCTCTAAGACGCTCCAATGAGAGGGTCGGAATCCACTACGCGAAACTTTATACTAACGCTTCTGCTACTACTGACAAAAAAACATCGACGTTGCATGCATTACTGAAACTTACCTCGATAACACTATACCAACACTATACCCCTCGTCATCCACAACTACACGGACTACTGACGAGGCAGACGAGAAAATCCTACGACAAAGTGGTTATTCTTGTTCACTTTCTCTTCCTGTGACATGCAGAATTATATCTTGTGCCTCCTAAAGCTGATATCGATATCTCCCTCTTACATAATCCTGCTGTTTTACTCCAACGTCCTCATTGGGATGCAAACACGAGAACCTACGGACGTATGATGAAAGCTTACTTTTTCTGTATGAACAGTCCACTTTTATCATATGTTTCTCCAGGAACCCATTATTTAGTCAAGTTTCTACAACACCCATATTAATCGACGCGCGATCTGGGCGGCAGAAACAAAAATATTGAAGAACAAACTTGGGTCATAACGTGTTATCGAGAGTCTGTAAATTGCTTAACAACATCATCAAATTTATATGCTTCTACTAATTAAAGAAAGTTGAAAAATTGGTTAAATTTAATTTTTGAAAAAAGTATTATCTGAAGTTTTGACAAAATTTGGTCGCCAGTTCGAAAAATATTTTATCGAAAGTGTATGAATCATGTAACTGAATACCATTATCTTTAACATACAACGTAAACATTTGTATGAAAAATATGTTTTTAATCATTGTTTTTTGTGTAAATAAAATTTAAAAACAATAAAAAAGATTAATTTACTGTAAAATATGTTTTCTCTTCGTAGTTTCTTTTTTATAATGTTCCAAATCTTTCATAATGTGTAATTTCTAAGAGCGTAGGACAAAGTGGCTTGTTATCCCAACAGCGTATAATGATGTGTTATCCTAAAAAGGCCATTAGAGTAATGTCGAAATATTGATTATTAAACAATACAAACAATAAAAACAGTTATGTTTTAAAATCACCAAAAATGTTATATTATTACATAAATAAAAAAAAAGAAGAATTTAATGATGGATGGCAAAATAAAAATTATATAAGACGTAGTACGGTCGTTTGCTAAGATGAAATAATGAGAGAAAAATTGTAAGAATTTTGTACCTTTTTTTATAAGCATAATGTGTACTTATTAATTAAAATATAAAATATATAAATATTTAAATGGTGTTGAAAAAAAAGTGTCAATAACGAACAACGAGCCAAGCGCGTTTAATATATAACTAGTGTACTGAAAAATTTATGAAATCACTAAAAAAAATGAAATAATTCTCCCAACACGTTTTAATTTCATCTTTAAAAAGGATCAAGGATAAAGATAAATTTACTTCGTGAGCACCCCAAGACCACAGAATCCCACGTAACAACTCCTTAGAAAAAACTCACGTTTTCACCATGTCAGGGTTCGCTGATGAATTATTTGTTTTAAGATCATATGGCATATTATGACAATTTGGTCAACGACCGATTACCTTTGCAGATGATTCCAGCAGAAGCATAGATTCATTGACGCATTCTCAATCAATCAATTCCATCGCAGATGTGCAAGAATTCCCTTCTTCTCGCTTTAACTGGCGGGCCTTCGGCACACGTAGCGTTTTGTCAATTATTATCGATTTAGTACTGCGTTTATAAAAAAATTCAAATAAATTGCCATCTCTAAATGAAAACTCTATTTAAAAAAAACGTTTTCCTACGGTTGTATGAAAAATGAAAAAGTTAGGGTAATTTTTCCATCTTCAGAGCACCTCTGATAGTAAAAGTGATAAAACATTTTCAATTCAAAATTTCACCTCAAAAATGGTCACTCACAGAGGTTTTAAGGGTCAACAAAGAGTCTGAATAAAAACAATATCGCCACTGCGTTGATGTAAATATCTATGTTAAGTAATTATTTTTAATTTTCAAAACAAGTACATTTTTATTTACAAAATAAAATTCTAACGAATAAGGTATCATCAATAATTTGTAAAAAAAAAAAAAAAAAATGACAGTTTTACGTTCATTACTTATTGAAAAATAAATCGCAATTTTACAGTCAGTATTTATGAGAACGAAAAATTGAGAATAAGATTGATAAAATCAGAAAAGCTTAAAGAAATGATATGCAACGCTAAGAAGCAATTTTAAGTGACATTTTTACAAGGTGTCGAAAGAGTCGCGTGTAGTGAATGTATGAACATGAGATACAGTTGCTCGAAACTCGGTAGCATACGTGTAAAAAGAATTTCACACTATTTTACATTTTTGAATAGCAAACAGATCCTCAGTCCCTCTTTCATCCTGGCTTTACCCTCAAATCGATATTTTTCGCCTTAAAAATAATTCGAAACTTTAAACGCTCGTATCTTCGCAAATAATGGACACTGTTCAAAATCAGAACATGCTACACACTGTTTGTATAAGTTACCTTTGACATTAATGTCTTGTTTAAAATACACAAATTTTAGGTATTTCAGTCCTATGCTAACTATTATCATACACTGATTTTATGTATTCATTAATATCACTTCAAGTAAGAATGTACACACATTCAACGAAATTTTGACATTTAATTTGTATAACTCAGTAAGTTACACAAAATGTTTAACTGTGTACTTAATCGATAGACGTGTGTGCTTATGTGGAGTGCATTAGTGCACCGATAGAAGCACTTGTACAACATTCGTATCACTACATGTGCTTTTCGGGACCTTATCTGCAGGTACTAATGGCACATTGGACTACTCCGTGCTCAACGGCGTTTGAATATTCATGCGTGAAGTGTACCTATACCTACTCGCATCGGACAGTAATTGCTATTCAGTTATTTATCCATCGTGGGCGATACAATGCTTCGCTGGTTCATTTTAAATATTTAATGGTCTAACACTTCAAAGACTCCAACTCTTTTCGTCTCCCGCTAAATCAATAGTAACTTGTGAAAACTACACATAAAAAAATATATTTGCACTCATCAATCGTTTGAAGTGAATAAATACACAAATCAGAGATTTATCAGAGGTTTGACCAATTACTTCTCTACAAGTATTTTCTAATTGGTATTTATTACTTTTCTTCGTTTCCAAACCGCAAGATTACATAGTTGGATTAGTTTAATGAATAATTAGTTTATTTTACCATTGAATTAAATTATTAAATAAAAAGCTATTTTAATTAGTTATTCAGTTTAATTCTTCATTAATAACATTTTTGATCCAAAATCAAATTTAATGTTAACGGGAGTGAATTAAATATTTTAGAGGATATAATCATACACGTAAGCTTTTGCAATTTCATAAAAATACAGCCTTGTAATTATTACAACAAAAATAATATCTTGTACTGTTATAGTAAATGTATACAATATGAAAGCAAAACGAAGCCTAAAAAATGATTAGAGACTGGATGAATGAAAATGAAATATCTTTTTTTCTCGTTAATTGAGTGATGCAAGGGAGCGCGGCCGCGTCAACGCACAAATGCACCTTTATTTTCTGGTCATTTCACACTCGAGCTAACCAACATAACGTGTATACACGAGGGAGTGGAGAATAGTACCCAAAGAGAGTGGAAAGGAACGAGCCAACACAAAAGAGATTCCCTACCGACAAAAGCGCAAAAAAGAAAAACTTGAAAATTTTCTCACTGTGAAAATATGGAAATTAGATTGCAGCTCAAGCACTGCGTGGATATATATATGCACATACCTACTTACGCGGACAAAGGTGGTATTCTCTTTGTACGAGTGAACTGTACATTGAGCAAGAAATACCAAAAGTAATTCAAGAGATTCAGGAAATGAATCACCAGAAAAATAATAAGAAATTCTTCTTAGCAGTCTATGATTTATGTGCGTTTAATAAATTTATTTTTTACATCATGAGCTTGCAAGCACCCCCACACACTCGCGTGATTACGTGTACACTTATTATTAAACTAATATTTGTTGTTAAAATTACGGAAAAGGAGAAAAATCTTTGTGCGACTGATATTGTTCCCTCCACCCACACGAAGAAATGGTAACAAAAATAAATAACAACGATATAAAATGTTAACACTACATTCCAACGGAGAAGCGATGAAGGTAAATTATGATACCATACACGATACTCACAGCAGTATCTTATCGTTGTCTTGTAAAAAATTGAAACAATAAAGTTGTTTGGACATAGATGCACCCCTTTCTACCCCATTTATCAGTGCACAAAAGTATGAAGTCGGGAAAAAGTACATCCATTCCTATTTGCTGGCCCAAACAAAGCGAGAGCTCGTTAATTTGCACGAAGCTGGAAATTCCGCGTAATTGGGCATCGCTATTTTATACGTTCAACCCGTTATTTTACGAAGTTACTTCGCACGTGCATCCATATAGTGCACGGAAGTAAAAAAAAAGACTAGTCTGGTTTTTTCGCCCTTTTTTCTTTACAGTGTTCAGAGCAGAGCACAGTAGACGAAATTAACAACTTTGAAATCAAAAGTAAAAAACCCCCGACAGCTCAATTATTTTGCAATTACGCGTTTCTGGGACGATGGAAGGGAGCGAGTTTTTAGCGATGATACATTTAAAAGATTAATTGCACCCTCCTGTGTATTAGGTATATACATACACGTAGTCGCTTATCGGCCCAAGTGTGCGCGCACAAAAGGGGGTTGGTACCTAATGAGCTCACTTCATCCACGTCAGCGCTGCCGTAACAAGCTCTTGGGGTTGTGTTTTATTTTTTCCTTTTTTTTTTTTTTTTTCACGCACTAGTAGTATAATAATCTCGGATTTGCGTTGTGAATTACATATAGTCTAATACCATGGAGCTTTTTTAAAGTTTCAAATAAAAACGATTTCAATAGGATTACAGTTTGATTTTCGAAATAACTCAAAGACTAAATTATTTGTTGAGTAAAGTAATTCATAAAGCAAAAAGCACTTTTTTTTTACGTTCTTGCACATGCAGGTACAACCAAATCATCGCATTTATTTTTTGTTTGAATTCAGCTGCCGATCCTTGCGTCATCGATGCCAGTGACCAACTTCAGAGAGACAAGCCGTCCACTCCCACTGCCCCTCACACCCCATCAACTACATCAAAATGTTGCCAAAGTGTGTGGTATGTCCTGCTGCTACGCCAAACCTTAGAAGATGAAGAAAGCATTGGGAATTTGGGGATCACTGGCGCTAACAAACCACTCAGACTGTCATGATTTTTCCTCTGGGGAGCTTGGAAGAGACTCATATTTGTCTTCCTAGTACCGTTTTGAAAGTACTTTGATTTATTGGCTTTTCGGAATAGGAAACGCTGATACATGGGATTTTTTTACTTCTCATCAGTTTTGAACAATCAGTGATCAGTGGTTTTTGATATAATTGTGATAAATTGTAAAAAGATACTGGTTATTAACTCTTATACTGTAATAAATATTACGATATTAATAAATAACAATTTCATTTATATTCAATTAAATGTATTATTTGAATTTACACTAATATATTAATGTGAAATTCTTTCGATGTAACATGTACCCTTACTTTGATTTATCCATACAGTCTACCTACTGTCAACATCTTATATGTACGTAATTTGTAATTTACAATACAGACACTTTTCATTTACAAATAACTTTTATTATTACTCTAAAATGTAGAAAAGCTTCATTCAATATAATGATGTATTTTATTTAATTAATTAATTATTAAAAGATATATTTACTTGGGGATCAGGGAGATACAAAATTGAAATATCACAAAAATCAAATCACTTATTTAATGCATATGTAGGTAGCCAAGGTACCAAAATATGGTGGAAGAATAATTAACAAAACGTACAAGTTCTCATACACACACAATGTATTTTCACATTTATAGAATCTCAAAAATCTAATTAAAAGTTTCAGTGTCCCAATAAAAATTTTTTTAATCTTTGGACAGGTGTTTTGCAATAAGCTTGGTGAAACCCGTTGGACGGTGGATGCAACGCAGAATTACGTGACTTGTAAACGCGAGAAAAATCCACGTACGTGAAGCTGCTAGTAAAAAAGATGGAAAAAAATAAGCTCGTGTCGCGCAAAAAAAAGGAGCGAAAAAAATCGCACTCTCGTGAACTTTAGTCGCGTAGGACGTAAAGTTTACGAGCTTTGCCGTTTTCCGTGTTCTCTTGTGCGGGTACGTGCAGCTATACGTATCGTCCCCTATTCTTTTTTTCCTCGAAATAAGGAAGGTAAGATCTGCGTTACATCACATTACACCACTGGATTTCGAAACTACCCTCAGTTGCACCAGAGAGTTGTAATCGCATGTGAAAACTTTAGCCACGTTTTTTTTTTTTTCCTTTTTTTCTCGAGTTTTACGATATCTCCGAAACTTTTTTTTCACCACACCTTCTTTCTTTGTCCTCAGCCTTTCTGTCGTGCGGTAGCGTATGATCTCATCTGTTATAAGCTTTTCAACTTTTGTTGAAACAAGTATTATTTTAAGGAGAAATTACATATGACCGTATCTACTTAGAAATTATATTCCGATTTTTTCACAGTTTCCACAAAATAGCATAGTAGATAAAATTTTTATTTTCAATTCACATGATATAAATGTTTATTTGGTTGTTGTGAGGCTATATTAATTGGACTGATAGCTTCGCTAATTGCATGGCAAGCATAATGGTTTCTCATTTCAACTCTGATTGAAACAAAGTGTTAACAAAGTCAGAGTGAAACTGAAAAAAAGAAAAAGTTTTTTGTTTTTGTGTAGGGGTAAAAAATACAAGCTGAAATTAGGAGGATTTGTGAAATAAAATCAACGACTGCAATACTTATGTGCTGATTCTCTGTGATGAAATAAAATTAGAAAAAATCACATTAGCCACTTTTCAATTTTGTACCATTCGTATTTACTCTATGGAGCAGCAAGGCGCTCGGAATGAAGGAAAAATAAAATTAAGGACGATCCTTAAGATTCATTCGTTGCTCTTTTGAATTCCCTTTAAGATTTCGCTTTCAAAAACGAGAATTTATTCCATCCTCGAGTTGAAAGCCAATTAAATGCAAGGCAACGGTGCAGGTAATTAATACCCATCTTTCCTCAGCAACGGCAAAAAAGAAGCGATATCTAGTGAATCAGAAAAAGGAATCTGCTAACATTTTGTTATACGTAAACTTGCGTTAAAATAAAATGGAGGTATATCAATAATATTACAGTTGGTACATTAATTTGGATTATAAGAATGTAGAAAAAGTGCAGTGAATCGTATAAATATTTTATTACCGTATATTGTAACGTTTCCTTCGGCAAAAAGTACTAGTTGCTTCTTTGAAAAAAAAAAAAAAAAAGACATCCAACACTCGCTTGTACATGTACTTTGCAAAAAAGCTAGGTGTACTCTGGAGGATTTAGGAACTGCGGTACTTTAATTCCATGTCTTACAAGCCCATAGCTCATTCTGCGACGTGTCCGAAAAGTCTTATATTTCCTTGCAGCCAATGCCTCGCTCTGGTGCTCCGATTAAATCGTTCGATTTTCGCGCTCCCAGAACTGCAAATCTGAAATCCCGGGACCCAAGATTTATACGTATTTGTAGATAGGAAATTGCATGGGAAGAAATTTTTTTTTTTTTTTCTCTTTGAATAATAAATAATACATAATACCAGCATTCAGGAATAAATCGAAGTGCATTGCACAGTCACGAGAACGGGAGCGAACGAAATAAAGAAAGGACATAATAGGGTTGTAGGCGTACTATGGCTCTACGGCGACGCCAATTTTCAGGGAAGAAGGGAAAAGCTTTTACGAGATGCTAATGTGAATAAAAAAGAGGGAAAAAATGGAAGATATTACTTTTTTAAAATTTAACTTTCATGTGCATCCGGGGGATCTTTCGCTAATAAAAAAAAAGTTTTTTGTTTTAGAATTAAATTATACGAAAAAGTATAATGTGATTAAAACTAAAAAAAAAACAAGGCCTTGTCCATTGCTTTATGAAAACCTTTCAACCTTACAGTACAACACTACGATGAAACATAAGACCATATCGATTTGTACACCATGTACAATCAGACGTATTCAACGAAAAGCCACAAAGTTCAACCACATGGCTGATTCTCATCTTTAAAATTGTTTTGTTCTGTCCTCTGAATCTCCTCTGATAAAAGAAGAGAGCCACTCCTGAAATTTATAGAAAACTAAAATCCATATTAAGAGCTCTAGGAATTAAAAAAATTTTTTTGTGAAAATTGTGCTTGTTTGTTTCGAAGGAGTCACCCGAGAAAATGGAAACCGGTATAAATCGATAGACTTCTGAGTTATCTCAACAAAAGAGTCAAAATACGTGAAAGCCGAAAAAAAAGCTTTTCAATGCGCCAAAATTGCGTGTGGTGTATACGAATCTTCTATACGTATATAGCCAATCACAAGAAAGAGTAACGAAGGGGGAAAAAAGCTCTGGCTAAGCTGGGACTTAGAATTTTATCGCCAGAGCAATGAATTTTTATTTGACGGTGAGCTTTTGTCTCAAATGGGAGATACCATAATAACTCTTTTCTTTTCATCCATTATTTTTCGCCTTGTTTTCCTTCTCCCCTTTTGTCGTTTATACTTTTTATAAGCTCTCAGAATAAATGAGTTTTTTTTCTCTCGCACAAAAGCTCCACTCGTTTACCATTTTCTATATATTTTTTTTTCCGTTTTCAAAATTAAATCAGTAAAAAAACATTTTTTATTCACTCGAGGTTACTCCGACAATGCCTAGCTGCAACTATAGATTAAATGTTATCCTTTTGAACGTTACATGTCTTTCGTTCCATAGGCATTAATTTTATTATGAAGGTAAGTTTTTTTTTTTTTGGATCATCCAATCATACTGGGCTGTCAAAATTTTATAAATTTTAAAAAGTCCTTCGCAATAAGACTATCCAGGAATTGCATTGACGTATACATGCTATTATTTAACGATGTACTTAATGGTTTTTTTCATTTCAACAAATAATTTGTTTTAATAACAAAGTCGTAGATAATATTTTACATTCCATGGTTGAAGAATTAAATAGTTGTGGAAATTATATTGCCTTCCGGTTGAACAGTGCACTCAATTTAGGAAAACACCTCTGAACCTGCTTTTGACAACAAGTAAATCTCATTTGTATCAAAATCACGTACTTATATCGAATCCACGGGGGGGAGCTTGTTTAGCATACAAATGTTATTTTGATGAGATTTCACGCTTGTACACATTTTGCTATTTTGCATATAAATTAAACATTTTTAACTTATGATTAGTACACGTACGCAAATCCCCTTTATCCCTTTGGGCCAATTTATACGAGTCGTATGTCCTAACATTTTATATATTTTTTTACTTTCAAGTTTTATTCCTAGTATGGAAAAATTTCACAAGTTTGACAAAGCAGTCGAGTACCGTGAATTTCTTACTCTTCTGACGTAATTTTAACTGACTGATGGATCACATTAACAAAAAAATATGAATATGTGTGCATGTAAACTAATGTCAACCCAATTTGAGTTTTTACATTTATTTTGTGTTTTCCGTATGCCAATAGCTTTTTGTCTTCATGTAATAAAATTTCATTTAAAAACACAATTTTTGATCAAACATATACAGAGGGGAAAAAACGAAATCGAGCGAAAAAATTGCTGGAACCACGATAAAACGGATTAAAAAAAACTGATGCAATATACGGAACGATAAAAAAAAAGAGACACACATTAGTGACTCTCTGCTCTATCCCATCTACAACAGCAGCATGTATAGTACTGGGTACATGTACCCACGTCACAGAGAGCAGAGAAGTTCCTTCGACCGTAGCTACTGTCCCAAGGAACGCGAGTAATGAAATTGTGACGAAATTGAATATCGAGAAGAACAAAGGCTTGAGAGTATACATGAAGTATACACACGAGAGTAGTTGTGCCTATGTGCTCTCCCATCTACTTCTCGTGGTAAAAATGCAATACGCCGATAAGGTTGTAAAATAAAACTAAAGTGCCACTCTTGAGGGAGTGCCCCGAGGAGTGAGATTAAATTTACCTTCAGCGAAATAATCCATGGTCGTCGTTTTCTCAACGTTGAAATGTCAACGTTGAAATTGGTGTGTACTCGCACTTTTTTATGCACCATCTAGTGATCTGTTCGCAATGTACGACCCTGTAAATCTTGAAGCTTTCAAATATCATGCATAAGCTGTTTTGTGGTAAAATCTTTAAGGGTATATAACTGTATCTCTTATGATATCATACAACGTCTGAAAAGTGTTTTTTTGATTTAAATATACTCCTGGGCTTCTTTCGCGTTAATTTTGCACGTAACTTGTGATTATATTGTAATGTATGCAGTTACCACCTTAATGACAACGATTAACGTTGAGGAATAAGGCATTTTATACTTAATCATTTGTAGCAATAATAATTTATGGTTTCGTTCATCCAAATGATACAAGGAATGTAGTCATCAAATCTCATCGAGTTCATGCAAAAATTGATTTAATTTTCAGGCATTAAATATCTGAAAGTTTTATTTTGAATCGATAATATTACCGAGAATGAAAGTATCGAATAATGATCCCATTACCTCACTCTATACGCCTCGATTGTGCACCCACGCATTCATAAAATCTATAGAAACATTGAATTTAAACTTACCACGAGAGCAAGTGAAATCTAAATGCACGCTTTCGCTACAGCAGAAATGCCGCTGAATAAGTAACGCGTCGATCCAATCGATGCTTCCCCTTTCCTCTCTTTTTCCCACCCTCGGCTAACTGAAACTCGCGAATATTGCCTGTTTGCCCATCAATAATCGAACCAAAGCCGGATTCCACCGCCGTTTCGGAAAATGAAACGAAGAGAGGAAAAAAAAGCGCACCCACGTCTGATGAATTTTTATGAGAAATGCAAGTATGAACGAACAAATATAACGTTGAGATGACAAAAAAAAGTTGTTATTGCGCTCAGACACCCAACCACGAAGTCGGGTGGTATCATTTTTCCTTCGTTCTTTTTTTTGCGTCAACTATTTCATCATCCACGGAAAATGTCAAGTTGAGCCACCCCCCCCCCTTTCCATACTTTGGCTTTTCCTCCTATTACTTGCATACGTAAACATACTATTTTACAATAAAGCGCGTAAAATTCAACGGTTTTCAATGTAATTTTTTCAGCGAAGAGCAGAGATAGCTTAGAGATGAATGCTAAAAATGCACAAAACTGAGGGAGAAAAGAATAAAATGAAAGAAGGAATTCATTTGTACTCATGTGTGCACGTGTGGGCCGTAAAGTATGGGATGGGCCTGCCTGGCTGGGTCGAGAGATAGCATTGGCAACATTTTTCTTGGGCCAAAAACAAAATAAGTACATACAGGTGTAGGGGGGGGGGGGGTAGAAAGGGATGCAGAGAGGTCGGGAGATGCGGGCTGTGGAAATAAAAGTCGGCGAACAAGCCGAAGAGACAGGGGAGATGGATACGTCGGAATATATATTGGCTAGTTGAAATACTCCGGGAGGAAAATTGCGCCGACCAGTCGTGCATTTGGTTGCTCAGTACGCGGAGATGGGGGAAGTGGAGGAAGGAAGGAAATGGATGAGCTGTAAATACAAATGCAAACACGCCCGTATTTCCTGGCGCTTCTTTTTTCTTAGTCGAGAAAATTACTTGCGCTGAGACGGTGGCTGCACCTGCACACGTTCGGCTATGCAATAGCGCGACATTTTTCGAGATTATTCTTGGGATAATCTATTGGTGTGGAATGCGAAATGAGAAGATGGATGGGGGTAGAAGGGGAGAGTCTGTTCTTGTTTGTTGATTGAAAAAATTTATAAAATCATGAAATCTGAAACTACGGCTAACTTCGCCACAAATAGGAATTCTTCGTCATTATGCGCCAAAAAAAAAAAACTCCCGCAAGGCAAGAAGAAAAATCCATCTCTTGCAGAGTAGAGTCAATCTTATTTGTACTTTTTCGCTTGTCCTCGAAAAATCTCTGACTCACGGAATTATGATAATCACGATTCCAATTGTACTTCTAATTATTAATTCATCTTCGGTTAATGGCCCCATTAAACTATAATTACTCTTTTCCGAGTACGATTAATAATCAATGACTCATTGACGAGAATAAAGAAATCCATTAGAGATTTATTATATTTATTAATTTAATTTATAAGAAACCTTGGGAAGAAAAATAAAGAAAGTCTCGGATCACAGAAATTTGACAAAAAGGTTCTCTGAGAATTTCTTTGCTTCCTTTCGTGGATTGTACACTATTTACCACTTATCATATAGTAAAAATCATTCTAGGCAAAAATGATTTCCAATATAAAACAAAAGTGTTTCAATAAGTGCCTACCACGTATATACGTACGTAAGTACGCGTATTCATGTGTATGTATGTAAATGTGTATCAAACATGTGCGGGACCCGAGAAATGGTACGAAATGTTTGGTCCAAAATCAAAAAATATTTTGAGTCATGTCTCGTGTAGGACTTGTTAGATGGTCTTGAAAAGAACCTCCAACTACAGAATCTCATTTTACAACTACAAAAGTCCCAATTCCCAGAAACTTATAAAATTATGTCTAAGATTAGATGTGGACAAGACCATAGAAAATTTTATAGACAGTAAAAAATTTATTTATTTCTGTCATTATTTATTTGAAATAATTATCTTCTATTTCTTTTTCCTTGGAGTATTATTATTGTAGTCATAAAGATTCTCGTTTAAAATAATAATAATTTTGTCAATTCGTAAAAAAAAATAATAATTTTTTTATTAATGTAGTAGCTAACTGCGTTAAACTAAAACAAAATTAGGTAAGCCATACAAATTTTTCCACCACCATCCCACCTCTCCTAGCGACAGAAGAGAAATTCTCTATTGTACGGGGGTTGCTGGCCCAACCCCTTTTCTGATATGGAGGGGAAAGCCATAGGTTATATCTCTCCCTCCCTCACCCTGACGTATGCCTCGGGAGGTGGAGGGGGGAGCCACGCGCGTTGATGATTGGAGTTATTCAGTAGAGCTATTAAAAAACTATTTAAAAACAGTTGAGAAATTGTTCATCATATAAATATATTTATAAGACCGAACAGAGGTCGTGCAAAGTTATATTTGTTGAAATCTCGAGTAGTAAGCTTGTTACATTCAGTGTTTCCTTTACAAGTGTCGAAGTAAATTCGTTATTGTAAACATTGTTTCCTCAGTTTATTATTTGCGTTTACTCTTACTTGCAAATTTCCATTGTGAAAATCTGCACTTGTGGAACAGAGAACGTCAGAAAAAAACAGTCACTTGGAGATACACACGAGACAAGTAAGTTTTTCGTTAATTTATCTCTTTGCTATACATTTCAATCGTCTATCTGTTCTGTGAAAGGGCTTTTCTTTTATTGTTTGTGGCACATAACGCTTTGTTTATGTATATATTTAACCCAGTTTTTTTTATATTTCTTATCGATTAAATTTCACAAATATAAATTTTGTCTTACTGTTAGTTGTAGGATTTTACTTATAGCCGTTTTCTGAAATTTCTAAATCGATGTTTGTCAGTTATCCTAGAATCATGTAGTGAGAAAATTTGTTTGCAAATGCATAATCTATAATAAATTATTTATTACAAGAAATTTTTTGCATGCTTTGTGACGTATATTTTTTTTTTTCTACTACAATCTTCTTACTTAAAATCTTATGTGCTTTTGCTGTTGTTTGGGAATTATAATGCGATTCAATGAAATACCAGTAAAACAATTATAATTATCATTCTGGATATAATATTACAAACTTTTAAGAAGCTATTTGGCAAATAAAATCATACAGACCAATAGAAAATTGCACCATAAGTAACTGATGATTTTTCAATGCCGTAGTTGTAAAAAGCTGCCAAGAGGGAGAGAAAGAGAGAACATGTTCAAGTGATTTTTTTCTACCTCCTAACTAGAGCGTGGAGGGGCTAAGGTCAAAAACCCTTATCCCGTCTTGCTCCTCCACCTCACAAAGCTTTGAAAGAGACAGAAAGAGAGAGAGGCCGATAAGTCAGTCACATCTTTTTCCTCTCAACTACTCGGGAGAGATGGCCTAAGACTGGGATTTACCTGGGACTCACCTCATCGATCATTAAACAAGAGAATCGAAACTATCAAGATTTTGTTCCATAAAATCAAAGCATAACTAAAAATGTACTGCACTATGTGCTATTGTCGACTGTAATTTTTCTTTTGTTGGAATTCCATCTAACCAGATTGATCAGAGCAAGTTCTTCAATTAATTTTAAACATGTAAATAAATATATATTTCTGGTGGTTACGACTTCGTATATAGATTAGATTAGATTAGATTAGATTAATTCTTTATTCAAACCTTGAAGTATAACCCATATGGTTCTCAAATAATTTACAGTTAATTAGTAGAGTAATAAGATACATAACAATTTATGAACATAATTAATAACAATGGAATAAGAATACAGTGAAGATGACAAAAGTAATAGTTCGCAGAATACATTTAATTAGAATTGACAAAATAATTAATAAAATTGGTAATAGTAACAATCGTATAATTTGGCAATAAATAAATTTAACGTTATTGATTAGACTTATTTTAACACTATTGTAGCTATTGTAAGATTGTATAAGTTTGTTTTTGTTAAAAATAATTTTAAAAGTTTTTAGAGTCATGAGATAATGCCTTGTTCGCGGTTCCAATCTTGAGAATCAGAATCAAGCAATTTATTAAACAGAAATGTTTGAAATTTATTTTTTAACCTTGTGTCGAAAACTGTAATGCCCAGCGAGTTTAGAAGGAGAGTGGATTGGATGAGAAATGAGTGCCTGTAGGTTTCAGTGTGGAATCTTGGACATACTAGGGCTTCTTTAGGCTGCCGGGCAGATCGACGAAGATGATTAAGGTCAGTTGTATGAATGTATTGAGATGATAAGTATTGTGGGTGAGAAGATGCTATAAAAAAGTATGACTGATATCCTAGAAAATAGTCGCGTCGACGACCAACCGATAGCCAGCCCAATGCTATACGAAAAGGTGTAACACGCGAGGAGTGGTTGATGTTACCAAATACAAACCTAACACACGCATTTAATGCCCTATGAAGCTTGAGATTAGACACTGAGTCGATGGAGTGGTAGGCTGTGGACATATAATCGAACAGTGGAAATATAAGACTCTCAACGAGCTGTTTTCGATTAGGGAATGAGAGTGCATGTGTGTAATGTTTCAGTAAATAGAGCGAACGGAAAACTCTTCCGGAGACATATGTAGCATGTCGGTCCCAATTTAGTGAAGGAGTAAGCCAAAGACCTAAATTCTTGACCTCAGTCACATATTCAAGCTCCATCCCATTGATCGTAACCTTCGAGACATCTCTGAGATCAAATGTGCGAAGACAATTGGAGCTAGCCAATATCATGACTTTAGTCTTTTTGTGATTAGGGCGAAGTTGATTCTCATTTGACCAACGTGCTACAGACTCTGCATTCCGGGATGCGTCTTCGACCCCAGTGGGCAAATCTTTAGGAAGGCATGAGAGATATATTTGGAGATCGTCAGCGTAAATCTTATAGTTGCAATTGTTGAAAAGAGCCGGCAAATCATTAATGTATATTAGAAAAAGGAGTGGACCTAATACGCTCCCCTGAGGGACCCCTGTCGAAGGAGTATGCCATCCCGAAACAGCCACACCATCTAGCGAAATAGCTTGTCTGCGTTCAGATAGGTAACTATGAAACCACTTTATCACGATGTTATCACAATTAAATTTGCGAAGCTTGTGTAAGAGAAGTCTATGGGAGATGCAATTGAAAGCTTTAGAGAAATCAAAAAGTATAAGTAATGTGACCATACCTGAATCAATCGCAGATCTCACACTGTCAAGGACGCTAAGCAAGGCGGTTTGCGTGCTGTGGCCTTTTCGAAACCCAGCTTGATTTGGATCAAGGAGGCCGCATTCATCGAGATAACTCGACAGCTGAAAATGTACAAGTCGTTCTAACACTTTTGAGATTTCAGGCAGTTTTGCGATTGGTCTAGTATTCGACATGGAAGTAGGTATTTTGATTTTTGGAAGAGCAGTGATCAATGCCCGCTTCCAAATCTCAGGAAAATTGCCGTCACATAGAGAAATGTTGAACAAGGATGATAGTGGTCCGGCAATCGACTCAGCACTCACTCGGAGCATAGCAGAAGAGATGCCGTCCACCCCACAAGAGCCCGAATTGCCACGCATAATCGCTCGCTTCACATCTATTTCTGTGATGGAAGAAAATTTAAAAACTGGTCTAGTGGTATCAAGAGGTATTTCTAATACCTCAGCCAAGTCTCCAGGTAATAGGGGTGGTCCTTGACAAGTAATACTCGTGAAGTGTTCTATGAGGTCATCTGGGTGGAAACGCGACAAAAGAGAGGGCAGTTTAGAGCCACACAGACCCAGTCGACGAATATAAATACTCGGTTGAATTTGTGACCCCATCCCTTACAGTTGGTCAAAGGATTTTTCTCAGAAGTTAAGGTTTTTTTTTTTTTTTAATTTATTTATTTAGGAGTCAATAAAAATAGGAGTGAGCACTCAAGTCGGACAAACAGCAGATGACGACCTGATCTTTTCTCTACAACCCAAGCTCGAGAAAGACACCATGATTCGCGCTATGAGACATACATTCGTCAAGGCCGAAATTCGATAAATTATACCACTGCGGCATTTTGAGGTAACAAATACGTGGAGTAGTTGTAGTTGGATAGAAACGCATCTTGTACACTATATTTATATCCAAGCTCGATTGGAGCAACACGATAGGTTTGCTGATCGACAGGTAAGGCACATTAATAACTTGCCGAAAAACGTGTTTCAACATTCAAATATAAGTTAGTTGCTTGATTTTAAACATAAATAAAAAACATTACTATCCTAAAATCATGTTAAAGTATTTGTCCATATATATTTTTTTAAATATGCTAATAGTATGCATGACTTTTTTTGACATAGCCAGTCTATTTTATATACAGTTGCAGGAAAGTTTATTAAAATTCAAGTACACCATAACTATTTAATAAATAAATTTTTTATTATTTACACAAAAATTTTTCATTACAGAATTTTATTGTAACCAGCAATAATTTGTTGAAAAATTTCGGAAACACGCGACAAGAAGGTCCGATAGTTGACAAATTTTAGAAAGTTCCGTATAAGGCGATTAATCTGTTTAGTATGCACGTGTCGCACAAAACTTTTGCCCAACTAGGTTCCCCGTTGTCCGTCAAACGACCGCAATCTGCACAAAATCGGAGAAGTACTGGTTCATTGGCACTTGTTTCGTTATTGTTATCATCGCTGTAATTATTGTCCTGTACATTGATGTTGTTATTGTCCGATTGGTTGTCCATGTTATTGTTACTACTCATTTTTATAACAATTTTAGACTAGAACGCGATTGTGAGATGATTTGTTTTGCTGTTAACAAATAAAAAAATCGCATTAAGATAACTTTTTTACAAACATGCACAAGTGTAGGAAACGTTGCTTTAGTGTACTAATTTACTAAAATATTTAGACAAAAGTAACAGGTCACGTAAATACATAGAAGGCACTATTTGGAACGCACATATTTTACGTTGGATGTATTCTTCACTCAAAATAATGTTATAAATAATTAAATTTTTCATTTTTAACAAAAATGTTAGCCATCTTTCGAATTAAATAAAAAACCGTCGCAAACAATGAAGGAAAAGCCCTTATACAGAACAGATAGACGATTGAAATGTATAGCAAAGAGATAAATTGAAGAAAAACTTACTTGTCTCTTGTGTATCTGCAGGTGACTGTTTTTTCTGACGTTCACTGTTCCACAAGTGCAGATTTTGGCAATGGAAATTTGCAAGTAACAGCAAACGTATATAACTTGGGAAATTATTTTCGATGATAGTGAATGTAACACTTGCAAGGGACAACTGAATACAACAAGCTTACTACTAGAGATATCAGCTAATATAACTAAACATGGCTCTCGTATGTCCTTGTATAAGAGGCAATGTCCAAGAATTTCTTAATTAATTTCTTAATAGGTACTTTCTCAATGGTTTAACTGAATCACCTCAATCATTAACATATGAGTCATCTGCCTGAACCTCCCAAAGCTTACATTAGTTTGTAGTGTGAGAGACAGAGAAAGAGAGAGAGAGAGAGAGAGAGAGAGAGAGAGAGAGAGAGAGAGAGAGAGAGAGAGAGAGAGAAACACTCTGTGGGACTTTGGGCCAGAGGCTCTTGCGCAACAAAGAATTTCCCCCAAAACTGTTATGGCTTACCTAATTTTGTCTTATTTTGTTGTGGTAAGCTAGTATACTTTAAAAGATCTTTTTTTTACTAATAGCCAAAGTTAGGTGTATTATTTAAAATGGGAAACCTTATGACTACAATAATACTTTAGCGAAAAAGAAAGAGGACTTAATTATTTCACTTCCTAAAAATTTCAATACCCCAGTATAATTTTCAACAATTGGAACAAATAAATATTTATCTATCTGAAAAAATTCGGTCTTGTCCATTTCTAATCTTAGGATATCATTTTCTGATTTTTTGTAAATCGGAACTTTTGTAGTTGTAAAAAGAAACCCTGAAGTATTTTTCGGACTTTTTTTCAAGACCTCCAGACAAGTTCTACACGAGACGAGACTAAAAAATTTTTTTGATGTTGAACGAGAAATTACGTATCATTTTTTGGGTAAGTACGACACATGTTCAATATACACTTACATACATAGACATAAATACGACACGTAGGGACTTACGTGGTAGGCACTAATTGAAATGCTTTGATTTTATGTGGGAAATGATTGTCCTTACTTCAACTTACTGTGATTATCTTTGCAACGAATTTTTCTCATTTTTTTATTGTATCATGTATCCGTATAAGTACCGAGACCTCAACAGTGTTGGCCTATTGGCCTATTCTACCACAATCGGGTTTGAAGTGATTTTTCGTCCCAACGTAGTTGTAAATGACGGAGGAGGGTGTAATAGCATTCGGTAGTAAAAAACTTGCAAATCTAATAGTACCGGCTGCGGTGCTCTGACACGGTTACTCAGAGTCAGAAAAGGAAACAAGGGACGCGAGAATCTGCATAACATAAATACAAAGCAGAAAATGGTTTAATGCCACCTAAAGTTTAATTTTGGTGTTACAGTCGTTGGGCCCCGTCTGAAAATAATAAATGATGGTGTGGTGCAGGTATGGGACGAGAGGTAAAAAATAAGGCGGGTCTCGGTCGAAAGATTGTCGCAGTTCAATTGAAATTAGTGTAGGAGGGCACTAGTTACGTAATAAAAAGCTCTTTACGCTCTTGCCAATTAAAAGTAAAAGTATACGTAAGGTTGCTTTCAGCAAAAATGGAAAAAAATTCTTATTTTTCAAAATTAAAACTTATAAAAACCTTTTTTTCAAACAGCTTACAATTCTTAGTAGAAATGCACAAATATCGGAATCAACAAAAGTTGTAAAGTATATTTTCGTAGTAGGGTTTCTATTCATTTTCGGATGCATCCGTACCATGCACTCTGCCGTAATTATCGTGAGAGGGGCCAATTTTCTCGGTTACACTTTAAAAGGTGCACTTTCGCGCTGACGCAGGAACCTACCTCAGCATCAACCGCAAGAAAGTTTAACATGGTTGGATTTTCGAGCGCTGGACGTACCTTTTACCCTCTCCACCGTATTTATAGATGGTAGGCGTTTCGCGTGAGATGTTCGTGTCTGTGTTGGCGAAAAAATGGCCCTGTTTGTACCGTAAACATTAGTCCATCCACTTAATTAAAATGTACACCAACGCAAACTCTACTCACAGGAATTGATCAAAAGTAGGATTGTTTTAATTAAAAAATAAAAAAAATATTTAATTGGAAATATAAGGGAATAAATAAATAAAAGCCAGCCTCTTTCTCTGCTTTGTCGTATATATTTTTCTCTCTTTTAACCGATGCGCAGAAAATTAAAAAAAAAGCCGATAGAACGTACCCAGCTGCATCGACTCGAGCGTATGAATTCATCCAAACGAATAACATGAAAAAAAATTTTTTTTATTACAAAGGGGAGAAAAAAATTCTTTAAATTGAGTTGCCCAACAAAATTCAATAAACTACTCTAATGTACTTAGTTTAATCAACGAACAGATAATTATCAGTCATATACATACAAGTGCATGAAATTTGATGAATAATCTATAAATGAATTAAATTATCAATCGATGAATAAACCTGGCTATAGAGCATGTATCTCTGAAAACTTGATCCTTCACCCGGTCTCACAAAAAATCCACAGTTGGCTATTAATCTCACTCTAAAAGCGAGTAGATCCACGCTATAAACAAAGTCCAGCCCATTCCTTCTTTTCCTTGCTAATAGCGTTTACCCCATAAATAGAGGATCATTAAGCTCATGGAGGGACAGCCAATTGTGAAAGAAAGAAAGGTGATGCTAAATCGATGCATCCGAAATAAAGCTATACATACCAATGGGCACTTGGAGCTGTGGGATTGCCAGCCAACTCCAGTTGCTCTCGAGAAACGGAAGGGTGGACGGATCGACTGATTTTATCTCTTTTCTTTTCAAAACCAATTAATTCTTTAGTTTTACGAACGTTTTTCCTCGCATCATGCAGTGTTTATTGTGCCAATTTGGTTACAACAAAGGGAGAAATATTATTTGCATTGCAAATGTTTGAACAGACAAATTGTTTTGGTTTTGATAAATTATATCACTGATTGAATTGATTTTTGTGAGGTATATGTAGAATAAATCATCACATCTGTCTGTGGTTACGTTCATCAGATAAGTGCAACTGGTGAATTGAAAAATAAAAAAAATATTGAAATGCGAACTCGCGAGTGTATTTTATAATTTGAAACATAAAACAAACAAAAATTTTTTAAAAAATCATGATTTGTCAATTTCAAATTACCTATCAATCAGAAACTCAAAATAGAAGTTATATAACTGCAAAGCCATGTAATACTCGTTGATTGCATCAATACCAAGTGTATACAAAATACAGAAGGGAAGAGCGAATCCAACGGAAAATAAAAGCCGAGTGCGTTTCGCTGTTCTACTGTACTGTGACTCACGGTGAATTTGAATGTAAAATAACTTGGGACTGTTTACTCTACGGTACAATGAGAGCCGCTGATTTATTAGCGAATACGGAGAACAATGCAATTAACACTTGGAAGCTACGTAGAGCTTATGACTCCTGATGAAACCAAAGTAACTTTTACCTCATTTTACGCTATATTCCTTTACTTCAAAAGTGAAAACTGCACCGAATCTATGGTTTAATGTATATAATTATACACACAAACGATAAATTTGATTTATACATTAAATGTACTCAGTGTATAAAAATTGTATGTCAGTTTAAAGATTAGCGTAATAATTTTTTTCATCCAAGAAAATCTTTTTTTAAAGTTTAATGAAAAAATAAAGAAAAAATAAAATGAAGGTAGAAAGAAATACGAGTTATAAAATGCTAAACAAGCTTATTCATCAAAAATAAGTAAGAAGAAAAGTAAAAGAAATATCCTTTGCAGTGGCTGTAATATGCAGGAAAACTTTTCCTTGATTGTTTGTTTTCATGTTTGCTTAAACTCCGGTTGATTTTTCTTCTATTTGCGTCAAAGAAAACAAGAGGACGGAGTACAATAAGTCTTTTCTACAGTTTTTTTACTATAAGTACAACTTCAAGTGGCCAATATTTCTTATTCTCTTCCCCTGCTCTTATGCACATATGAATGTCGCAAAATTAAGTTAAATGAAAAAAAAAACTTGCCAAGATGAAAAAGATACATTTTATTATCTTTATTTTCACTGAAAACAAGTATATTAGTTTCAGATAACGTTCGTCGAAATGTCAGGAAATTTTACATGAGAATAAAGTACTGAACTAATAGCCATGCAAGCAAACTGGGGATCTAAAATTTGCATAAGGGCCACTACATTTCTGCATAACTACTGGCCCCTTCGAGTTATTCAGAAAGTCAAGTGGACCATTAAAGTGTCACAGCCACGCTAGTTCCACGTTACGTCCACGAAAACATGGATAGCAGCGATAAATTGTTTAACTTGATTTACTACTTATCTGTAAATGACTTTTTTTTTTATCTTCATAAAGGAACTTTCTTCCGAAAAGGGCACCGAGTTCTTAGTCAGTCTCCTTTCTCCTCTAGTGGAGGCAAATAATTTTAATAATGGTAGCACATTCTTTACATCAATACACATGCAGGGTGTAGCAATGAAATTACACGCTTACTTTTTAACATAGATAGGATGGCCTCTACAATTTTTTTCTCCTCTTTATGGACCATTAATTGTAGTGACGTTCCATTCGCTGATCAAAGGCTTTGCCATCAAAAGCAAAAATAAGTTTTAAATATGGGCATGGCCCGAGCAGTAATTTTTTTCACATACTTGAAAGGAGCGCCCGATACCTTTACGGAGGTAAGGTAAAACTTACTTTTTGAAACAATGGGTAATATTGTAAAAAATAACAAATAATTCATTCTAAATTATTCAACGTAATAATACACGCACAGACAAATTGTACCAACAAAAAGAATAGAATGAGAATAAAAAGACAAGGGGAAAAAAAAGTAAATTAATTGGAGGAGCAGATTTGCCACTCGAGCGAACGTGACTCTGAAAAGAGTAATAAATCGTCACCCCTTCCCCGGCTCTTTTCTATACGAGCCGGGAGTTTATCTACTTTGTGGTGAAAAAACGACACCATAAAGCCATGCGACCACACAGTATTCTAGGTTCGATACAAACCCATGAAATGTTAGCTGCACACCAACTCTTTTTTATGTGCTTTTAGAAATACACTCGCTACGCTTACACACAGCAGTAGAAATAGGTGAGTTGGGAAAATGGGAAAAGATGACGTACAAAAAATACGATATGATAGATAGAATCAGCAGAAAACTTGACTCTTTCTTCTGACTGTCTGTCAAATCCTTTTCACCTCCTCGGGACCCTAGAGAGGATTCTACCACGTACTACTTTCTTTGCCTTTCCTCCAATAGAGTCCTCGGACTAGCCCCTGTCGTTTCTCGTTCCTCGACTTGTCGCTTGATTATGTTACCTCTGCTCTGCTTTTTATTTCAGAAAACGATGGCTGAAAAATAAGGAAGAAAGGGTGTGGGTTACGTGCTGAGTCGGACAATCAACTGCGCAGTTGGATTTTCTTCGACGGCTCACATCTTTCTCTGTCTTCATACTCGTTCAAATACTTTCTTTAGCTGGATTTTTTTTAGAACGAAGTTCTTTATGTCGCGTTACTCGGGGGGCTGGAATTTTAAAACCAACAGATTTTTTTTTTTGAAACGAACATCGTTTACCCAGAGTCTCTTCCTCTCAAGTTTCCCCCCTTACCCCGTCCCCCTCACCAACTGTTCTCCATACACTTCCCCTCTCCCCACTATATATCTATATCTGTCAACCATGCCGTGTTACTCTTCTACACACCTTTACCCACCATTCCCCCTCACACTCCCAAGCAATTAATTTTTAAACAAATTTTAATTTTATTATCATTTCACTTTGAATTTTTTTCTTTTACAATTCTAAAAAAAAAAAAAAAAACATTTTCCAACAAAGAGATTTGAACCCTCGACCTCCTGCATATGAGCCCAGAACCTTACCCACTCTGCTACGAGCGCTACCGACTACGGAATCTTGGTTTTTTGTACTTATAGTGTGGTTCGTAACTATAACATTCCATTTTTAAATGTATTCACTGATAATACATTCAATTATGTATTTGTTTTATAAATCGTGTATTTGTTTTATAAATCGTGTATTTGTTTTATAAATAATACATCTAAAAAAACAAAAAAAAAAAAAAACAAAAACAAAATTAGCATAAATATGGTTATGTTGATTAAACATAATAAGGCGCGTTATTACGCATTAAATGTTTGTATTTTATGCGTTTGATTCGATTAGATAGTACTTTTTGGAAGACAAACGAAGCGATTGTTACAATTATTCAGTAGTACGTATCCAGTATGGTCAGACAGTGTCAGATGACAAATATCAGTAGTCTAAATCTGATACGATCAGACATTGTGCGAGTGGGATTTTAATACAACATACTAGAGAATCCATGATAAAATGCACATTAAATAAATAAAAAGCACTGAACATCCACGATTCCACTTAGTTAATTACAATCACTAAAGTCAACATTAATTTGCGCACGTGTTTTCCGTGACTTTGTTTACTTTCAAGAAAAACTTTGCGTGGAAAAATGTTGGAAGGTATTTTTGCCAATGGGTGAAAAAAATAAACTTCGTATCGTACTTTATCCATAAATAAACATTGAAACGATATTTTCACCTCCATTGTAGCTCCTCCTTATCTAAACTTTTACGTATGCGTATATACCCTCTTTTTTGTATTCAACCATCACAGGAGGATCGTAATACAAACTTCGTACGGGTTGTGCATGGCTTCGTTTTCTACTGAAAAATATAACGTTATTTTATTGATTTTTCCACGCTGTTGGAAAAAAAATGTAAAGAGAAAGGAAGAGGAAAAAACGGATGAAATCGCGTATCCAATGTAACGCAACGGTACCTAATTGCCGTGCATAATAATCGTAATTCCAGCCGTACTGGTATTCAAGGACAGTAATATTAATTGGATCGATCAACAGTCACTGCTAGAAAATAAATACCCATGAGCGCAAGACCGGCACGTTATTTTCGTAGCTCATTAATCAATGGTACACGCCGTCAAATTGCCGAACATTAGAGTAATACGAAGGGGCAAAGGGAAAAAAGAAAAGGTAAGGAACCGACAGGTAGAGGGTACGATGGAACAAGGGGTGGAATTTCCCTGTGGAAAATTAATCGTGAGGCGCAGATGTCACGCGATTTTCTCTTCCTCCCTCGTTTGCTGATTGATCGAAAATCGATGTCCTTCACTGGAGACAGGCAGAGAGAGAAAGAGGGTGAGAGAGATGGATTTAATCAAAATTTTTTAACTATGCTGACTGTACGGGAAATGGCAGGATTGTAAAGGATTAAAGTAATCGAACAATATGCATATAATAACATGCATTGGAATAACAACTGTCAGTTTTAACAGTTTAGTAGAGCTTGATGTATAATATACACAATAGAAAGTTTACAGCTGGTGAGCGAAACTTTGGAGACCTCTCCTGGATCGAAGGAGTAATAACAGCAGTTGCGAGCAAGCGCAGGCCCTCCCAAACCTTTTACGGGTCAATAGCTCTCCTGAGTAAAACAGTAAAATTGCTCAACTTGCGTATAAAAAAAGAGTTTCGAGTTTGATGATGTCTGTGAATAGAAAAGACACCCACTCTCGTGTAAACGCGCGTACGCGATGCGCACATCCTTAGCGCGTTTACTTACCATATATATACCGTCTTACTCAGCGTATGTACAAATATACATGCACACGTAGCTGTGTCGATATGTAAGGCAATATTCGCATACGCGGCTGTGTAAAGAGTAGGTGCATACTTATCAGGATTCCGAGGTCTACGTTTATTAAATTTACGCTAACCTCGCAGTGATGAAATTTTCCGGGAAATATCAAAGACAACGAAGAAAATAACACATGCTTTGGCTTAAAGCATAAATATAATGAATAACTTTTGAAAGTGAATGGGAAAAATGTTTCGGATTTTTTTAACAAACGACATTTTAGAAGGGAAATTGTTCCGAAACTACTTATGTACAAAACTCACTTTTATTTTATTTTTATTTTTTTTTTAAGTATAATTATGCAATAAAAAAAAAACCATTTTTTATAAAATCACCAATATATTTATACCCTTGTTGCTGTAATATAAAGGCCGAGTAGCGAATACTTTGAGCTCCATGGACTCTCAAAATTATACGTATGTTCTACCCGTATAGTGACAAGCCACATCTACCTCCCTAAAGCTCGGCAGACGGTCATACGGCTAATGGAAGCAGTAAGCACAAAGGCCCATATCAATTTTACTTACCTGGACGGGTGTGTGCACGAGCTCGAGCGTGTGGATACTATTCGTGTATTACGTGTAATGTACACATATACTTGCTGAAATAGGTAAATGGAGCAATCTGATTGCGGAGTTGTCGTGTCCAACCAACCTTTACGTATACGTCATATGAGCGTCTCTCACTTGATGTATATATTTAAGGGACAAGCATATAATATAGAGGTGGCGATGAATGGATACGTGCGCTGTTTTGCCGAAAAAATTCACGCGAAAAACCCGCAGTTACAGCAACGTCTGTATGTCGAACGAACCACGGCCACGCAAGCCTATAAATATCAAGAAAAAAGTGGCGATAAATAATAGCTAGAGCTAGGCAGCACACAATACACACATGAGGACACCCATCCGCTATATGCACGTACGAAGGGTTGTACCTGTATACACGTAAATACCATTAATACATTGAAATGTGCTGGGATGATTGACGCGTCTGACGTGAAAAGTCTGTTACTACTGTGCACGTATGTACATTGACGTATGAGCTGTTCTTATCGTATCACATTTGTTGCATAGCTCAGCAACGATACACCGAGGAGGAGCTGTTAAAGCATGCGAAATTTGTGGGATATGAAAGCTGAGAGATTTTTTTGAAATTTTGCGCTTTTAAAGCTACAATAATAGTACAGTGCGCCTCTGCGCGTCTCGTGACTGTATCGAAAAATAAGAGAAAACGGGGGATTCATCGTAACAAGTGGAACAGCGATCAGCAATTGCAGAACGATCGGGTTACAGCCAATAGTAATTTCAGCGCCACGGAGAAGCCATAAAAACCCAGCGTATAGGGTAAAAAGCCTATTGCAGGTCAATATATAATTCAACGATCGCGCGATGGAAGCTCAAGAGCGCAGATACTATGACACACGTTTCCAAATAAAGATTAACGCGTATATGGCTCGACTGAACGGTACAACTTTGGTAATATGTTTTATCGCGAGCAGTAAAGCCATACTCACGCGTATTGGTGCACCCAATCCAATCTGCCTCTTATATCTGTATGCGGGTACACGCACACATGTACACTCGTGGTGAGCGTATGTGGTGCTTAAAACTGCGACGAATCTAACCGTTCGTGGAAATAAAGTTTATCGCACAGATACACCGGATACAGTCACGTACAAAATGGATAAAAACACGAAATTCAATGAGGAATTTTTTCTCATCATACATTGCTTGTTTTGACGTTGGTTGAAAATACGTGGTTATTAATTGAAAAATAAAATGCTTTTGTGTTTCCAAGTTCAACAGTAGCTATTGTTTTACATTACACTTTCAAGCTACCCACATATTTTTACTGTACAGTTTACGTATCAATTGATCGACCTACTGATGTAAAAATAAAAAAAATTGAGCCTCGTATAGGACCTCATCATAGAACTTTTTTGTCCATGATGACATGAAAGCTTCCGAAGAGGTCATTTCTTTCGCACTACAGATTTTTTTTAAATATAAACACTTATACAACTATGATGATGAGCGACATTTATACGATATTTCTTGTGGCTGAAAAGGACCATTAAGGAGGTTTGGTAGTGATAATTTTTTATGATGAAAATTTTTGAAATTTCGATATGTTGTTTGGGATAATAGTATCAAATTACAGCTAAATTTTTGAAGGGTTTAACCACACCGTTTTCAAGATATATTGACCTGAAAAAACAATATTTTATCATGTAGGCTTATGGAGAAATCACTTAAATTTCACATAAAAAAAAACGGCTAAATGAACTTGCTTTTTTTTTTTTTAAATGAAAGAATATTGTCAAAATAATATTTTGTTAAAGTTTGAGAGAGCCCTACCACAAATTTCTATTAAAAAACAGCAAAAAATGTGCTCGCAGCAGACGACTTGGCAACGCTGCTTTTGGCGCGCGCTTTGAAATGTAATCAATAGTAAAAACTCCTTTTGTAATTGAGAATTTAACTATAAAAAATTAAACCGAATAAATAAGTACACTGTCATCAGTAGACGACGACAACAGCAGTAGACGACAACAACAGTAGACGACGTGCCAGCAGCCGAAAAAATTCACAACGTTGCCAGACGCTCTCCCTCCCCTTGCCTCTCTGAGATTTCCCCCCGCTAACACTACCGAACCTCCTTAATCATTTGGTATTCATATAGCCTTGTACTGTATTATTAATGATAAATAGAAGTATATGCTCGACTGTGCGAAAGAGACGTTGCACTGTGGAACCATAACTTTTCCTCGATTTTATCCTGCAGTGTGTTTTAGTATACTCAATCGAGAAAAAAAATGAACCAAGTTATTTAGTAGCTTTATCTTGTGAATGTAGATTGTATAACGTGGATTTTATATTCCCCAAGGTGACTTACCGTTGGAGAGAAAATATCGTTATTATTCTCTCTCGTACGTCTCTGCTCGACAACACTCTTCCTCTTCGCCCCTTCACTGGACCTGTCTCAAAAGGGGATTCGCGTCTGGGCAAATGAACACAAAGGCTATGTTGACTTTATTTTACAAATTTATTGAAAATAACCACAACCGCTATCTACAATCACTTCACGTGACTCCTCTCGGTCCCGATGCTATGGCGCAGGCCCTCGATCGCCACCACAACGCCAGTGGTGCGCTCGGAGAGCCACGCTAGCCCGCTCACACACACGCACTCACGCGCCTTTACACCCACTTCCCCTCTCACATTACTCTCGGTCTGGGATCAGGTCCCCTCGGCGTGGTTGCCTGTCCGTACCTACACACCCCCACACTCACACTCGGCGTAACCTATAAGTCCCGGGCGTGGATTGTCGTCGCGACCGGAGACGGTCACAAACACGCCTTACAACTCACAGCGTCCCGACGCCGGCTCTCGATCCGTCCCGCCCTTACACCACGACTACGCGACTACTCACTCGCTCTGGGTCTCACGCGCCCTTTTCTTCCTCTCTCTCTCTCTCTCTCTCTCTTTCTCTCTCTCTCTCTCGTCTATCGCTATAGCCGACGATCTCACCCGCGTCTCCGCGTAACCCACACACTGTACCTTGGCGAATCCCGTGCTTCCTTACAGTAAGGCCAGTCCACCATGAGCGTCGAGGGTCGCAGTCCAGGAAGTCGACGCTGTGTGATACCTGGGCCTCTCTCGCCTGCTGTCCAGTACACCTCTCACCTCGGGCTTGGCTCAGGTCGTCACGGGAGGACGCTTCGTCTCAAGATGGCCGCCGTTCAGGGTCGGATGGGTCGGGATCAGGCTTATTTTTCCGAGTCCTTCTTCCCGCTCACTCTCTCACTCGCTCTCTCTCTCTCTCTCTCACACTTAATACTCGCTGTACACTCGGCTCTCTTGCTCCACGTACTCTCTCCAACCTCCGCGCTCGGTGGTCTCACACCTACTGAACTCATCAGTCGCGTCCGTCCCCAACTGGTCGCTCGGTAGGTCAACTGACTATCTTTTGACCTACCTACCCGGTCCCTACCTTATCTTCCGGATCATTCTTACGTGCCGACGCTTCGACACTTACATCATCACATTCACTCGTACGCACGCTACATTTCTGGTCTAGGCGTGTGTCTCCTTCTCTGGCTTACCGTTGGTCGTTTCTAAAACACACGAAGATTTCGGTTACGGGAGGATCCCATTAAGAACACTAATTGGTTTCAGAATAGGGGCGTCGACAGTGACGTGCAAAATTGTGAAGCAAATTTCGCCACGTCACAATTGAAAATTTTTAAAAAGTACGCAATAAAGTACGCAAAATCTTCTAAGTGAGATTCACACACGGATGAAGAAAATTACATTTGCATGTAAAAATTTTTGCGTAGTGTAAGCTTACCACTGAAAGTAATGAACCATCCCCGAAAGAAACCAATGTACGTCCAGATGTATCGGATGCATTTTATTTTTAGTATACATTTTGTTTTTTACTTCCATAGGTCACATTGGTAGCCAGCCCATTTTCTTTTTAATAAGTTTTAAAAAAATCATATGTAGTCTACTTGATGCTTTTTACTTTGCATTTTCAGGCATCGAAGCCTGTGAGACAAAGCGCATAACGCGAAAACAAGTGACTGAGAAATGTGATGGAGTCTACCATAGCTCTCGTCGGAAACACCCCCTATTCGCGAAAGTGTAGAGTATCATTAGTTAGGGAGAAAAATGAGGATTGAGGATGTAGACGGGAATTCACCCCCAAACCGCAAATTACACCTACTACGTCTTTTTGACGGTGTAAAAGACCCCATGAGTCACATGCAGGTAGTACGTTCCGTAATGCAGGTTGGCTCTTGAGCTAATTTAGGAGAGAGATACTAGTCGTCGGTATTTTTCGTGCAAACGACGTCAAAGTGTGTTGAAGTACACGTATTGGACGATTAGTTGAAATTTTTACTTTTTTTTAAAGCATTGCAGATGCACTGATAAGAATTTTAAGAAAAACAACAAAAATCAATGGTGCACCAACGATTTAACACCAATTTTACTCGTCCAAACATTTTTGAACGAAAAAAACCAAAGTAGGAAAGTTGAAGAATAAAAAAAAACTTGGCTGTCACAGACTTAACACGTGCATACAAGTGTAATAATAGACAAATTTTTTTATTTATGATATAAAATCAACTTACAACAACCAAGTAAAAGGTTTTTTTAATTTGATTGAAAAATCACCATTTACGTTTACGTTTTTTGCAACATAATTATGATTTAGGTACTTAAATATACAAATCAATGAATAAATTATCACACAAAGAAACTATTAGATAAAAATATTGTTTATTACATTGGCAATAATGCAATTATGTTAAAATGTTTATCTCTTGGTTAAAATAGCGTTGACTAGAAACAGTTTTCCTAATCGACTATATCCTTTAACCTTTTTATTTATTTTTTTTTCCGTATAAATAAGCATCACCTTTTTTTTTAAGTAACACTCGTTGTAAATCTATCCTTCAATCCATTGACGAAAGACAAATTCGTACAATATTGCATAAATGAACTAATTTTTTTTCTACATTTTCGTAAATTTATCAATAAATGTTTGTGTACAGGTGCAGTCCCGCAAAGCACTCAGCTCGACGAGTAGCAGCAGGTGCCAAGTCGGCCCATCATCTAAACGCCTGTCACTGGCATTTTTGTTTCACCTGTCGTTGCTGTTAGCGGTGACAATTGTTGCGAAGCCAGTACCTGGTCCAAGTCTACATTCACCGAGTCGGGGTTCGTCGGCAATCGACAGCAGCTCAAAGGGGATGGGCTCAGCCGGAAGCTTCGGCACAACACCCGCACGACGAAGCAAGCGAAGACGATGCCGATGATAGCCCCAATGAGGACGTCCCACCAGTGGTGCCGGTGATCGGTTATGCGCGACATCGAGCAAACCAGGCCCCACATCACGGCCAGGCACTGCAAGCCCGGCTTCAACAGCACCAGCGCCGAGGTCTCCGGCATCCGCCTCTGCAGGTACCACTGCGATTTTTTTGGGTCAGCCATTAATTTTGTTTATCGCACACGTGTAACTATTTACCAGTGCTAATTGTCTGATGTTGGGTGTTACCGTTTAATGACGCGGTGTATGGTCACATTTTGGAATTCGGATTCAGGGTGAGAGCGTACGTAATAATGGCATCGTTGAAATCAATTAAAAAAAAAATACTTTTACGAAACTTTGTGCTCGAGGCGTGATAAAAAGGGCTTAAAAAAATATTTCCATCAAAAGATACGTACAAATTTAGCTTGTGAGGATATTTGCCACAGTATATCGTTTACCAAAGGGTGCTAGTTCCGACATAAACTGTTTCAGTAATAACTGGTGCGTCTACGTAATTTGTCACCTCATATTTATGTATGACGCATACGCATACGGATGTACTAATTTGTGAACGCTAGAGCCAAATACATCAGCGTTTCTCCGAAACCATACGTATTTTTGTCAAAACTGATGCACAAAGAGGATAATCGAAGGAAAACTCAAAGGAAAAAAAAAAGGTATAGAATCAGATGACACTCACCACCAAATACGTAGTCATAAACATGGAAGTCGCAGAATGTCCTGATGGAAACGACCGGTCCGAATCTTTAACAAGATAGGGAGAGATTTCTGTGTTGGTACACGTGTACGATGATATGAACCTGGAAAAAGTTGTGGAAAAATCAGTTGATTTGAGTAAAATAAATCGTTTTCAATATAAAAGTATGAATAATTATTTTTAGCCTCTACATTGAAATAGAAAAAAAAATTGTTATTACGAGAAATATATATGGTGCGTATTATACTCACTCAGACGTAGTGCAGCTTTCTATGTTTGTGGGTCTACAGCTGTCTATGAAATGAGGCCTGGGCTCACTGACTACCAGCTTCAACACTTGAACCACCAGGTACATGTAAATACATCCGACCGCGAAGTAACCGTACCACAGCCATAACTGGTTCTTCCTCGAGTTTAATTTGTGGCTGTCAGGGCTGTGGCACAAGTATTCCGTCAACAACATCTGTTGCGAAAAATCATAATTATAGTATACACCCCGAGTCAGTCACATAAGTTTTAATATTGTATGCGAGCAGAAGCATGGGCGCGAGACTTACCATCAGCGCGGGTAACAAGACCGCGACGGACATGGCGATGAAAGACGATATCGTTTCTCCTCTGAATTTGTGCGAGATGTTTGGATCGTTGCAGAAAAAGCCCCCCTGACGATTTGGAACAAAACCAAACTCTGCTAACCATATCACCAGCAGTACTGCAATCAGCCACAGACAAGCGTGCCTTTGTTACTTTGTTCGATCATTATACTTGTTGACGCGCTTATTCTCGCTCGGAGAAAAAAAAAGAATATCGCTAGTTCTGTTGATAGTTTTGACATTTTATACATCGATCGTATTTTTTCATAACTTTTGGAGTAAAAACCAAATGATTTTATGTACAAGGAAAGATAATCTTCATATTTGTTTAGCTCACGTTTTTTTTTTAATTTATTTTTTATTTCTTGACATTTAAAATTTACTATTACTTGCTCTGCAAAGCTAAATTAACTCCGTTTACAAATCCATCGGTCTTGGAAGATATTATAGTACAGAAGGAGAGACAAAGTGATTTCGAGATTTCTTACCTATTATGGCGATTACAAGGTTTATGGAGATGATGGCAGCCTTCCTGAAGATCTGGACCTTACTCTTATCGGTTTGATCGATCGCTGTCATTGTTGAGGGATCGAGTTTGCCTTATGTTCCTGACTAGCGGTGATTCTACTGTTGTTGCTGCTATTGTTGTATATCGTCGAGTTCTAAAAGGATCAAATGCGGACGACGATGGATTTTACGCTACTTGCACCTAAGAGACGAAAAACTAAATCACGACGCGTTTGTTGTATGTGCACTTGAGGTTGGTTAGGACACTGTAGGTGTGTGAGCTTATAAGGTTTATCCATCGGCAGGAAAAAAAGTACACGTTTCTTTTGCTTACGAATGTTAGTATTGAGTTTGGATTCATGCAGTCGTGTATGAGTAAATAATATTTCATCTTTATTGACTCTCTTGTGCTCACCATTTAACGTAACTTTGGTATGAACAACATTTATCACGATCTATATTGAAAGTTAAATTTAATAGGATTCTCAAGAAACATTTCTGCTTGAGGATAATTGAAATTAGCTTAGTCATCAATTAAAAATTTTTTAATAAGAATTCGACTTTCTCATGTATCAACTATGTGATTATGCACATATATTATTGTTTCGTTCCCTCTGAAAGTAACATACGTATTTTAAACAATATGATTCCAACAAGTTACAGTTTTCGATAGGATAAATGACGAAATTTACTATTTTAATTGTAGCACCAATCAAAGTTATAAAATATACGTTACATATTTATAAGTAAAAACTATTTGATCCCACGTATTGAATCAGCCATACTAATGAAATAGAATTTCTCGAATTATTTAATTAATGTTAATATTTTAACAAGTACTATCTGATCCCACGCAAACATGACAAAATTTAAGCCTTTATCTTGGTTGTTTCATTAATTTTTAACTTATCTGTAGTCACCCTTTTTTTTGGTGATGAGGGTGCTACCAGCCGTTTAACAATGAAGGGAATCGTAGGAGAATCACGAAATATTAAGTCCAATTGAAAATAATAGTAAAGAAAAATGATAACGCAATAAAACAAACACATACACGTATAGGTTTATCTACTTACAGGTATAGTACACGTACTAAAGAAGCAGCAAGGGCTCTACCAAGGACAACGTATCAAAATTCAGCAGTAAAAATGAGAAAATTGACGTACGAAATTGATATACATTGGGTACTTGAGTAGAGCCTCTACATAAGTAGCAACAGAAATGGTAAAAAAAGTACAGTGATTTGCGTTTGTACGGATATGATGTAAAATATCGATGTATAAAATATAAATGAGTACGCATTTACACATTATTTTTAATACGTCTGTATCACCACCTTGGCCTGGCCAGCAAAACTAATAGTACAGGTCGACGCACTCATGCACTTACCTATTAGGTAAAGTGTAGCTTCTAGTCCAACAGTCTACCGTCAACTGCTATTATCCGTCTTATAATATTTACGATATAAGTACCACAAAGATACACACACCACGTATGACTTAATAATCACTGATGTAATGGATACAGTAGTCGTTGTGGTGCACTGCAACTACAGCCAATTACATAAAGTATACGACGTCCATGGCACTCTCGTGTCTTGTGACTCGCTCGAACAATCGTGAAAAGCACGCACTCATCGTGATCGATTTGCTTGCGCTTATCATCGCCGACGTCATCGTTGACGCTGGTGACTATTGATAGCATAGATGACACAATATCTTTAGTCTAATTACAAGAAAATCGGTGTAGTCTTACAAATGTATGGTTGAAAGTTAACAGTAAATCAAAGGAGAATTTATACGTAGTGGAAGGTGTCAACAGCAATCCTTTTTTTTTTTTTTTTTTTAATCAACTTTGCTGGAAATGGCTATACAGTTGCTTATTCTCAAATAGTTTTGGTAAAGATATAAGCAGTGTGCGATGAAGCTTATTCGAAGCTATTAAATGAAGGTATTGCGATAAAGTTTATAAAAACTAATATAAAAATTTTAAAATTTATTTCTAGCAGGGCGATTATCTTTTTTTTTCGCTCAGCAGTAAGATTGGCAAAATTCACCGACAATCATGACTTTATTAGTTTATTCGTAACTTTATTATATATATGTACGCGTACGTTGGTATTTATCATAGCCCAGCATGATTCAGACGTGGCTATTTTAGAAATTTATGTTTTGAGACAAACGCGCTGTTCACAGCCATCATGTGGCCCAATAATATGAGTAGAGTTATAACATCTTCTGAAAAAATAATTGAAAACACTTTAATTTAAGTACTGGTCGGGTTAAACATGTTGACCACGTCATAAGTTAGCAAGAACTTAAATTTACGTACAACACTTAAAATTCATCAAATACTAATATTTTCTTCAACTTGAATCAAAATATTTGCTATCATTCCTTAAATTAAAGCTTGTTTCAATGCATCTTCAATTTAATTTCGAGCATATATTATATCACAACTATTATTTAAAAATACGATAAAGATAGTCATAAACTTGGCACATTTCAATGCCACTATTATCTTTGAGTAATTTTTTTCTGAAGTTGGAACAAAAGCCAATGATCCCTGGATTCCACTATCTATGCTTAAGAGAAAACGTAAATGCAAACAGCAAATAATTTTCATCTGAAAAGCGGTCACCAAAAACATCAGATTTTTCGGAAATTTGGACATAAATTAAAATCATCATCAATACTTGTATTTTTGGATCATCAGTTTTTATGAACGAGTTATATTTAAAGTATCGTTTTTCAAAAAAAATTTCACTCTTATAAATTTTGTTAATAACTACAGAATTAATTCTATTCAATTGATTGAGTGTTCGCTCGATAAAAATCCAAGATAATAGTGATAAAATCTTTTAAGTTTTAATTTTAAATACTATTTGAAATTAGAATGTTTCAACAAGAGTCGGAAACAGAGTTTTATGAATATTTTAAATTTTAAAACGAAAACTTGTGGTAAACCAACTAGCAAACTTTTTTCTTTAAAAAAATTTTATCTTATTTCACGTCACTCATGAGGTAAGATATCAGATTCATGTATTATTAAAGTTTATTTAACGTCAACAACCTCAGTCAAAGAGTTTTCAAAAAATCACTGAAAAAAAGTCAAGTTATTAGTTCCCGCGGTTAATTGGATCATTACAAGGTTCAACCATGCGGTTCAACGACTCGGGAACCAATTTGACGGCGATTATCAGTGAAATCCTAGTCCTCTTCTGGGAGTTAATTTCACACTTTCGATGCTAATTATATGGTGAAATTACGCAAGTAGGAGAAATGAAAAGAGAAAACAGTGTAGTATAATTATTTCATTTTGAATGTGGTGTAAATAACTCTTTTGTAAGTAAAAAGTATTGCAGAAAATTATAAATTTAAGTGTGTTGAAATAACTCACCTTAGATTTTCAATGTAATCACGACTATAAAATAAAACAATTGATGCATAAGCATTGCGTCAGACAAGTTATATTTGTTAACACCTGTTGTTTGATGTTATATAAGTAAATTGGCATCTATTCATCTCCGTATATATATGTGAACGATTCACACTCGGCATTGCCTTTGTTAAATCACGAATAATGTATTTTCAGGTTTGGACTGACTGTACAAGAGTCTAAATTAGTCGAGATTTATTTTTAATTTAAATCATAGTTTACTGCTCGAGGTAATGTATTTTATCTTTGGATGGACACGTGCAAGATTTGTATCCTCTTAATCTTGTCTTCAAACGATTGAAGGCTGATTCAATTATGATGAAGGAATCTGGAAATAAGTGAACAAAAGGTTTAACTTCAACGTGTACATGCTATACATTCACCACCTAATTTTTTGTTCATGATATAGAAGAAAAATGTGACTCATTACTCTCTAATTTTTTTTTATGCGATCAATGCCTTGTTTTTGACTATGATTGTAGAAATTGTTCCTTCAACAGTTGAAAAAAATGTTAAAATAGAGTGTGTAGTGTCAGGATATCCGAGTTGCAGCTTTTTAAAATTATGTTTAGTGAATATTTGAAACTCAAATCAAGATACAGTCCAATAGAACTAACAAAGGCGTCATTTAAAAAGAAATTTTCTTTTTGTTTGGCTAAATTGAATGCTATGCCTGATTAAAATATTAACCTTTTCATAACGAAAACGAACTGCATCATAAAGTACGTTTACAGGATTGTCATCATATTTATCCGTAGTATTGATCATTTTTTTAAATAAAAATAGTAGTTGCCCTGTCTCGAGCGCTTTTGAGGGTCGGGTGCGTCCTCGGTAGAAAAAATAGGATTCGCCGTATAATTACTTATGCGATGGAAACTATTTGTAATTATATCTACGAATTCGGTACTGTAAGTATTGTAGTCGTTGATATTTTGAGTGTGGACAACTCATTGAATATAAGAAAAAATTTTGAGTCATCTGCGCTCTCGGAATGATCAATTAAAACCACATTACGTAAAGGTGATTTCATGTTTAAAATTTTCTTTTATTTTGTTAAATGCGTCATGATTTTTTCGAATACACTTTTAATGGCCGTTAAAAAAGTTTTACATTTTTAAAACGTGATTAATTTTGAAGACTCATTTTAATGATACGTCATACGTGCAATTTTAAGGTCTCAGTGATAAACAATTTAAGTCTGCAATAAGGTCGCACTTTTGTATATTTTTGTTTTTACATTATAAATTTATTTCGCTAGACAATGCCTCCTATACAGTATTTATAAAGTATCAAGTACTTAGGGAGTTTATTACACGCATAAACGGCGGAAAAAAAACTGACTAAATAAATTATTGGGGGCTTATTTTGCCAAAACGAAAACTAGAGCCTCAAATATAACCAGCTTTTGTAGAAACATCGGATACTACGTATACTACTAGCAAGTATACATACAAAGAAATAAGCAGTTTTTTTTTTTTTTTTTTTTTATCAAATGTTTTTGTTTCTTAGCTATCTTCTGTAGGCGTGCTTCATTTTTCACTGACAAAAACAAAAAATTAATAAGAATGAAAGTCCATTGAAATGTTGCATACACGAACAGGACATATGTGGGTGAAAAAGGGTACCAGCTTACTGTATTCCTTGAAATTCCATTATCCAGGCCGACACATCTCACTGGTTCCGTATTTTCATGCTAACTCACCCACACATGCACGGGTGCTTATGTAATCGTGTGAGCGTTTTCCTCGAATATAGACCAGTTGGTAGGCGATAGCCGGATTCTGGTTTTCTTTGTCCATCCGTTTCAATGTTTGCAGTTGAAATTTGAATATATACTTAGTCGGACAAGTGGAAAGAGAAAGGACGTATGCACGCTTTGATAGTTTGATCCGAGAATATCAGCGATGGTGTATGAAAATAGCTGTGCTCGTAGACGCGCGTCATCGCTTTCCGAAGATTGTAACGTCGGAAGTATGTAAGTATTTGTACACGTAATTATTGGTAAATCCATAAGTTTAATTTTACTGTCTTTTTCAATACGTGATACTGTGCTCTTTGTTTTTTGCAGCTGGATGGTGTGACAAAAAAAATGGGGTTCAGAAAAATAAGGAGAAACAGAGTAGGAGAGAGTTTTAATGAATATTTTAATGATCGCTTGCACGTGTCTGGTGATAGTAGACAAACAGGAAGCTAAGGGCGATGCTCAGTGGAAGAGAGTTTCATGAGGGGCAGTGCTAGCTCGTCGTCTCAACTGCGGGTATACCTACGCAAACGGAGTTGGCGCCTGAAAGTTTGTTGAAAAAAATTAACATTGCTGCGGTGAACTGCACGGAATGGACACATGTTACAATTGCTAAATGAGCTAGTGTATAATTTAAAGTTTGAAAAGCCGATAAAGCTGGAAAAAATACATTTCGACGATATGATGTAACCGTCAACGTTTGTTTTTCAACGGATAATTTCTCGAGTTGTTTCAAGAATGTTGATGGTCACCTTCGTTATTTTAAAAGCAAACGTGTAGCCTCTTGTTCGGTGACGTGCTCGTTGGGCAACGTTGAGAAGGGTTAAACTTTTTTTTTTTTCTAGAGCCACACAAATTGTTTTTACAAGTGGCAAATAATTAGATTAGGGTGGGGAAGATTGAATATTCAACACGTACATTTTATTTTATTAATAAAGTCGGAAAAAATCTTGCTGGTTTCCTTTCCATCTGATTTGTAGTTAATATTTGAAAATTGATAAATTTAGCTTCAAAAGATTAATGATGACAAAAAAACAATGATAGTTCAGATCCACTTGTTTTTCTTCCATGTTTTCTTGAAATTTCGCATTCATAATCGAAAATTTATTCCATATGTACAATTAGAAATGCAAATCAACGGCAGGTTTTCAGTAATTTTTATACGTTAAACAGTACTAAAGTGATATGGAGGTGTACCAATAACAGTATAAGTAAAATCACAAGTAGAAGGGGTAAATGTGGTCAAGTCGAGAAATAAACTGCAAAATTGTATTTCTGAAGTGTTTTATCCCTTCTTTTCTTAATCTATATTCAGAATCGTCCATCAAAACTGATTAAAGACCAAAATATGCAATAAAACAAAAAATAACATAAATTTGTAATAAAAACAAAAAGTTCCGAGTAAGTAAAATGACCAATTTCCAGCAACACGTGTGACTTTAGTTTAAAAATTTTCACGCGATCGCTGGTGAAAAGATTTAAGGGTCTCCGCTTTCTGGGCGAGCACGGAGTTAACGACGTATCTCGCGACCCGTAAGCGCGAAGCCTGAAGTAGGTGTTTAGAACTTGAAACTACTTCTCCTCCCCCCCTCCCTCCCTTTTCAACGACGTTTTAAAACTTTTAATAGTTTTTCTCACGCGCCTCTATCTGCTCGCATTAAAGAACAACAATTTGCGTAACTTGGCGTTGATGTAACTTTTGAAAAGTTGTATCGAATCGTGGTAATTCTTTTCGTTAATACCCTTTGATATAAAGTTACCAACCTCGTGAATGAACATTTTTTCACGGTTCATCAAATATTTCGTGGCTAACTGTGCTGTTAAACCATATTATTTTGACGTTCACGTAAAAACGTTGAACACTGAGATACATCTACTTTCCAAATATATCTCATTTTTAATATTCCTCTTGGGCAGGGAATATTAGCTGCTTCTTCGAAGGAAGCTACCATAGAAGTTTCAATTTATTTTCAACAACTCCTTTTTTCTTGCCGATCTTTTCATTTAATATCGACTCCTTCTCACTTGCTGGTCTCTCGGATGAGCATCGATATTAAATCTGGGATGTATATATACGTCGACGATACTCGACTCTGTTCGTCCTGCCGAACTTTAATCCTGTAGCTTCAGAGCCATAGCTCACTCCGGGTATCGTATTTAAACCACTCGATTTTTGCGCTTCCATAAAATTGTGATTTGGAACACGAAAAGAAAGGTGAATAACGGAGTTGTACGGGAATAAAGGAAGAGCTTTCACGAGATGCCAATGCATAAAGGGTCAGGAAGAAAAAAAAAAATTTGTTGCAAGAGGTCTCAAATGGTTTTGTAAAATAAAATTGTAAATAAGGAAGCTCTTGTGTTTTTTGGATTAAATTCCTCATGACTGATCGTACACTATTGTTTTTAAAATGTAATGGTAAAGGTTAATAGTTCATTGGATGAAAAAAGATAAAAATTGTATGCATAATTGGCTGTATGGGAGTAGAAATATTTTTTCGAAAATGTAGAGCATTATCTCAAAAAACACGAGTTATGGTGCTTCAAGAAATAGAACATGAAGAACAGCATACACTCAAATGTATATAAGGTGTACTTCGTGGCGGAGTAGCTGCTGTAGTGTTAGCGGCAAAAATGCAATTTTCAAGACAAACTCAATGCAGAGGAGGATCGAGAAAGAGGATAAAAGTGCACAAGAAAATGTGAAGTGGAGTTGAAGAGCTCCTCTTGAAAAGGACCTTTGGCGCTGAAATTAAATATTGTAATTTGTGAAAGCCAGGCATCGAGCTTTTTTGAAGTAAAACTTCCGTAATAGCACCACGATCAGCCAATGAGAAAATATATTAAATTTTGTTGTGCATGGCAGATGAAGTTTGTTCGTAGTAAAAAAAAAAAAAAAAAAAAAAAAAAAGTTCCTTGATATCCGACGATGTTGGTGTACCATTTTTTTTACAGTATGTACCAAGAGCACAACTTTAATTTGGCACGTAGGACACAGTCTCCAGGGACGTAGAAATTTTTTTCATAAAAGTATTTTATATTTCAGACGTGATGGTACAGGTGTATTAAAGTACGATAGATTTTTTATGTATTTTTTAGGAGATGAGGAAAAGGAGGTATGATGAAGATGAATCGGAAAATACTGATTGACACGTAGTAAAAGTATAGAAAAAAATCCACGTAAAAAGCGTATTTCAAATCTATTTAATTTTCATTTTTAATGATACGTTAAACGACTGATTTTTTTCAGGATGTTTTTGTCCACGTATGCAGTTTGCCCAAAAAGTTATTTGCCTCGATGCTCAATTTACTAGTATAAAGTAGAAAAAGACGAAATTGAGTCGGACACAAGCTTTGACTACAAGTACAAGAGGCGAACGAGGTAGAGAGGGTATCTACGTATACATACTGCTACGTACACTCTATATACTGAATGATGGTTTTGGTCGCTTCGGTGGATGGACCCGAACTTAGAATGTATGGGATGGATTTTCTGGCTCTTTCTTCCTCGTCTTGACGTCTCATTCTTTTATCCGTAAAATTTCTAGTGGTTCTCCGCAACGTCGCCGATAGGAGTAATTGACACTTCAATCGACGTCGCAAAGACCACCAATTCCGGAGGGGGGGATTTTTAAATCCCAGTCCAGCAGTTTCCTTTTCTCCTTTTCTTTAATCAAATTTACCTTAATTTATCTCAAATCTATCACGGGGGAGATAAACAATGAGGTAAAAGTTACGTTGTTAACGAAGTTATGTAACGATATTGCGTAACGTTAACGAATTACGTTAAAAGATAAATATTATCGCACTTAATTAATAATCGTCGTCTCATCTATTCCTTCTTATCTACAATGAAAAGTCTTAGTCAAGGCTACGAAAAACTTGCGATTTCTTATGATCTTTCTGAGTAAACTTTATTTCACAAAAATCGTCAATAAACACAAAAAAAAGCCATAAGAATCACCCTTCCAGTAATATAAACTGATTGAACCTTTGAAATTACCTACTCGTTTGAACCAATCGAAAGAAATAGTTTTGCAGTTATTATGTTAATTTTTACGTTGAGGAAGACTAAAAATTTATGTTGAACGTAATAAACAGTAGGTTAAAAAAAGTCCTTGGATTACAGAAATTCTGTTATAGACAAATCTATAGTAAGTTCCATAATTATCAACAACATACCTGATTAAGCAATAAAATAAAAAGATTTGACGTCACACACGCAGCTAACGTTTTTGACAAGTTGCTGTTGCTTCTTCTTAAATAATTTCTTATGTCTGACGAGTTAATGACCTAAGAGTAAGAAATTGACGTCGTTGGTAATTTTATTACATTTCCATAAATATATTCATACCTTTTGACTTGATGGCACTTGGGCGTACTAGAATTTCAATGAAGACGCTATCTGTCAAGTTCTCTTACCTACCTTTTTATGCAAAATATAAACTAAAATGAAGATCGATTTCAATCATTTATTTCTTAAGTAACAGTGAAATAAAAATAACTAAACTGCGTTGATATAAGAGTACAAAGTTCGTGCAAAGACAGAGGGACCTAACTGGAAATCAAATATCACCCAAAGCTCGCAGTGACAATTATTACTTCTGTTTGCACGCATTTTCCTATTATATACCGACAACATTTGTGTCGCAGAATAAGAGGCGAGAGGAATCTATGAAATTCAATAGCTATATTACGGCACTCATTCGCCGAAATGGAATAAGTTGGCTACGACAGTTGTGAGTGGGTATATGCTATAACCCTCCAAATGGAGTTTCTTCGAGTACAGTTTGCTTTCAAAGCTCATTAGGCATTAGGGTACGCTCAACGACGGCTCTCTCGCACGCAAGTTTGCCGTGCACCGCCCCTTCTCATTTACAAACCCTGTAATGCTCGGACCCGTTACTTCGAAACTGCATGTACTACCGCTACTCCGTGCAAGTGGAAACTCTAACGATTTCTGGTTCAAAGCCGTTGAGTTATCAATTTATGTACAAGTGGCTGATATAGTAGGTTTTTATAAGTGCACTTGTTGATTGTTGGAGGAACGCAAGGGTGCTCTGGCGTTTAGATGTTTCTTGTAGAATAGCCTGTAGCAGTTGCCAAAAGCTTGTGTTGTTTTTTTGATTTGGTTAAGGAATCAACTTGGACATTATATAATGTACTCCATTGAATCTGAAAAGTGATCATGTTGGATGCTTTAATTTTACTAAGCTCGTCGAATATAGTCTGCATAAAATCGTTTCACGTTTATCAGGATTAGTGAACGGGTACACAAGTTTGTTATAATAATTGATAATGTTGTTAAGGATATGTCCCAGCTTATTTTTTGCTAAATCTAATGTTTCTCAACTACATAGACTATCAGATCGTTGGTTGTTGGCAAATATACTGCCTAGCTCACTAATCATCGAGTTAAAACCGTTTTCTTATCTCTATGGTATATTACTTAGTGACTCTTTATTCTATTATCTTTAATTCTATTATTTTTTATCCTATACTTCTTTTTATCAAGTACAATCACTACTGTATATTTTGTAAGTAGAAATGTAAAAAATTACTTGTGAATAATTTCGAACTTACTTCTACTTTTAACTTGTATACCAATGATATTCCAATACGTCTCGTTATTTGTAATTGCTCGACTTGTCCGTAGCATGGTCCTTTGGTCAAATTAATTAGTATAAGTAATTAGTCTGACCCTTAAAGTGCAGCCAAAATCCATTAAAAAAGTGTGGAGAAATATCTCTAATTAAAAATATAACACTTTTAAAAAGTACTACTCTATGCTGGAATACATCTGCTTTCAGTCACTCTTACGGCTACTTAACTTTGTAGATCGTAATTTTTTATGTATTTGAAAAAAATATAATTCTAATAAATCTGTGTTACAACGTTTGGTTAAGATTATATACATATACTTTTATACATACATTTGTTTAACTTCACTTGCGTGATAGTATAATTTTACGGAAAATTCTGACGTAACAATCACTTGGATGACACAATCACACAGTTAGGAATCTAGAAACAAAAGGTACGTTTTTACATAAGTGAAAAAATTTTGTTATATACTCCTCATCTCAAACAATTATTTTTTACTTTTTGTACCGAAAATATACTATTCAAATTCATGTGTCTTTGTCTGGCACTAACATTTTTAAAAGGCTAGAAAAATGTTTTTATTTGCAGTCTTTTTTTTTACATACTTACGATAATACATTTTTTCCAACAAATATTACGTATTGTTTGTCTTGCTCCGAGACGACAAGTTATTGAAATGAGATGTATTTTATAAAACAAGATGAATTTATGCAGTTGTTAACACTTACAGAGGAGTTCTGAATGAAGTAGTATTAATTACTAATTCTTACGTTTTACAGAAAAATAACTTATCAACTGAACAGCCATTATCATAAGAAAAGTCATAATCATCAGCAATATCGACAGCTACTACTAAGATCGAATACTATTATATGGAATTAAATGTTATCTTAAGGTACAACAATTATCCATAAATCATAAATATGTCCAAAGCCAGTAGTTCTGATTCTAGCGATGCATGCGATACAATTTGCAGAACAAACGACGCTTTTAAGAGACATGAACACCTCCACATCGGTAACAAGTTTCACAGTTGCAAAGTATGTAACAAAACATTTACCTACAATAGTTACTTAACAGTGCACGACCGAACCTACACCCTCGATACACACTATATCTGCAAACTTTGTTCAAAAAATTTTTCTCATAAATCCAATAATATAATGCTCGAGACGGCTAACGCGGGTAATAAACCTCACGTCTGCAAAGTGTGTTTGCAAAGTTTTGCTCGGAAATCTACTCTTATGAAACATGTGAGGACTCACACGGATGAGAAGACCCACACCTGCCAAGTGTGTTCAAAAAGTTTTGGTGAAAAATCTACTCTTAAGAGGCACGAGAGGACTCACACGGAGGATAAGCCCCATGTCTGTCAAGTATGTTCGAAAAGTTTTGCTCGAAAAAGCCATCAACTGACGCATGAGAGGATTCACACGGGGGAAAAGCCCTACAAGTGCCAAGTGTGTTCACAAAGTTTTTCTCAGACATCCAATCTTAGGACGCACGAGATGACTCACATGAGGGAGAAGCCCCACACCTATCAAGTGTATTCAAAAAGTTTTTTTCAAACAGCTAATCTCATAACACACGAGAGGACTCACACATGCGAAAAGCCCTACAAGTGCAAAGTGTGTTTGAAAAGTTTTGCCCAAAAGTCCACTCTCATAACACACGAGAGGACACACATGCGAAAAGCCCTACAAGTGCAAAGTGTGTTTGAAAAGTTTTGCCCAAAAGTCCAATCTCATAACACACGAGAGGACTCACACGGGGGAAAAGCCCTACAAGTGCAAAGTGTGTTTGAAAAGTTTTGCCCAAAAGTCCAATCTCATAACACACGAGAGGACTCACACATGCGAAAAGCCCTACAAGTGCAAAGTGTGTTTGAAAATTTTTTCCCAAAAGTCCACTCTTATAACACACGAGAGGACTCACACAGGCGAAAAGCCCTACAAGTGTCAAGTGTGTTCGCGAAGTTTTACTCAACAAACCAATCTCATATCACACGAACTAACTCGTACGGGGGATAAGCCCCACACCTGTCAAGTGTGTTCAAAAAGTTCAGCTCGGAAATCTACACTAACCAATCATGAGCAGAGTTGCACCAATAATTTGCCGAGTTCAAGTATAGAGCTACCATCATTTTCCAATGCTTTCCACGTTAAATCTTCTAGACAGAAATTCGTCAAAGCGAACAACGTTAGTGTTATTTCAAGGTCTAATAGTAAGAGTACATGTACATGCCATCCCTTCACTCTAACGACTCATGCAACGGGAAGTAGCTCTAGCTCGATTTTTGAAGAGTCGCGTAACGATTGAGTTAAAAATTTGTCGATTTGTTGAAAAATAAACTGCCTAAGAAATTGTTATTTATTTCCATTTTTATGTGTTTCTTCAGACAAAGCTATAGATAATAGCAAAAACAGTAGTATTGTAAAATTACCGCATGAATAGGTGCTACGTACAATACTGCATATATAGATATATTATAACAAAATTGTCCAATTTTACCTTAAATTGCACTCCATCTGTTGTATTTAGACTACTAGATTTGTTGTATTATTATCAGTCCATAAATTCTCAACATTTATTCAACTTCTATTTTATTTTATTTATCTACACTTGATTAAAATATAAATTTGTTTTTCTTCTTGTTTTAATGATATCTTTATCTGTTTATTAGCTGTATGGCATAAAGTTCAGTTGGCAAACGGACTTGGGCATAGATATTTTTTTTCAATTTTATAGCAACATGATTACTAAAAACAAGTGCCAAAAAAAAGTTATAATTTGACTTAACAAAACAACTTAAGAAAAATCAATCCAAGTATTTCAAAAAGTTTTTAAATGTATGATTTTAAATATTTTATAAGACAATTCGACATCTAAAATGTATGGCACTTATTTGCAAAAAAATGCTCTCAATATTGTATCTTAAATAGTGATGAATAAAAAAAACTTATTTAAATCTTTGGTTTTAGGCTTTAACTTTTTTGTCTCTCACGCCCCTAGATCTTCACCCAGCAATTGAAAAAGCTTTTCTCGATCTAATTGTACTGTAAATAGTAAAAAAAATCTTCTGTGAGCTAGAGTGGGATTCTGAAACAAGCGGAATATTGGTCGTGGGATGAAATCTTCTATTTTCCATACCTGCTCGTTTGTTTTTTTACATTCATTCACTATTATTTTTATCAATTTCCTATATTCAGTCAATATTACAGGTACTTTGAAAAAAAAATCAACGAAATACATTAGCTCTTGCTCTATAAAGTTCCGTAAATCATTCACGGAAGCTTTTAAATAAACATTTTGGTATGACAGGTGTCCTGTGAATAAACTGATTAATTTTTATTTTTACAGATAAGTTGATACCATAGCAGCTAACAGATAATTACAATTAAAATCAAACAAATAATGTAATATGTAATTTTATTTTCCTGGAAAATCAGATACTTCAAACAATATACACTTCGACTCAAATCGGTGCATTTTCCAGCTCATTATTTTCATTGATGTGCCAGCAGCGTAACTAGTTTACGTTGTGAAGCGTGCAATATAAATTAGGATAGAGCTAATCCAATGAAAGATAAAAAGCCGACCGCGTTTTGCTACTGCATTGTACAGCGACTCAGAATAAATTTAAATGTAAATAAAAGTAGCTAATTTATTTACCCATCCATGGGAGATATAAATATATGGAGAATAATGAAACAAAAGCGAGCAATCGACACTTTGCCGGGCTTATAGCTGCGGAACTCGAAAACTTTCGTCCCTCCATTCTTTTAGCCCCTTTAAGCGTGGAAACTCTTCTAAACCTACAATATTCTTTTTCGCCCAAGGAAAACTTTTACTGTTGATGAAAAAGTAAAAATATAAAAAATGAAAAGTATGCACCTGTGACCAAAAAACAAGGTGCGCTACGGTAAGTATAGAACCAGCAGAAAACTCCCCTTTCAGCCATCATATGCACGTCTCGATGTCAGTCCACGCATGTTGTCCTCAGAGACAAACCTATGCACTTTCTCGTTCCAAACTGGCTCTTGTCGATTGTATCACTACAACCTTTGCTTGATCATGTTAGCCCTGTTCTGCTATCAGAAAGTGATGACTGAAAAAAAGGAAGGTATGTGCGGAATTGGAGAATCGATTGCGTTACTGGATTTCTCTCGACGGTTCGAATTTTATTCTATCTTTGCTCGTTTCTATGACTTTTTTTACCCTTTTACTCTTTTTCTTGGTTCCGATTGTGCCAACTTCGGTCACGCAGTTTTGTGAAAAAAATGTGCTTGAAGATTATTAGAAGTATCGGGTAGTACATTTATCATCGAAAACACGGAGCCTGTAGATTTCGAAGGCTGATCGCATCTTGACTTGTACTACTTACAATTAGTGTTGCTGCAAACGAACACGAACTCGATTTTATTTATCGAATTTCGGAAAGATTTTAATAATTATAATCGAACATGTGTATGTATATTTTTGTACGATAAACTTTGGCACTTTTTATAATACTGTTACGTGATATGTTTAAAAAATGGAGCAAGGAAGTAAACACGAAAATATTCTCAACTCTGACGTTTCTTGAGGTACCAATGCATTTGTATACGCAAAAAAGGAAAACATATTTCGTGTCCGTATCCATACACTCTCTATGAGGAAAAGATCACAAGACTTCAAAAGTGAGCAATGCTTACGTGAGCTCCTCCTCTCCCTCTTACTCTAACTCTCTCTAAAGCAGTATAAGAAGAATTCTTTTCTTCTCTTCCTTTGAGACTCTTTAAAGTATACAAACGTGGATCGTGACTCCCAGGAATTCAGACTTAGACAAAAGACTCGACTTTTTCTTCGTTTACCACTTTTTCTCTCAGTAATTTGGTATATTTGGCATATTTCGTGCAGTCCATTTATTTCATTTACTTGTACTACTACAGCAACTACGTCCAAAAGCGCCATACTATCGACTTCCACTTGACTTAATTAGTAGAAAGGGAGATAATATTAGAGATTACAAGCTGTTTGCTGGAGGTAAAGATTCTCCTGGAAATGTTCTTGGAGTGATAAGAACGCCAATTAAGATTAGCTCATAGAATTTATTATCAAACTGATTAAGATGCTTCTTAAGAAAATTTAAGAAGTACAGAGCCAGTCTGTGACACAGAAAAATCTACCCTTCGAACTTTGCACTTTTCCTCGGCACGTACGAATAATATATACAGCTGCGAAGACACGAAAGTTTTGCATGAAATTCCCCCTTCGTTCACCACAAGAATGATGAACTCAGAGAGTGTGAAACTCGATACGCTCGAGAGAAGAAGTTTTTTCCACAAAAAAAGCCCGATAATTTACGGCGAAAGTTCGAAAGCCTTGATTCTCGGCTGTGGTTGAAACAATCGTCCAAAATTCGTGGGAAATCATATTTTCAAAAGAGATAATATTTAATCCACTCGTGTTTTTTAGAAAATTGCTTTGGCCCCTTGGTTTTATTACAATAAATTTTTACGTCCACATACTTCTTTTATTGTTTAATAAAAATGTGTGCAATGCAAAACCCATTTGGAAAAGTTCGAAAATCCATTTATCTTTTCTTTTCCAAATGAAAAAAGCAATGACCTGTTGGTGCCACGCCTCAATTAACTCTATCGTCCCACAGAAAGGAAAACAAAGAGCTCCGCTGGTGTCTATTGTTTCCTTTACTCGCGAGAGCCCCGAGAGTTATATCCTCCGCGTCCAGCTCTTGAATAATTCAGCCTCTACCACTTAGTCTATAATCTATGTATCTTTTTAGTGGTTTCTCAACTTTTTCACATTAAATCACCGTTTTTAAAGAGTGAAAAATTCCAAGAAGACTGGTATTTGTTATACAGACATTAATATTACACTAGAAAGATCGCCACTTCGACGAGCTGAAAGTGAGTCGTGTTGTAGTCGTCACGCACAGTTAGAGCGACATACTGACAACGGCAGCTCCTCTTAGCCTCCTTTTTCTTGTTGTTTAAGTTTCGCTTGTAACAAAAGTAAGTTCAAATGCTGCTGTTCGTACAGTGATGCTCTTAATTAAACCTGCGTTTGCACTGTCACCTTTAACTTGAATTATATTTTTATGTTTTCTTTTACTCCTCAATAGATTTTAATAAATCAGTGCACCTATGATGAATTGATGACAGCGGTATTCATTATTATTGCTATTATTGTTATTTTTACTTATACGAGGACAAATTTTAGTTGGTTCTCGATTGTGAAACCACTTAATGGCAGGATAAAAAAAATTTTTATTCCGTACATTAGAACTTGGAAGCATGAAATCTTTCACTCTCCAGCGTACCAAGTTTTGTATTATTATTTCTGACAAAGTCCTTCTTAGCTCAGAGTAAAAGCTTTTTAAAATAAATTTTGTGCACTTAGCCCATCTGAGTTTTATCGTTCATGTACTGACAGTTTTATTTTACCTTAAATGCCTACTGTGCCGAAGTTTTGGGTATTATTGTAACGTTTAAATAAACAAATCTTTTACCAACACCTAATTGAAGTTCTTACTTGTAAATTTTCACGTACATACATTACACAAATTTTGTACTGTTGCATCTTCAGTTTAGTATTTTTATGAGTGCATGAGTTAATTAGAAAAATTATGTATTTAGCTACTTGAAAAATCAGTTTATAGCACTCATTTGTACGCATTTTTTATGAATTTGGGAAATGAACTGCTGTTACTGCAATAGCCAATTGGCGCTTAAACTGAGATTAAAGCTTCGGGTTGATTGGGACGACAGTTAGTATACAGTAGCTATACGAAAGTTTGCAGTTGTTGATTGCGTATCCGCAATCCCAGTAAATTTAAAAAGCTTCCATTTGTGGTGCCATCAATCGTGTGTAAATTGAAAAATCAAGCTAGTCGCGTTGTATGCAATCAAAAAAATTGTAGAAATAAAAAGTAAAAGTTATTCTATTAGGACTTATTAATTTGATATCGACCACTCACTTGTGAGTTGTAAGTTGATTTGTTTGTTTTTACAACAGGACTAAAAACCGTTTTTTAGCTGTTTTCGTTCATCATTTTTTCATTATGAAGCAAAAATATGAAATAAAAACACTCTTGAAGACCAGTCGTACTGAAAAATAAAAAATAAAATTTCTCATAACCTGTGATTTGAAACAAGCAAGCTAGACTTGAACACCAGAAAAAATGCTACAAGAGACGTCGAAAAATTCTTCCCACAAGAGATTCTCGTACCTTACCGGCACAAGCAAAAGTCGATGACACCGGCACATACATAAAAGTATTGTATGTACAGGAGCACATTGGACCAGCCAGACGCTTTTCTCTCGTGTCCTGGTACACACACGCGCCGCAGGTCCCACGTATACTATGGAAGCTGAAAAAATATGTGTATACAGTGGAGGTACTGTGGGCAGGATCGAGCCGGGAGTGGAGGAGATGCGCAAGCTCGGCTGGATGGTGTATACCTACGGGAGTCTCAGAGCGCGTCCTGCCGCGAGGCTGTGCGCATCAGCCACCGATGGTGTGGACATACGATAAATTCGAATGTTTTCATTATGTGGTGTTTTTATTTTCCCCCCAAAAGACTTAATACACGTGCCTACGATGGCACAATTTAGAGTTAACTGCATTGTTTTTTTTTGTGGGTGAACATTGGGTGAAAAGAAAAACAACGTGTTTGGAGGAGTACTATACGTTCCTCGTATAAGTGTATGAGCGAGACGTAGTGGTGGAAGGGAGGGACATGTCGTCGTTCCTCAGGAGCCTCTGGAGGAGCAACTCCAAGCACAAGAGTAAGATTTTTTTTTTCACGTGTAATTAATTGTTACGATTACTTGTGCACTTATCGTATATTCCGTGCCACTAAATTGTATGTTTTTTACCAACTCTCTTTTTTACTGTTTACCCTCAAACAAATTTTACTGTTAAATTACAAAGAATTCACACAACCGCGCTCAAACGACTCTATGAAAAAGGACACGAACCTCAGCGCAACAGCTACTCTTCTACATTCGATCGGTTTGTCAATTCAATTGCGGCCGTAGCTCAAATCACAGTTTTTCACGCCTCGTCGAATTTGTGGAAAATGTTTTTTCCAATCCTGTCATCATTACTTACACTTGCAATCAGCGATATCTATACCCTGCCAGTGACAACTGAGAATTCGAACTGATGAATTTTTGATTCACCGTATTAATTGGAAAATGTTACAATTACCCTTTTGACACAAAAATAAAAATAGGATTATCGATACGGCGATTTTTAATGAAAGTAAACACTTGAAATGAGTCGAAAATGTAGCTCGTAAGCGCGAAAACCGTGGTAACAATAATGATCGATTGAAAAGCACAGTTATAGACAGAGAAGGGTACATACGTTATTGTATTTTAAAATAAATAATGAGCAAGTGAGCTCAAACAGAAAGACAAGCAAATAGGTGCAGAGACAAAGGGCCTCTGTGGTTCCAAGGTACAAACTCCGAGATGAAACATAAGGGATACGTGTGTATAAATTACGTTTATGTATAGTCTAGAATGGAACACATGGATGTATTATGTCTTTCGTCACCTCCATCCTTCAAGCCTTGGATTCGTGTATCCCAAGCACGTGCGATAATATCTGGTGGCAGGAGCAGAGCTGGAGAATATGGTGAGAAATATGAACGTAGATCCAGGTACACAATACGCTGTGCCAAATAGTTGCAGTTTTACAAAATGTGCGCACCAACATATTTGTCCGGGGCCAGGACTGGGAAAAACGAAGGAAAAAAATCACCAAATTCTTAAGGTCTATTTGCAGTACAACAATTGATCTGTTATTAAATAGCAGATGTTCAAGGTAAGAACTGTAAGGGTGATGAAGGATTAATTTTTTTCGTATAGTTCTGTGTATTTATTTATTGTCTGCTGAAGTATTGGAGTACGAAAAACAGCACCAGACAAAGCGTAGAATAGTGCTTGTAACGCTCAAGGTAAAAGACTTTTTCGAAAAAATTTTTATACTCAATTGAATACGAGACCTCAGTTGGCACCGGGAAATTCAGCAAACAATGGACAAGGATACTTGTGGGAAAGAAAAGTTTATGAAACAAAATTGTTTGTATAGGAAATCGAGAATTTACGCTTGAAATTTAAAGAGATGATGATACAGTGTTAATGATAAAAATTTCTGTGCGTAAAAAATTATCGATTTATTGATTTCACCGAGATATAGAGAAAGAGAAAGGCGGTAAGAAATGGACAGAGGAAGCAAGGGGATCCAAAGATACATGGTAGCAAAGAAGAGGTAGAATGTGTTCGTGTATCATGGATATGTATAACATCTATGGACACATGAGGGTGGGGATTTCACGGCTCTTTTGTACTGTATGAAGACAAAGGGAAGCTAAAAAGGTGAAATTCACTGATATTGCTACCAAGTTCCGAGCGATTTGCCAATATCTACTTGCTTCATTATTTCGTATAAGCATGTGCATCATATTTGTTTAATGCCTTAGCACGTACATTATTTTTACTTTCTACCCTTACACCCACCAACATAGAAAACGAGATACTATAGCAAATTTCTCTAATTTCAGGTCTGATTGACCCAATACCCCTTTAATGTATTTCTCTCTCCTTTTTTATATGTGTGTACACACGTATGAGTATTGGAGATGGTTATCGGACTTATCGTCTCAGTTCCGAGGGGACGTATAATTTTCCATCGCAAATGAAGCCAATCAGCTGTGAAATTGTGCTGCGAAGTGCAGCGAGCCGGTAAATGGCGCAAAGCAGCCCGAATCGGAAAAAGTTTACCTTTGTTATATCCCAAATTGAAGATACGTATATATGATACTAATAGCGATGAAGCATTTTCGTATTTTGTAAAAATCTCAATTCTATACGTCCTGTGCTCAGTAGTTTTTCTCTGAGCACAGGACGTACATATACTCCTTTTTTTACCCCATTTTTCAGAGCACGAAATAATTTAGAGTAAAAAAAGTATATCCAATAAAACGAGCTCGTTAACGTGCATGGAACTTGAAATTTGGTTTAGTTGCATAATAAAAGTAACTTTTAGATTTAACGTAAAAGTAACATTTAGAATTTAAAAAGCCTGAAATTCGGCGTAGAGCTTTATTTGTACGTAGTGACTTTTGCAAACAAAACGTAAAACGATGTGCTCTTGCCTCAGCGAATGAATTCAATTAAATTAAATCAACAGAAATGGAGACAGTGAGAATCCGCTTTCGCTAAAGTTTTTGACACTCCACCCCTGCTACATTACGTACTCGTGTTAAAATTCACTTGTGTCACGCTGCCAGACTTTACGCACATGCTCCTGCGCAAATTAAAATTATCGCTCCAACTGTTATTTGCGATATGATCCATCACAGAAGGTCATTTTTTATGAAATTCTCGAAATTCTCGCTTTGTATTTTTCAAGGGAGCTTGTAGTATCAGAGATTGTTTCATCAAATTTCTACTAACAACCCCTTCATTGCACCTTGTCAACCTGATTTGTTTTCAATTACGAAGCAGTACGTACTAAAATTCGAAAAAAAAACCATGGATCACGGCATGTCACTGTTAACTTCATTTGCATTACTCCTTAACTTATTTTATGGACAAAGTTAAATGAAGATATGTGCGAGTGTTCACTTGGACGAATGGAAATTAGAATCGCTCGCTAGATTAGATGAACTGTGTGAATATTTAGCCGGGAACTTCGAGTAAGTAAGTTTGGTAGAGAATGAGGTTGGCCGGAGTGCGCAATCACCATCAACTCGCCATCTTACTTGATGGTATTTGGGTGGAAATTTTCACCAAGCAAGTAAATTCTAAGCTGGAAAAGGACAAGGACTTTACAACATCCTGCTGGCTGTAGTCTACAAATAGACCTATTCACTGAAACAACAAACTGAAATGCTTTTTCAATGAAATCGGCACACGATATACGTAAAGCTGACAGAGTTTATGACTGTATATTAACAAAACTTATGCATCTCTTTACATTATACGTGAAAACAGCACTCAATTCATAGTGTAATATCTAAATAAGCACAAACGACCTGTTGGAAAGAAAAGACGCGAGTCTTTGCGTTTCAAATTTATACAGTGATTACTTGGCTTTCTGTGCACTGCAAACCGAACCTTGGGTGTGAAGAATCACGTTTTAGTCAATTGGTGTAACTTTTCGTTTGCGTAAAAAACTTTTTTAATCCCAAGAAAACTTGCACACTACGACAAGAAGGTAAACGAAGAAGAAAAGAACGAATTTCAGGAATTCGATTTACGGCTGCGGCAACAGCCTGGACCTGAGGGGGAAAATTGTGCTTTGATTATTTGTTCGCTGGCTTGCTTGCTTGCGCTTCATTGGATTTTTCTTTTGTTTGCGTTGAGAAAAAAAAAAAAAAATTTGAATTGTCTTTCACCACAAGTACAACTGCAAGTTGCGGGGTCCTGCTTCTTTTTCCTTCCCTCTGTACTGAAGCACGCCATTACGTGAACATAAAAAAAATTTTTAGTCACAAGAATCTTTAGGCAACAAAGTAATAGTGCGATCGTGCTCTTTCTATTTTTAATTTAAAAACAATAGTATTAATTACATATAACGTTTGTTTGAAGCATCAAAAAATCATACATGAGAATATGTAACCTGGAACAAATGGTTATGCGAGCAAAGTGCATGTGTAAAATTTTCATAAGGGACACTACGTTCCTGCATAACTACTGGCCCCTTCGGGTAACTCAGGGAATCAAGTGGACCGTAAAACTGTTACAGCCACGTTTGTTCCACTATGATCACGGCTACATCTACTTTAATGCAGATTGGTGTTAAAGTGTTTGGCAGCAACAAGAAAATAAATTTTAAAAAACGTGGCCAACCAACTGCAATTCTCAATTTCAACCCCTTTGACGCGCTCAAACGATCTCGATTGATAGTCGTACGTACCTCACATATTTACATAATGTATCAGCGGTAAAGTACACAGAGGCAGCCTCGCTGATGAAAATCCGATAGCTTCTCATTTTCTATCTACCTTTTACGGAATGCCAAAGGGTTATCGTATCCACTGATTAAAGGCCTGATTGCCATAAGGTGGAATAGGTAATATATATAGATACGGTGCGGTATGGCGAGGGCTAATTTTTTTGGTGCATCCAGAGCCAAATGTATCTGGCGTAGGGTGAAACTTATTCTCGGGCCGGACACCAAGTAGTGAAAATTCTTCATTTTTAACCACTGTAGCACGTTTGTTAACATTACGTGTGCCAAGGACGCAAATAAATAATGCTCTTCTGGTGACTTTGCACTTCTGTAGCAATTGCTTTTTCTTCTTCTCGCCACCGAGTGCGGTAGATCTTATGGTGCTCTCGAAAGTTGGGGCAGGCAGTTTTTTAGTGCTTTCCTCCTTGAGATGGAAACTTTTTAACGTGTGAACGCAGTCGATATTCGTACGAGTACCAAAACACGTATTACATATGTGCACGACAAGTACGTATGTCGTACGTCAGATATAATTCAAAAACTTTCCGTACAAAATATTCAAGTCCTCTGAATATTTTTGTAGTGCAGTTTAAAACTTGTACGCAAATATTCGATGACTATGCTCCGTGGGGTGTGACTAATACTACCGTGAATCCATGAATCTCTGATTAACATTTTAGACTGCAGAAGGTAAAAAAAAAGTAGAAACTCGGCGATATTTCATAGAGGGCATAATAAAAGCAGAGGGAAAGAGTACCACTCCAACAAAAAAGCAAATCATTCATCCTCCGTGCAATCGAGCCAACGATTAAACGGGCTGTTGTGATTTAGTACAAGTGAAATCGTCGTGCATAAACGTACATGTATACGTACAATTACGTTGAACTTTTCTAAAAATAACAACCAAATAGAAAAACAAAAAAAATAAACAGCGAACCAAGAGTAGAGGAAATTTGCAACTCGAGCGAACGTGCCTCTCTGAAAAGGGCAATAAATCGTTCCTTTCCTTTTACTCGTACTTTCAATATGCACCACGAGTTTATCCGTTTCACAGTGAAAAAAAAAAATAATAATAGTACTACATACAGTGAGGGAAAAAAAAAAAAAAAAAACATAATATTTAAGTAGTAAGAGTCACATTTGGTTAAACAGTATTAATAGCCAATGGTATAGTCGGTGATAAAATTTAATAGTAAAAGTGGATGCGTTCAGACAGTTTAGGAACTCCAAAAAGAGAACATTTTTTCATGAACCTTCAGTAGTATGTATCCGATTTGGTCAGCCAATTTTACGAAGTAAACGTAAAAGATTATCGTAAATATTCAGTAGTAAAAGTGCGGGCTTTTAAGATTCAGTCAGACATTATTATAAGACAAGTACAGAAGCTCTCGTTAGTATTTAGTGGTACAAATTATATAACATCAGATAGTATTAAAATACTAGTCTTTTAACTTTATCCATCGGTAGAGAAGCTGAAGCGTAGAGATAATAATCAGTATTCAGTAGTAAAAGTACGATTTCGTCAGACAATACTAAAAGACAAGCACATAATAGTCATAAGTATTCAGTAGTACAAGTCAGATTTGATCAGACAACATTGGAAAATAAGTAAAAAAAGGTCACGAGTGTTTAGTAGTTCAAGTCTGATTCGGTCAGACAACGTGAGAAAACAAGCGCAGAGGCTATCATTAGTATTCAGTAGTACAATTTATTCACACACGACCAGACAGTATTTGAAAAACTTGTGTTTAGTTATGTATACTTGTATTATATTAATAATAATTAAAGCACAAAATATACATGTTCTGAAATCAATGAAAGTTTACTGCAAATTCAACTTTTGCGAATGGCGAAAAGCCGAGTGGATGAACTCGTTTAATCTAATTTTCCCGGGATGGTGGTGATATGAAAGGTGCAGTGGCTCTATCACCACACGTCCGCGCTTCAATTAAATAAATTACAATTGCCAAAGTCAACATTTGCGCACGTGTTCCGCGAGACTCAGCTTACTTTGAAGGAAAGCCTTGCACAGCTGGCTGCTGAGAGGCACGTTGGCTTCTGCGTAGGGGGAAAAAAAACAATGTAAGTGTACGCTCGAATAGAAATCCAGGACTCGTTGGGGGTATAGTATACCTACTCTCTCGTCTTCTTTTACTTAAGCAAGAGCGTGGACGGAGTCAAATTTACACTAAAAAAATTATTTTTTCACTTCTGTTACAACTCACGTATAGTCTGAGCCTTCATATGTATATTTATCTGCTATTAGAAACATCGGTGCATACCTATAATCGACAATAATGTTTATCATCTGAAATTAACTATACAAGGTAGATTCAATTAAACAAACTAATCAAACAATCCATCAATTGTCACTGAATGGAAATATTAACGATGAGCGAGTTTACATTTGGGAGGTATGATTTTATCGCTAATTTAATGAAAGGTACTCTTCGTTAGATGGTCGATCATTAGAGACACATGGAGGAAAAGAGAGCGAGTAAAGCAGAGATGTTTTAACACTCGAGAGCGCAAAGAAACAAGGAGTAATGGTCCGGGAGAAATTGATTGGGGTCCGTGAATGTCGTTTTCTTTTCGCCCCATTGGTTGATTGAAAATCGATGTCTCTCACTCAAGAGAGACGGCCAGTACAAAATGAAAGAAAAAACTGTAAGCAGCCCCATTTTTCTTCTACTTCTCATATTTCTCTGCTTTGCACGCATCCCGATTTGTACTAGTTACTTGTTTTTGAGGAATATATGTATACATGCAGCGTATCATATATATCATCAACTATAGAGGATTCAGATATTCCAACCACTTAGGGACACGTATCACAAATCGCTTTCAATTTAAGAGATTTACATGACGTACGATTAATAAATTGTTTTTATTTCCACTATTTTTTTTTTTTTCAATATATTTTTGATTCGTCGGGACTGTTTAAACGAGCTCGTAAAACTACCTACTTTGTCCGATTTATAGAGAACAGCTGATAAAGAAAAAAGTAAAAGAAGTATACAAACCCACATATCCCACGCGTATATCCCCACATATATCAAACCTATACGTATAGCTGTTGAAAGTTGTATGCAATGGCCATTGGGAGTCGAGAAAGTTAGGGAACTGGTGCCACATAGCTGGGAAACACTTTATTGTATCACCCAACTGTGCAGTCAAGTGTGCATGAAACAAATGACAGCTAAACTGAGGTAGAACAGCAACTCAATTATCGTCACTTTAGAGCTATGGCCTTTTCCCGAAAATAACGGTCGTACTAGTCTCTCCAAATACCTTATGATAGTTCAATGAGATGCAATAACTCGGTATTACTCAATGGACAGAGATATTGAAAAGCTCCTCGAAACGAGGAAGAAAGGTAGAGTTCACAATCCATTTTAACTAAAATTTTTTTTTCATCGTAACTATATGCAATTATTCGTAAACTTTTTTATTCAGACGTATCAATCAACTACAGTGACTCGATTGGAAATCATATATACGCACTGTTTTACAGTTTTTTTTTTTTACATAGTGTACTCGGGTCTCCATGCTATAAACGATAGATGAAACCAGTCAATCTTTGTTTGTAGCGTTGTAAATTCCTTTTTCGGTCGATGCCTCTTGAATTGTAATAGTAGTAGTTGGATTATGTAGCGGAGTAGATTTTATGAGATTTAGGTTGTTTTAGTGGAATAAGAGGTATACCTGAAAAATGACGATACGAGAGTTCTGGTGTACGCATAAGAAGCGAGATTCAACTTTATACTTGCAAAAAAAAGTACTTGCATGTCCAGAAATTTTAAGAGAAAAATATGTAGAGGAGAGCGAGAAAAAAGGAATTTCGTCTCTCGAGAAGCGTTGAAACATTTTTTACGACCTCAAATACAGTTGTGCAATTCTACGCTACATGGGGAGAGTTAACGAACACCCCATTGAAACAGACGTACTCAAAAAAATGCAGTCTTCCGTGCTTTCCAAGCTCTCGCGAAACATTCCACTCCAAATAACGACAAAAAAAAAAAAAAAAGAAAATGGGAAAAACAACTGCAAATGTAGGCAAGTAGTGTATACCTACTTTTGACTGTTTTTAGGTGGTGAAAAAACAAAGTAAAGTAGAAAAGACGTGCGTTTTACAGGAGAGTTTTTGTTGTCCAGTTGTAGTGTAAGTATGGGGGGAGGTGGTTGTACATGTGGTTGGAAAACGGGAAGAGTTGGCTGAGCTGCAGAGGAGGAGCCAAAATAAGGGAAGCGAATGGATTCCGGTCGCGTACGCTGCGCATCTAACGAGCTAATGTCTCTTCGTTAGAGCAAGAGTGAGGGCGACGGTGACTCCTCGATTGTCTGGCCCACCTTTTTTTCCATCGCTTCAAGTCTCTTTTTCACGTCTTTTCTCTCTGCCCTTATTTTTCCTTTCCTTAAACCGACTGAAATTGATTTGTTTCGAGCCTTGCAATGTGATCACTCCGGGCTGTTTTTTTATTTTTTTTCTAATTTTACTTTGCTGACTTTACTTTAGTCATTTGGACATCTACTGGTTGACAATTTTATCGCACGAACAAGCTTAATCACTGATTTAGCAGCAACTAAAACTAAGTGGGATGACGCAATACAGGTTCATCACGAAAACTAATTACTATACTCTTTATACCAACTTTCACAAGAGAAGGGCGAGAATATAACAGAAAAATGTCGTGTACGTTCACTAAGATCTCCTAATCCCCTTAAAAAAAATATATATAAATGTTTTACAGTCTTTGAGTATCATGAACCATAGCTCCCTTTAAAACCTCAAACGCCTCATACGGCACTACTGACTCTGTCGTTGTTAACGGTACACGATTGTTTGTATTTTCCAGAGCTTTGCGAGGAGTGGGCGCTTGCGAGCAGTTGCGAGTCGGTGGGCCCGAGCACGTCGTCGAGCGCCGAAGTGGTGAGCAGCAGTGCACCAACGAGTGCGAGTACTAGCGCGAGTAGCAGCCGCACAGGACCCGATGAGCCCGACCTCCTGCCCGAGACGAGCTTCGAGCTCAAGTACTTTGGCTGCACCCCCGTCGAGTCGCCCTCCAGCGAGAAGGAGACGGCCCACGCCATCAAGACCATCGTGTGCACGGTATGGGCTGCACGTGTTTTCTATCTTCTGTGTGACTATGTATGGGTGATCCGCGCCTGCATGGGAATATGCTTTATGATTATATTATACAAATTACTACATGCAATACGTGCCAATGAAGCACGCATTCCTTACTAATTGCTATACGTATAATCCCACAACAGTAGAAAAACTAAACTCACCATTTGGCACAAATGTCTTGTTAAAACTACACAAGTCTTATTTACTTCAGCCTCATGCTAACTTTCGTCATACACTAACTTTGTGCATTTATTAATATTATTTAAAGTAAGATGATATTGAGACCCTAAAATTCATATAATTTTTTACTTTAGTTTTTTTACTTCACGAAATTACACAACAATTATAACTTTGTGGTATATGAGATATATGTATACATACAATAAGGATAAAAGGTAGGAGGTTCAGCAACAGCTAAGAAAAATTTCGTATGTAGTGCAGAATAGAGTCAAGTACTACATTACAGCGAAGAAGATGAATGTTCATGTGCCTAGCATTTTTGAAAAAATCCATACAACAAGCTCGTAAATCTGGTGTTATATACATGAAAAAAGTGGTGATAGATACAAGGCTCAAGCTAAACCTCGTACAATACGGATGTGGATACCGACCCTACACGCGATACAAAGGGGTATTATATATATACGTACACATGTATATACTATGTGCATTGGAACGATTCGCGCATCCGACCGAGCTATAGGTATAAGCGTCTGACGTGAAAAGTCTTTTACTACTGTTCTGCACTGGTGTACCTGTACCCTATAGCTATGCCCGCCGGTGTTTGTATATTGACGCGTGAGCTGTTCTTATCGTATATCGCATTCGTTGTGCAGCTCAGCGTTTGTATAACACGTCAAACTTTTGGAACATCCAAGTTCATATTTGGAAATAACAAAAATGAAAGTGTATTAACAGTTTTCGGAGTACAACTTTTAACAAAATTATTAGATTTTCCGCTAATTCAACATTATTACGCGAAAAGATGGAAAGGAGACATAACTCTCTTTCGTGACAAATGAAATTTAAAAAATGTATATGTACTTACACGGTAAACAACACGGGCGTTGATTGAGGAGCAATTGGGAAACGATCGATTTAAGGTTTTTATCATTTTAGCCTCACCAAAAGGCCGTTATAAAAGTATCTCGCAAATCAATTAATAATCGAGTGATAGAAGCTCGAGAATATACATACACACAGACACACATGTAAGCATATAATTACATTCACAAGCACAAACAGAGACACATTTTCGTTTGCAAACAAATACTTGAGTTCACGGCTTGGTTGTACGGTATAACTTTGGTTATACGTTTTATGGCTACCGTTACTTTACGCGCATCGTCGGTGCACCCTCTCCCCGAACCAATCCAACCAACCCCTGCCATCCACGTGTAGGTACATACATACACGTTATTAGCGCAGTGGTGCGTAAAACTGGCTATAAATAAAAATAAACTTTATTGTAAGGATACACCACTTGCGTGTAAGCGGTATCACCACCATATTCCTAACAAAATAAGGGCAGTTTCGAGGGTGTGCCTCAGAAAAAAAAATTTTTTTCTTTAAATACGGGACGAATTTGAGATATTTTTTGTGGATTTACACGTCAATACGTATACGAACTGATGGAGCATGCACAATAAACGAAGTTCAAAGTGAGTTGTTTTCATTGAAGTGTGTACGTACAACCAAGAGTTTTTTTAATTCTAGATTTGCATGACAGAGAGCTTTTATTTACATTACAAATACGGTGTACTGTGGATATTCTATGCTGTTTGACCGAATGAAAACAACGCGAACTCGTTGGGAGCTTCCGTCCACTTGATTGAAACAATTTTCTGTGTTTCTTTGTTTTGAAAAATTCTATTTCATCTGTTTTTCATTCATCGTCCTGTACATTCATCACAGAATTTTTTTTTTTTTTTTTTCAATATTAATACTCGTAAAACAATGATGACGGTAAACTACATAAATAAAATATTTTTTGTTGCTGAAAAGGGCCATTAATCATTACGGTACACATACGCACGATCTTCCATGGTACTCTTAATAAATGGAAAGCACACATGCTCGGCCATGCGGAGGAAAAAAATGTGCACAAGATACATGCACTGTGGAACTGGAACTTTTTATCAATTTTTCCTGCACAGCGTTTGCTCACGTTCTTCTTTTGTGGGATGTATGGCTGAGTAAGAAACAAATAATATGAGAGATCTAAAATTCAACGTGACTGGCAAATATAATGTGTAAATGTAACGGCACAGCTATTTACTAAAGGAAGCAATCCTGAGGGGGGTTTTTGTGCTCTTCTTTATTTTTATTGTTAAATTAATTTATAAATTTACTTATTTTTAGGTTGCTCAGTAATATTTCAGATGATCTTAAAAATTTTCTTTTGCAACAATTTTCAATGCATAATTAAAAGAGAAACTGTAATGCGACAAGACACATACTCTCCGTATCGCAAATATATCCTTTTATTCTCTATGGTATTCTCAATATTCATTTAATCTCGTCCTACGTTCTCTCGCAGCCTCCCCATTTTCGAGAGAAGTATCGAAGACTTGCATTGCGTGAGTCGATATGTGCTGTTACTCTAACGAAGCCAATGCGCTTTTCTAGTTGATCGTATACGAAGTACTTCTTTTCGGTCCAGCGCATCGGAGAAAAGAACAGAAAATGAGGTGGAAAAAGTCGAGAAAGCACTACTGCTCTGGCAACATATTCTTTTTTTTTTTCTTCTCTTTTCTGGGTGTGGCGCACATACCTTAAAAAAGGCTTGGGTCTAAATGTCTTCCTTCGTCTGCGGTTTCAGGCAAAGGCAAGTGGAAAAAAGCTCCAGAGAGTCTCGTTGGCCGTGAGTTTGCGAGGCATCCGAATGACGGACCTGACCACCGGAGAGGAGCAGCTCCGCATCTGCATATACAGGTACGCTTCTGCACGACAACCTCAATACTCCCCCCCTTAACTTTTTTTCAAAGTAAAAAAAAAAAACGTAATATTTTTAAAAAACGGTGCGCAGCATCTCGTACTGCTCGGCCGACGGGGCCCACGGCAACGTGTTTGGCTTCATAGCGGCGAACCCGGAGGAGATCCTCGAGTGCCACGCCTACCTCTGCCCGAAGCGCAAAGTCGCCCAGACGGTCACTCTGGCCGTGGCCCAGTCGTTCAACGCCGCCTACGAGCTTTGGCAACTGGCGGAGCTGGACACGGGCGCCTGCCACCCCGAGCCCCAAGGCCCACAATTGTCGAATGGGAATGGCCTCGCCGATGAGGATGGACATGACGAACAAGATGAGGGTCACAAAAAAGGTACAGATGCTTGACCAAATTCGATGCAATAGGTAGTACATTTGCAACACGAATGATTTGGAATTAAATTATATCTGTTTTACCTGATTTTGAGATATCTCGTAAGAGTAAATGTTCTAAAAACGAGTAATTTCATTAGTTGAAAAAACACCGTTATATTTAGCTGTTTGTATACGAGTTTTAGTAGTGTACCTATACAACAAATAAAACATATCGGGATAATATTTAATGAAAAGAACATTGGTGGCAAAACTAGTGGCATAAAGGTTACAAAAAAAATGCATATCTTCCTACACGAACACGAGTTTGTTGCGAATAGCGAGAAATAAGAAGCGGAAAAGATGCTATTCTAAAAATGAGGCATGGACATTCCGCATAGAGCGCACAGGTGAGATATAAATCTCTTTTCTTTCGCAGGAGCTGTTTCGGACGAGAAAAGCCCGGAAGAGCGACGCAAGTGCAAAGGCAGCCTTCGCGGGAGGAACAAGAGCTCGAGCCACAAGACAAACGTCGAGTCCAAAGTTGACTCTTCTTTGGTGATTATTCTTACACCCATTATGTTTTTGTTTCGTTTCTCTAATTATTTTTTCCATTTACTTCTGATATTTCGATCAATTGGATGTGTCCGTGTGTGTTTGTCTGCGCAGAAAAATAGAGACTCGACTTTCATTGATGTGGATGGTGTTGGCTTCGTTGACAGTAGCATGACATGTCCCATCACGTTCGATGAAAATCATTTCACCTCAGCGGACAATCAAGTACGTGTAAAATCAAACCCTAACTTATAATTTCAAACAGCTAACGTCAAAATTTCTGATAACCGTATTTAAATCACTGTCGTATCCAGAGAAAGTAGTATTATGCAACTAAAAATTTTGCATTTCTAAAGTGAAGACTATATGTTTATTACACATTCTATGAAAATCAGACATTTTGTCTCTTGAACGATGTTTTAGAAGCAATACTAGTTCCTTTAATTCCACGTTACTAAGACTCTCGAAACATAAAGCGCACCATCCGCCCTTTTATCTCATCGTTGTCCACGTAGTCTTAGTACGTACTCTTTACCATTTGCATTATTTATTAAAAACGCGCATGTGACGTAAGACTCTCTGGAGGATTTATTAATTTCTTTTCTAGTAACAAACCATAATACGGTCTCCCAATAATCTCTGCCCCACAGTAGAGAGAAAATTCATGAAGCTCCATGAATTTCTATTTATTTATCTTACTCGTGAGAACCCCGAGAGTTATCCTTCTCTTCCAGCTCCTGAATAATTCAGCCTCTCCTACTCGGCCAATCTTGTATGTATCTTTCTCGCGATTACTCAACTTTTTCGCGCCACGTATAGTGATTCATAACCAAATCCCTCATGCATATTCAATGAGACGCGTGCATTGTATGTCTTACCTGCACCACCAGCTGCATCTCTTTCAGCTTATCTATGTATAGTCCATGAAATAGACATTGTCATTGCACATCTACCAATCACTGCCTGAAAAACCTGTTGTTTTTAAATATATGAGGTATTAATATTTGCTACGAAGAACCGAATGTAATTACAGCAACAAAAAAATTTTGTGCCGTTGATTGCAGGTATCCTTCGAGGACGAGACGTCCGGGGCGAGAAACGGCATGCCCATGAAGCCCCTAAACAACAAGTCACCGACCCCGAGCCCCTCATTGGCCACCAGCACCACCAGCATCAATGACTCGACATCAACAGCAGCGGAACAGACGCAACTGATCGCGAGCACCTGGACCGAGTCCGAGACGTCCCGGAAACTCGACCTCGTCTGCTCGTCGTAGCGCTTCCGGGACGTGCCGCTCATCACGGGCCTGTGGCAGCAGTTGTCCTCCAACTCGCCCTCCTCTGCTGGCAAAGACCAACACCGACAACTGCCACCTGCGGCAGAGCAGCGGATTTCGTCCGCACCTTGAACCAATGGAAACAGGTAAAAAAATTTCAGCATATCTTCAGTTTATATTAGTTGTTCTTTGGAAATAAGAGAATGGTTGGTAATATTTTACATGACTACGAAAATTTTGAAGGTAAAGGGGTTCAAAATCAGAGTTTCACAGACTTTGAGAACAACCGATCGAAGTATTCGTAATTAAGTAAAAAATCGAATTGAAAAGTAGAAAGGATTGTAAGTGTGATAATTTTATGTAAATACAAGTGAATGAAATTTGTGAAAAATTCACAAAGAAATAAACGTGAATTTACGTGTTTACACCCTCAAACAACAATTTCATGTCATCACAATTGTTATGAATACAAAGTGTTGCAGCCCTCCACATAACTACAGAATCTTTACCTACATAAATGTACGCACATGGCATAGCCTACATTTTAATTTTAATGAAGCACAGGGTCCCTTACATGCCTTTCTCTGCTCGGCTCACCTCTTGTGGGATCAAAGAGCAAAAAGCTCGTGCGCAAATGTGAAATAGTCAAACCGGAGATGATAATTGTGAGGGATGGCTCCTGTAGCGCTCGGGTTGATGTTTGTGCATTAATTTAGGGTTGAAACTTTCGTAGTCCCCGGAATTTCTCCTGCATCCCGAGACCCTGGAATATAATCAAGGTGATGCTTGCATTCGTCCTTGTTATGTGTATGGTAATACAGAAACTTACGAGGCAAGCCGCAAAGTTCATTGTTAACTTTTGCTCGTTATGTACTGGAATACTTTATGAAATCCATTTAATCAAATCACGTGGTGTACGTATATATGCATATGCGCATAATCAAGTATTTCGACTAACTCAAGTAATTACAATGTAAATATATAGTGCTGAGAAGAAAAAAACTGTTCCGTGTATCAAAAAGGTCAAAAACTCGTTTGGTTGCATCTTACGTGTCAACAATACATTTGTGGACAAAATGTTGATTGCAAAAGTTCTAGATGTCCTTTAATAATGTCGTCCTAACACCATGTACGAAAAAACTGTTTTAAAATAGCCGGAAAATCATTCGTTTATGCCTTTTTATAGCTACGAAAACTTTCGTTTGACCAGATTACTGTATGAATTCCTAAAATTCGTTGTGAAGAAACGAAAAAGGTGTTACGAATGATCTTTTCGTGTTCAGTACTTCTATGAAATATAATAAAATGTACAGCCTTGCTCTCATTTACAGTTCCACAGTGTGTGTATTACACGTACATGAGTACACGATCTCTAAAGTGTGAAACAGACCATTAACCGCAAAAAGAAAAAGTGTGGGGTGAATTTATTCCTCTTTGTAATTTTTTTCCCTTTTTTTTTTTTTTGTCTGAAACGGCAAAGAGCTTTTGACCATAAAGGATTACCACTAGCTTCACCGGCTCTTCAGAGTCGTTTTCAAGTTTTCAACTGCTGTACTGTAACTGGCCATAACAGCGAGGAGCTTTGTTCGTTGCCGAAAATGGCCCGAAGGAGAAAAGTTTTATTGTTTGTGAAAATAAGGTGCTCTCTACACTTTGACATTTATTTTTTGGAGTTTAACATCTCTTTTTTTGCAAAATTTTTTAAAATTTTTTATTGAGAGCCACCGTGAAACGACGATTTCTAAGCGAATCGATTGTTAAATAATTTCCATCATTTATTTTAACTGACGGTATAATCACCTGCGTCTATAATTATTTTATTTATTCAAACTGACGCATCCTCAAAAAAAGTAAATTTAGTTGAAAATGAGCCATAAAAGAAAAATAAATAAATACGTTAAATAAGGGATCAACGAAAAAACTTACTGCAATAAATGTATACATATAGTAATGATATATGAGCGCACAGCCACACCCCGAGTTTATTAAATTATCTAGAAAAGATCGAGCAGTCGCACAAAAAAAAAAGATAAATGAGCCACAAATCCACAGAGAGAAATTACGGTACACCAGCGAGCAAGCCTTCGCAGGCCTTTTTTCGCTAATGCAGCTTTTTTTTTTTTTTTTACTGAAAGAAAAAAAAAAAAGTAGACTAATTAAAGAGCAGTGGCATATATACACGTAGACTGACTCTGCTCCGTTTCATACGTATATACACGTACAGACCGAGAGTTTTCTCGCTGGGAAGTTCTGGATAGCAGCCAGCAAGGCAGGGAGCCTGGGTATGGTTAGAAGTGGATATGTCGGACCAAAACTCCGTCAGTATAACGAAGTTTCCCCCAGGCGACCCCCCGACCAATCGAATTTTCTCGGCAATTATGTCCACCCTGGCTCACTATCGCGTATCTACTTGAGTACATGTGCGCTTATCTCGGGAGCAACACGAAAGAACAAAATGTGTATTTCAAAATTTGGTAACTGAGTCAGCTTTGATATCTTTATCATTTGGCGCCTCGCTCGTGTACCCCCCGGTGGATTCCTCCAGGGGTTGGAAGATCTCGAGCCCCGATCGTGAATTATCGCGCTTGGCTCTGCTCTGCTGCTGCGTACAGCCAAGCTGGTAGCGAAAATCAGAGGAAGCCTGGCTCCTCTTCTCGTTACTTTCTTCTACTTCTTCGTTTCTAAATGTGTTCCATGAAGTTTTGCTCTGACATTATTCGGGACCTTATTTTTTTTCCCCAAGTCTCGATTCGGACGTTTTTCGTGTAGCACATTCGTTTTTGTCATTTTTGTTTTTTTAATTATTGAGTTTTACGTTTATTCACCGATACATCGCGAAGCTATGTGATTCGCATGTGGATTACCGAGCAGTTTGTAATAGTCAAAAATTGCATCCTCAAAATATTGAAAAGTATCATTCCTAATAGAGCTCGGACTAAAATTTTTTTTGGCAAAACAAAATCTACCTAGCAATTTGAAAGAACAAATAGTTTTGAAAAAGAAAGAGAGCCCAACATATTTGAAAATTATTCAAATATTTAATTTAAAATACCTTACCATCAATTTTAATATCTTAAATTTACTGCTATAAGAAAAAAAAAACTTTCAGTAACATGACTTTACTTTATCGAGAGAAAAATGGTTTTTGCAAAATGCTTAAAAATCAATGAAATAATTTTACCTGGTCTGCTTGCATCTATAATGTCCTTCCTGTAGATACATATTCTCTCCCATAAAATTGTTATCCAATTAAAATAATAACAACGACAGCAGCAACAATGATTCATTAAAACAAAAATAATGTTAAATTCACATGCTTTCACATAGTTGGTGTACAAAGTCCTTGTGCTTTCGATCAATATACCATGAAAATTTCAACAAAACAAATCAACTGGTATTACCGCATAAGTTCCGGCTATTTCATTCACTCTAATAAAAAGTGGGACCGAAAAGTCCCTCAGTTGATATGATAAAATATAATATAGTACCAGCAGTAATCGTTGTCTGTCACCTGCAACTGCAAGTGCGTGTATATATACAATTCGTCTAACGGTCATTGCGGAAAGTTAAAGTTACAGTTTTGCGGATGCACGGCAGCGTCTCTCGCTTTTTCTTCATTGTTTGACTCCCTGATGGAGAGGTCCCCAATTCCCCAGGATACTGTTTGAAAAAACGCTCACACCCACAGAAACGAGTTTTGGCGCCGCTATCTTGGCTGATCTGAGATTTTTGCACTTCTGCCCTTCGCCTCTTCTCGTATTTATTTATATACTTATTTATTTATTTATAACCAAATGCTTACAAGAGTGCGTTATACAAAAACATGAAGGTAGATTCACTTTGCATGTAAAAATCTACATGTAATATAAAGGTATGTATGTATAATGATTATTATAATAACATTTACTTATGCTTGAATAATAATAGCTTTTGAAACTTTCATTTTTTTAGACGAGTTTTTACTGTTTTGAAATTGAAGCGCGATGTGACTATGATACTTTATTAAGACTACATTTTTCTTTTCCCTCTCGAATACGCAAACTCTTGAATGAACGAAAATTTTCATACGCTAGCGTGCCTAGTTTTACATTATTATTTCTTGTAAAGTGCTTCTTACTTTTTTGCAGAGAAAAGATAGAACGTTTTTTTTTCTACAACTTACACCCGCCCAACTCATCCGAATTTTCGTTCTTGNCGAACTTTGAAATGGAAAAATTTTCATTGGATGAAAAACATTATAAAAGCATCTAAAAAGTGATCCAATTTGGAGCATAGATGCCTACAAGTCAAAGTAAATATAAACGCAGTGGTTCAAGTACGTAGAATTCTCACCTAATTTTGTTATTTTATTTTACTCTCAGTACTCAATCTATGCCGATAGTTTTGCATTTTTTTACTTTCAGCACAGAAATGATGTCGAGAGTTTTTTCTTACTCTCAGTGCAGAAATAATGTTGAGAGTTTTTACCTTTCTTCTTATTTTCAGCACAGAAATGATGCTGAGATTTTTTAATTTTTTTGCTCGGTGCAGAAGTGATGCCGAATTTTCAAACTATACTTTCACTCTTAGCGCAGAAACAATTCTAAGAGACTTTTTTGAAGTGAAGCTTCTTATGAAGCGTTCTGAGGCTGGGAGTGAGCTGGTATAAAGTGATAGATTTAAAACGACTGATATGCTTCCCCCACTATACTCAGTATCGCAATAGCAAGACGTGTGCATACATATATATATAGCTTTTTTTTATATTATAGTGCTCTACGTCCGGCTCCTTTCATAAGGGCACTACTATGGGCACTTAGCACTTTGGAGAAGGAACGGAAGAGGGATGGGAGGCCTCCCATTACGGGAGGGGGTAGGGGGAAATTAGGCAATTTTTGCTGCGAGGAGGTCGCCTAAACCCTCCTCGAGGAGCATTGCGTGGTGAAAAAGCACATGTGAACAATCACAGAGGTACTTGCCCGAAAATGTCGCACTGGCCGGGAATCGAACCACGGTCTCCCGCGTGCCAATCCACGATCTAGCCGACTGAACCACGGCGCGCTCTTATTTTTTATTATTATTATTAGCTTCAAAAACTGCTTGCAAAAAGAGAGCTGTGTTTCTAAGGATCTACATTTTTACAAATATTTTTTTCTTAACAAATAAGATAAAAATAATACTGTAATGTAATAAACACAACATTTTTGTTGTTTACTTTGGCTGATTCAACCAACTGTAGTAAATTTTTCAATTTATATTGTTTGCGTTATGGAAACACTTATACCAGTAGCAAAAGTTAAATCCTTTTTCGTTCTCCATGGTAAAAAAGACTTTTCATTATTTTCCCCTTTCTTCCCAACACGAGCAAAATGGGTCGAATCTTTTGATTTTTCGATGTTCAGCACAAAATCTCAAAGCTTTCTTTCTTTTCTTTTGTTTCCAGTCCCTTTTTTTTATCCTGATTCTTGATCTGTTCGATATTATTCGCGCTGCACTTGTATACGAATAGCTTTACTCACGAACTCTTATGTGTGTATATATGTACGTATGTATGCGCATATATATATAGATCCGTTTGGCAGTAGCAGCTGCTCGGCTTTAAATTCAATTCAAGCGCTCTCGAGTGGGAATTGGCTGGCGAGAAATTCGCAGATCGAAAAGAACAATATTCCGCTTTTGAGGATTTTCGCTCCGAGAGCGTGGCATATATACATTTACCACAACACGAGAAAGGGGTATGAACGCGTCCGTTAATTGAAGCCTTTATATACTAGATTCGGTATAAATACGTTCACGTTTGTTGTTACTGCGGACAAAATATTGTTGTAATTTTATGTGCACGTGTTAGACTTTACTGACATCAACTACTGCGAATAAACCGAAACTTTAATTTTCACCGGGGACCGAAATTTTTTTGGTTCAAACCATGTAAGGAAAAAAGAGGTCAAGTACTATTTCTTGTCTCCTTTTTGTCCTTAGGACCAGAAGATGTGGTAGTTGCACATGGAATACAACAAGATTTTAGCCATGGCGTACAGGTGTGTGTTGTACACAAGCAGGTGTTGGCAGAGAAAGTGGCGAATAGGAAGAGAATGAGCGAAATTTACGACCCAACGAAGCGGCCTGGCACGGAGAAAAGAGCACAGACGATCGAACGCACCCACGAGATATGTTTTGGCTACACGAACTGTGTATCGAGAAATTCTCCTATCCACCCCCTAGCTGCGATGTACACGTATACATGCACTCGTGCGAGGAAGGGATAGTTTGGCTGTACAGACGGGAAATTTTCTCAGTATAGTTTAGGGGAAAAAAAAAATTAGAAAAAAACATAATTTGACAAAAAAAAAGGTTACCGAATATACGCTCTTTGTACTTTATTCCACGTTCGGGATTCACCTTGACATTTATCTACGATAAACACCGATGATAACTACTTAAGGCTCTTGGTTTATAATTATCTCTGTCTTGCCTTATTTTTACAAAAAAAATTTCCTGCATTTATTCCATTTTTTTTTCTTTTTTTTTCTTCTGTGTAACTTACTTTTACATTTGGATTCTGTGCTGCACAAAAAGCTAATTCACGTAAATGAAAAGACACTCGATTACGGTTCGTACGAAAATTAGTTGTTGATTAAATGTTAAATGACTCATTAGCAATCATTTTGCCGCGATAGCCAATCAGCGCTAAACCTGGGGTTGAAGCTCCTGATTAAATGGGACGACAGATCGTACAACAGCAAAGCAAGTCTGCAGTTGATGATTGCGTGTCGGCAATCGTGTGGATTGAAAAATAAATAAATTGCTTTATATTTTTTATAAAAAAAAACAAGAGGACAAAATAATAGTTGAAATAAGACCATATACACGTTTGTTGTTAAGTTGTATCGTTTTAGTTCCCTTTTAAAAGTGTTAGCTAAAAAAGACTTTCAAATATCTATAAAAGTGAACTATAACATGTATAGAGACAGGACTAAAAAAATTATGATACACAATCAGTTTTCAAGTCAAATTCATTTTTCCTTTCTACAAAACAAGAAACGTCATCCTGGTTCTCGTACCTTACGGGCACAAGCAAAAGTCGATGACACCGGCACATACATAAAAGTATTGTATGTACAGGAGCACATTGGACCAGCCAGACGCTTTTCTCTCGTGTCCTGGTACACACACGCGCCGCAGGTCCCACGTATACTATGGAAGCTGAAAAAATATGTGTATACAGTGGAGGTACTGTGGGCAGGATCGAGCCGGGAGTGGAGGAGATGCGCAAGCTCGGCTGGATGGTGTATACCTACGGGAGTCTCAGAGCGCGTCCTGCCGCGAGGCTGTGCGCATCAGCCACCGATGGTGTGGACATACGATAAATTCGAATGTTTTCATTATGTGGTGTTTTTATTTTCCCCCCAAAAGACTTAATACACGTGCCTACGATGGTACAATATAGAGTTAACTGCATTGTTTTTTTTTTGTGGGTGAACATTGGGTGAAAAGAAAAACAACGTGTTTGGAGGAGTACTATACGTCCCTCGTATACGTGTATGAGCGAGACGTAGTGGTGGAAGGGAGGGACATGTCGTCGTTCCTCAGGAGCCTCTGGAGGAGCAACTCCAAGCACAAGAGTAAGATTTTTTTTTTTCACGTATAATTAATTGTTACGATTACTTGTGCACTTATCGTCTATTCCGTGCCACTAAATTGTATGTTTTTTACCAACCCTCTTTTATTAGTTTTCATAGTGCCATCTTCGTGGCACTAAAAAAAAAATTTAGTGCAATTTTAACAGAGTAAAGTTAGTCTTTTTGAAAATAGGCGAAATTTTTTGTATAAAATTCTTTGATTTAACAATTAAAATTGCACCAGTTGAACCTGTAATAAAAAAAATTACGTTGTGAAAATAACGAAAGGAGTGTTTTCTCTGCTTTCGATTTTGAGACATATTTTGAGTAACTGTTGATGCAACTATGAAAACATAATTTTTTTTTATTATCTGAAATCCAAAGCTTTTGATAATTTATTGCAACTGCTTATTTGATCTATCAAATATAACAATTATTACTCGAAATTAATTTGATAAAAAAAAATGTTAAACAATTAAGTGCTCCCAAGAGCCCAGCCACATATAAAGAAAAAACGCTCAAACGTTTGAAATGTTCATAAACGGAAAAAGGAATTACGTAAAAAAAATGACTATCTCGAATCTGAAGGATGTAAAAACAATCATTCGTTCGAGATCGATGAGTAAAAAATTTTTAATTGCCATTTTTACTTCGTTGTTGTCAAATATTTTAAAGTAGCTTCCATGTAACTGACTTGATCCTTAAGTTTTCGCACCGACCGAAATCAAACGAATTATTTTTCCTATCGGTGCTATCCGTTTCTTTATATACCGTACTCCCTTTTTCAAGATGTAAACATTTCATACATGTAAACATGTTTTTACTCACTTCCATGATTTAATTGTCGAAAAATATGCTATTAATATTAAAAAATTATATATAAACGAAATGACAGTACAAATGGAAAAACGAGATGGATAAATACTGAATAAGCAGATAGAGTGGGCGAGTACTGAAATTCTTTATAGACCGTAATTGAGTTTCGCAAAACAAGCGCGATTCTAATATACGCGTGTGCACACAGAGAAGCATGTGCGTATACTTTGACTTTTTTTGCTTGAACTTAATACACATAAAAACTTGCTCAGCACAAGAAAATAAGAAAACAAGAAAGAATATATACATGAATAAACCAAGCCCACTTGAAAAGCGAGTACCAATTTAATTTTGCTGCACATGTGCCAATATTCGTTTTGCACTGTTCCACTTCATCAATATTACAGATACTTACTGGAGATAAATCACTTCGCAACAGCTACCGATTATATCCGATTAATTTGCCAGGTTATTAACATCCGTAGTACAAATCATTTTTTTACGTTTCGTCAGATTTGTAAAAATTTGTGGTTTATCTGCTCTTAATATTTCTTGTAATAAGCATGCAAATTCGCATATTCGGTTAAAAAAAAGCTATGATTAAACGTGTAATCGTGTATATTCATACCTTACACATATACACGTAACTTTTGATTGTATTTTGTTAGAGTTGATCCGACTGCTACGCCACATAGATTCCTACAAGATGAAATGTATTTTATTTGTGGTATGCTAAAAATTTGAAATTCTTAAATCAGTGAAACACTAACTACCACAAGCATTCCTAATGCCTCTAAACGTTTTTGATTCTTTGTAACAGTATACGTTAATGTCTCTAATTGAAATCGCTTGGAACAAAAATACAATAGAATTCCAGAAATACATTTGTTTAAATTTATCAATTCAATACGGATGCTAGGGAGCATACTACTAAAACGCTGCCTATCTCTTCCAGCACAGTTGAAAAAAATTAAATGATAAGCAATGTGTTTTATAAAATTTATGATATATTACACGTTTGAAAAACGGCAGTCGACGCTGTAATGCATCCACTTTCAATTACTGTGACAATAATTCAACTGTACGGGTAAGTTTGTCATAAATTATTTGGAATAAAGTAATTTTAATGATCTTGCTTCAAAACTACTGTTACAATATTTGATTTAGAATAAAATTGATACGTTTATTCTCTTTTACTACTCATCAGAGGTTAATTTAGTTGGATTACGATACAATACCACTTATTCCCACAAATCGTTAAAACGGCGGAAACACAAGGAACTTTACGGGAAATTCTACCGTAAGAAGCACTTGGACAATATAAAACTGTTCTATTTCACAATAAGGAATCTAAAAACAAAAGGTGTGTTGTTGCTTCTACAGTAATTATTTATATTTTAATTATTTACCCGAAAACCTGTGCTTTATTTGACACACTTGATATCATTGGCTTAGAGAAAGAAAAATGTTTATTTGGAACAAAGTGTATTTTAGTTGTTGACGTGGAGGATACACCTGTGTAGAATGGCTCTTTTTTAATTTCAACAAAGCCACGGCTATTGTTGTGATTGAAACAGAAAAAAAAAATTCAAGCCACATATGTTTCTCGATTTCATATTATTTCTTTTGCGTTAAATATTAAGAACATTGTATTAAAAACTCAACTACTGGCCAAAAAACACATTTCTTATTTAATATTGTTTAAATAAAAAACTACCATTCAGAGGCTACAAGAAATTTTACAAATCCTCAAAATGAAAGTTTAATATTTACGGACGCCAAGCACTTATAAAGTAAATCTTTACATTTACATAAACATACTATGCGTGTCTCTAACCCTCCTTGTTATTTTCTCGCGTGAGCTGCACATTTTGTTGGTTAACCGCGAGTAAGTCTTTTTTGACTGAACGACAAAGTGGGTCTTACTACGATTTTCCCACGAAATAAGAAGAAATTACTGAAATTTCTCCTTAAGTTTAACGTAATGAAATTTTGGTTGAGTCCTCCCTTGACAAAGTTTTGAAAATATTATGTTTAATATACTTTCAATCGTTGCACTTCACTTGATCTTTCGTTTTTTCTATATTTTTATCTTCCTTGTTTAACCTACAACAAAAATAACTTGTTGAATACAGTTTTTGAAAGCTCAAACCTCTATTGAACAATAAAAAATATAGATTCAAATCGTGACGTAATTTTATTATTTCTAGTTACAGCCTTCTTTCTAATAAAGTTTGAATCGTTTCTTTTTTCCAACAAATATTGGAAATTGTTTTTTTTAACTATCATACATACCTGTAATAACAAATAAATTCATAAAAATTTTCAAAACATCTACTTTTTGGAAACTTTTTCAAATAATAGTCGTCAACGATTACAAGATTTAATAATTGCCATTTATTTTTTAATCCATATTAACTTACGTACCTATAAACATCCATTAAAGCTTGGAAAAAAATTGATGGTAACTAATTTTTTATGTTGAACAGAAAAATGACTTATCAACTGAACAACCATCGTCATATAACTGCAGCAAGAACATTTCTACAAAAAAATTGTCAACAATTTATTTAAATATAGATATAAAATGTCGCTCACAATTATGGCTGGAGCCAACAGTTATAATTCTTGTGACGCGTGTGGTAAAATCCGTGAGAAAAACAACCCTCTCTACGTACACAAATGTATCCACATCGAAAATGATTTCCACTTCAGTAGAGTGTGTGACACATCTTTTATACGAAAGAGTCATCCAATAGAGCACAAGCAGATTCATATGGAGAATACGCCACACAATTGCTTAGTGTGTTCAAAAAAATTTGCTCAAAAGTCTGCTCTTATGACACACGAGAAGACTCACACAGGGGGAAAGCCCCACGTCTGTCAACTATGTTCAAAAAGTTTCATCCAAAAGTGCTGTCTAACAAAGCATGAGAAGACTCACATTGGGGAGAAGCCCCACACCTTCCAAGTGTGTTTAAAAAGTTTTACTGAGAAATCCACGCTTTTGATGCATGAAAAGACTCACACGAGTGACAAGTCCCACATTTGTCTAGTGTGCTTAAAAAGTTTTGCTTGGAAATCCCATCTTATAAGGCATGCGAAGACTCACACGGGGGAGAAGCCCCACAAGTGCAAACAGTGTTCAAAAAGTTTTGTTTGGAAATCCCATCTTAGGACACACGAGAAGACTCACACAGGCGAAAAGCCCCACGTCTGTCAAGTATGTTCAAAAAGTTTTACTCAGAAATCCAATCTTGTAGTGCATAGACGGACACACACGAATGAGAAGCCCCATGTCTGCCAAGTGAGTTCGGAAAGTTTTAGCCAAAGAAGCCATCTAAGAAAACACGAGATGACTCATATGGAGGAGAAGCTCCACACCTGCCAAGTGTGTTTGAAAAATTTTACTCAGAAATCCACTCTTTTGATGCACGAGAGGACTCACACAGGAGAAAAGCCCCATGTCTGTCAAGTATGTTCAAAAAGTTTTGCTCAGAAATCTAACCTTAAGACACACGTAAAGACTCACACGGGTGAAAGGCCCTACGCATGCCAAGTTTGTTCGCAAAATTTTTCTCAAAAACATCATCTTATGTCGCATCAGAGGACTCACACGGGTAGTAAACCTCACTCCTGCCAAGTGTGTTTTAAAAGTTTTTCTGAAAAATCCAATCTTATATCACACGAGGTAACTCACACGGGGGAAAAGCCCTACAAGTGCAAAGTGTGTTTGCAAAGTTTTGCTGACAAATCCANTTATCTCGGGAGCAACACGAAAGAACAAAATGTGTATTTCAAAATTTGGTAACTGAGTCAGCTTTGATATCTTTATCATTTGGCGCCTCGCTCGTGTACCCCCCGGTGGATTCCTCCAGGGGTTGGAAGATCTCGAGCCCCGATCGTGAATTATCGCGCTTGGCTCTGCTCTGCTGCTGCGTACAGCCAAGCTGGTAGCGAAAATCAGAGGAAGCCTGGCTCCTCTTCTCGTTACTTTCTTCTACTTCTTCGTTTCTAAATGTGTTCCATGAAGTTTTGCTCTGACATTATTCGGGACCTTATTTTTTTTCCCCAAGTCTCGATTCGGACGTTTTTCGTGTAGCACATTCGTTTTTGTCATTTTTGTTTTTTTAATTATTGAGTTTTACGTTTATTCACCGATACATCGCGAAGCTATGTGATTCGCGTGTGGATTACCGAGCAGTTTGTAATAGTCAAAAATTGCATCCTCAAAATATTGAAAAGTATCATTCCTAATAGAGCTCGGACTAAAATTTTTTTTGGCAAAACAAAATCTACCTTGCAATTTGAAAGAACAAATAGTTTTGAAAAAGAAAGAGAGCCCAACATATTTGAAAATTATTCAAATATTTAATTTAAAATACCTTACCATCAATTTTAATATCTTAAATTTACTGCTATAAGAAAAAAAAAACTTTCAGTAACATGACTTTACTTTATCGAGAGAAAAATGGTTTTTGCAAAATGCTTAAAAATCAATGAAATAATTTTACCTGGTCTGCTTGCATCTATAATGTCCTTCCTGTAGATACATATTCTCTCCCATAAAATTGTTATCCAATTAAAATAATAACAACGACAGCAGCAACAATGATTCATTAAAACAAAAATAATGTTAAATTCACATGCTTTCACATAGTTGGTGTACAAAGTCCTTGTGCTTTCGATCAATATACCATGAAAATTTCAACAAAACAAATCAACTGGTATTACCGCATAAGTTCCGGCTATTTCATTCACTCTAATAAAAAGTGGGACCGAAAAGTCCCTCAGTTGATATGATAAAATATAATATAGTACCAGCAGTAATCGTTGTCTGTCACCTGCAACTGCAAGTGCGTGTATATATACAATTCGTCTAACGGTCATTGCGGAAAGTTAAAGTTACAGTTTTGCGGATGCACGGCAGCGTCTCTCGCTTTTTCTTCATTGTTTGACTCCCTGATGGAGAGGTCCCCAATTCCCCAGGATACTGTTTGAAAAAACGCTCACACCCACAGAAACGAGTTTTGGCGCCGCTATCTTGGCTGATCTGAGATTTTTGCACTTCTGCCCTTCGCCTCTTCTCGTATTTATTTATATACTTATTTATTTATTTATAACCAAATGCTTACAAGAGTGCGTTATACAAAAACATGAAGGTAGATTCACTTTGCATGTAAAAATCTACATGTAATATAAAGGTATGTATGTATAATGATTATTATAATAACATTTACTTATGCTTGAATAATAATAGCTTTTGAAACTTTCATTTTTTTAGACGAGTTTTTACTGTTTTGAAATTGAAGCGCGATGTGACTATGATACTTTATCAAGACTACATTTTTCTTTTCCCTCTCGAATACGCAAATTCTTGAATGAACGAAAATTTTCATACGCTAGCGTGCCTAGTTTTACATTATTATTTCTTGTAAAGTGCTTCTTACTTTTTTGCAGAGAAAAGATAGAACGTTTTTTTTTCTACAACTTACACCCGCCCAACTCATCCGAATTTTCGTTCTTGTACCTCTGCACATTCTATACCGCGACGAAATTTCAGGGGTCTCGGAATTTTCAAGCAAGTAAAACTTTCGTGAAAGAAAATTTCAACTTCTTCGTGGCAACTTTTAATCGTGTGCGCGTGAATAAAAAATAGAAGCAGTTTGCAGTTTAGTGTCTTTACATTCCCAATGCGATTCTCATACTTGAAGTACAGTTACTGTATTTCTAGTTGCATCATACCTGAATCTCAAATAATATTGCCAAAGTAGTAATGACCAAATCCACTGGAGGATTACTACAAATGCAAAAAAAGACAAACACACAATATCCATACACGATCCAATTGTACAAATCTGTTCTATAATCAATATTAGCAAGTACATGAAGACCCCAACCTTCCACCTGCCTGAGATAATAATTATAGTAATCCCCAGTTTTCAAATTTCTTTGTACTAGTAATCCTAAAGAGAGTAAGTTAAACTGATTTGTTGGTTTTTTTTTATTTTTTTTTATTTTTTTATTATTATTATTTTTTTTATATTATAGTGCTCTACGTCCGGCTCCTTTAATAAGGGAGTAAATGTTCTAAAAACGAGTAATTTCATTAGTTGAAAAAACACCGTTATATTTAGCTGTTTGTATACGAGTTTTAGTAGTGTACCTATACAACAAATAAAACATATCGGGATAATATTTAATGAAAAGAACATTGGTGGCAAAACTAGTGGCATAAAGGTTACAAAAAAAATGCATATCTTCCTACACGAACACGAGTTTGTTGCGAATAGCGAGAAATAAGAAGCGGAAAAGATGCTATTCTAAAAATGAGGCATGGACATTCCGCATAGAGCGCACAGGTGATATATAAATCTCTTTTCTTTCGCAGGAGCTGTTTCGGACGAGAAAAGCCCGGAAGAGCGACGCAAGTGCAAAGGCAGCCTTCGTGGGAGGAACAAGAGCTCGAGCCACAAGACAAACGTCGAGTCCAAAGTTGACTCTTCTTTGGTGATTATTCTTACACCCATTATGTTTTTGTTTCGTTTCTCTAATTATTTTTTCCATTTACTTCTGATATTTCGATCAATTGGATGTGTCCGTGTGTGTTTGTCTGCGCAGAAAAATAGAGACTCGACTTTCATTGATGTGGATGGTGTTGGCTTCGTTGACAGTAGCATGACATGTCCCATCACGTTCGATGAAAATCATTTCACCTCAGCGGACAATCAAGTACGTGTAAAATCAAACNTTTGTTGGTTAACCGCGAGTAAGTCTTTTTTGACTGAACGACAAAGTGGGTCTTACTACGATTTTCCCACGAAATAAGAAGAAATTACTGAAATTTCTCCTTAAGTTTAACGTAATGAAATTTTGGTTGAGTCCTCCCTTGACAAAGTTTTGAAAATATTATGTTTAATATACTTTCAATCGTTGCACTTCACTTGATCTTTCGTTTTTTCTATATTTTTATCTTCCTTGTTTAACCTACAACAAAAATAACTTGTTGAATACAGTTTTTGAAAGCTCAAACCTCTATTGAACAATAAAAAATATAGATTCAAATCGTGACGTAATTTTATTATTTCTAGTTACAGCCTTCTTTCTAATAAAGTTTGAATCGTTTCTTTTTTCCAACAAATATTGGAAATTGTTTTTTTTAACTATCATACATACCTGTAATAACAAATAAATTCATAAAAATTTTCAAAACATCTACTTTTTGGAAACTTTTTCAAATAATAGTCGTCAACGATTACAAGATTTAATAATTGCCATTTATTTTTTAATCCATATTAACTTACGTACCTATAAACATCCATTAAAGCTTGGAAAAAAATTGATGGTAACTAATTTTTTATGTTGAACAGAAAAATGACTTATCAACTGAACAACCATCGTCATATAACTGCAGCAAGAACATTTCTACAAAAAAATTGTCAACAATTTATTTAAATATAGATATAAAATGTCGCTCACAATTATGGCTGGAGCCAACAGTTATAATTCTTGTGACGCGTGTGGTAAAATCCGTGAGAAAAACAACCCTCTCTACGTACACAAATGTATCCACATCGAAAATGATTTCCACTTCAGTAGAGTGTGTGACACATCTTTTATACGAAAGAGTCATCCAATAGAGCACAAGCAGATTCATATGGAGAATACGCCACACAATTGCTTAGTGTGTTCAAAAAAATTTGCTCAAAAGTCTGCTCTTATGACACACGAGAAGACTCACACAGGGGGAAAGCCCCACGTCTGTCAACTATGTTCAAAAAGTTTCATCCAAAAGTGCTGTCTAACAAAGCATGAGAAGACTCACATTGGGGAGAAGCCCCACACCTTCCAAGTGTGTTTAAAAAGTTTTACTGAGAAATCCACGCTTTTGATGCATGAAAAGACTCACACGAGTGACAAGTCCCACATTTGTCTAGTGTGCTTAAAAAGTTTTGCTTGGAAATCCCATCTTATAAGGCATGCGAAGACTCACACGGGGGAGAAGCCCCACAAGTGCAAACAGTGTTCAAAAAGTTTTGTTTGGAAATCCCATCTTAGGACACACGAGAAGACTCACACAGGCGAAAAGCCCCACGTCTGTCAAGTATGTTCAAAAAGTTTTACTCAGAAATCCAATCTTGTAGTGCATAGACGGACACACACGAATGAGAAGCCCCATGTCTGCCAAGTGAGTTCGGAAAGTTTTAGCCAAAGAAGCCATCTAAGAAAACACGAGATGACTCATATGGAGGAGAAGCTCCACACCTGCCAAGTGTGTTTGAAAAATTTTACTCAGAAATCCACTCTTTTGATGCACGAGAGGACTCACACAGGAGAAAAGCCCCATGTCTGTCAAGTATGTTCAAAAAGTTTTGCTCAGAAATCTAACCTTAAGACACACGTAAAGACTCACACGGGTGAAAGGCCCTACGCATGCCAAGTTTGTTCGCAAAATTTTTCTCAAAAACATCATCTTATGTCGCATCAGAGGACTCACACGGGTTGTAAACCTCACTCCTGCCAAGTGTGTTTTAAAAGTTTTTCTGAAAAATCCAATCTTATATCACACGAGGTAACTCACACGGGGGAAAAGCCCTACAAGTGCAAAGTGTGTTTGCAAAGTTTTGCTGACAAATCCAATCTTATATCTCATGAGAGGACTCACACGGGGGAAAAGCCCTACAAGTGCAAAGTGTGTTTGCAAAGTTTTGCTCAAAAATCCACTCTTATAACACACGAGAGGATTCACACTGGTGAGAAGCCTTACGTATGCCAAGTGTGTTCACAAAGTTTTACTCAAAAATCCAATCTTATATCACACGAGAGGATTCACACGGGGGAGAAGCCCTACAAGTGCCAAGTGTGTTTGCAAAGTTTTTCTGATAAACGTAATCTTACGAGGCACGAGAGAACTCACACGGGTGACAAGCCCTACAAGTGCCAAGTGTGTTCACAAAGTTTTACTCAAAAATCCACTCTTATGTCACACGAGATGACTCACACGGGTGACAAGCCCTACAAGTGCAAAGTGTGTTTGCAAAGTTTTGCTCAAAAATCCAATCTTAAGAGGCACGAGAGGACTCACACAGGTGAAAAGCCCTACAAGTGTGAAGTGTGTTTGCAAAGTTTTGCTGACAAATCCACTCTTATATCACACGAGATGACTCACACGGGTGACAAGCCCTACAAGTGCCAAGTGTGTTTGCAAAGTTTTGCTCAAAAATCCAATCTTAAGAGGCACGAGAGGACTCACACAGGTGAAAAGCCCTACAAGTGCCAAGTGTGTTTGCAAAGTTTTACTCAACAAACCAATCTTATATCACATGAGAGGACTCACACGGGTGACAAGCCCTGCGAATGCCAAATGTGTTTAAAAAGTTTCACTCAGAAATCAAATCTTACGAGGCACGAGATGACTCACACGTATTATAGTCCTTACGAGTGCCAAGTGTGTTTAAAAAGGTTTGCTCAAAAATCCATTCTTACGACACACGAATGGAGTCACCCGAAACGCTATCCCTATGTATGTAATGTGTGTTCAAAAAGTTTTAATCGAAAATCCATTCTTGTAAAACATGAAAGGATCCACGCAGGTGATAAACCCAACATTTCCCAATTGTGTTCAAATAGTTCAGATCAACAATCCAGACTAACAAATCAGAAGCAGATTAACACCGAAAATTTGCAGAGCGAACGTTCAGTGCTACCCTCATTTTCCAGTGCTTTCCCCAGTAAATCTTCTGTTAGTAAAGGCAAATAACATAGAATTATTGCAGAGTACAATCATTCAAGAGTTAGTGAAAATCCTTCACTTCAAATATGTATGCAAACGGAATAAGCTCTACAGCTACTTGTATTTGTAAAAAAATGTTACTTAAGAACAAAGCTCAATAATGTGTTAAATTTAATGCCTAAAGTTTACTGTATGAATACATACATTGGTGCCACACTGCGTGCTGAGAAGTATTGTATAAAAAATCTGTCCACTCTCATCTTAACAGATGCTAAAGTATTCGTTGTTCACTCAAAAATTGATTGATTTTTTCTTAATGCAGAGCTTGTTAATGAATTCTAATTATGATGTATTTCAATAAACGTAACTGTCAGATAAACACGTCTTCATATTTTATTATGTACAACCTTGTCTTTCATATTTTGTTATACAATTTTGGGACTAATAATTATTTTGATATTTTATTAGATAAATTCAAATTGAGCTAGTGCAAACATGTATATTGTTACCTTATATTTTGAACAGCTGCTCAGCTGTTATTAATATAATCTTTTATTCCACATGATTTTCATAGATAATTTTACAAAACATGCCACTAACCTAGAGAGTCTCAAGTTCTTTTAATCATTTTTTTCTTTTTCCAGTATTTAATTAGTGAACTATGATTCCAGCGTATGGAAATAAACTTACTGAGATATTCAGTTTTCATCGATTTCCACTTACAGATATATCATCGTACTTTTGTATTTGGCATATTTCCCAATAAAAGTGAACGACACTTTTACTGATCAGTTTGACAAATAATATATATATTAAAATATTTAAATAAATAGAGCATAAAATAAATTTGTGATGAAATCGATTTCCACTACTCGTTAGTTATATATGTAATAACAATTTTAAAAAAATGATTTTACAGCGCAACTTAAGCCATCCTTTTTCCTTAATACCCCTACGATGAATTACAGACAATTATTAAAGGAGATATCAGATGGAGCAAAGAAAAAAGACAGCCGAAGCACTAGCCCGTGTGAAAAATCGATGCCACAAAGTACATGTGGTGTGGCATCGGTGGTGGTAGCCGCGACGTCGATTGAAGTGTCAATTACTCTTGCCGGTAGCATTATGGAGGACCACCAGAGATTTTACGGATTAAAGAGTAAGGAGACCAAGAAAAAAAAAGGCCTGTGGACTCATCATACAATTTTTTCATCCCGCTCCTTTGTACCGAAGCCATCGTTTATCAGATCAAAGTAATACGTGTCCACCAAGTTTTTTGCCTTCCTCCAAAACATAGTTACCATTTGAACTAAGTATAAGGTCACGCACCGATAGTCCAATACATCAAATCTCTGGGTGGGGCAAATTTCAGAAAAAAAAAATATTCGAGTTTACAGAATTTGCTCCGGGATGAGCATTAACTGGGACGTATCAGATCTTTTAATAGACTTTACTGCTGTTACAACTCATTGGTTACTGTACCAACTGTCATTTTGAAACTTTTGCCTACCTTTTATTACTCGTACGCAAGAAAAATTGACGGATAACGCGCATCGAAACTGCCAATCTGTAGTGTTATTTCTGTATAGGTGTTATCAATGAATTTTTGTTCTCTTCTGAACCAGCTATTCTTGCTGATCCAGTGATACTCTTTTGGTCAAGTAAATCGAAGTACTGTATGTACTTGTGATATCCCAATGTTTATAAGAATAATAATCGATCGTTATCCCAAGTCCAACACTTACCTACTTGCGATTCCTGCAAAGTATACATTACGTATTTCATGCGTCATTAAAAGTAATTTCTCTTATTTTGTGAGAAAACATAATCTGCCAGACTTCATTACCCATATACTTCGACACGCGTAGAATATAAAATTGTCGAATCTGCTGCAAATTTAGTTTTGAGTGACTTGTTCCCTCTCGCTCTTCAGCTGGTACTATGGACTATACGTAGTAATAATGTAAATTTTGCCATCACCGCAAATACTGCAGTCACACGAGATGAAAGTTGGTGTTCATGATTATACGGTACGATATACGTCAGGGCGTGCACGCGGGACACGTAGTAATAGCGTATATATGTAAGTTTGCAAGTGCACTCCCACGTACTGAGAGCTATCTGTAGCTATATGCTAACAAACCCAACGAGTCGAGCAGTGTAAGCACGAGTATATAGTTTCTAGACCTGCACGTGTTGTTGAAAAATCTTTAGCTGCTCCTTTCTATATTAGTTTTTACAGTTTACTGAAAAAATGTTTATCAATGAATTTCCCCTGATATTTGTCAGTTGGAACTTCATTCAAATCTTATTTCGAGTTACAAATATAAGTTTAGTGTTGAAGAACATTTGAAAAGTTTCCTGGCAAACGAGGAAATCTTCGTTATGTTAATGAGAGTTATAATCTAAAAAAACCTGCATTTGTAATTTTCCAGTTAGAGTTATTTTTCATATTATATATATAAAGAATGGAATGCGAACATAAATCTCTTTTATTTTAATTCCATGACATGAGTAGAACACGGAAATCTCGCAGGATGTCGCCTAATTTCGCAAACACGTCTTTAATAGAACTTCCTCAGTCTCCAAGGAATTTTCTCGGAGAAAAAAAACAATAAAAGGCATCCAAGAGTACGAGCGTGTTTGTATTTACCATATATTTTGCTGAGCCTTCCCTCTCGGTGTATTTCAACTAACCAATGTTTATTCCAAGGCATCCACCTTTCCCATCGTCTCATCGCTTCGTCAGCTGTTGGCCAACTTTTTCCTCTTACTTCCCTTCTGCTAGTCCTCCTGAATTTTTTTTTTTTCATTCTTTTTCTTCTCCCATACCTGTATCCACACCTACTCATTTTGATCTGGAAAAAATATCCTAATGGCACCTGGTCTCACCCAGAAGATCTTACCACATCCACTGGCTGTATGAGTTTAGAGAGGATAGTCAAAACGACCAAATTCGGTAGAGTCGAGTCAAATATATAAACCTAATTGGGATTAAAATGGTATTGCTTCATACGCATGCGAAATTAGCTCTCAATATAAATAAAACGAAAAATTCTTGATCATTAAAATTTACGATCGGTTTTCCAATCGAAAAGTCATTAACGAGCCGCCCAGATCCACTTAAAAAAATTCAATATCATAGCTTACCTCTGCATTAAAAATAATTTTTAAAGTAATCAAATAAGTCTATTATATAGTTCGAAAAAAGTCGATCACAAGTGTGGACGTGATGATGCTTTTTACTTACTAGATTTTTAATGATAAAAAAAAGTAAACCACATCTAGGTACTCGAACAAACCTATACAAAAAATACAAAACGAGTGGAGCTTTTGTGCGAGAAAGAAAACTCATTAAATCTGAGAGCTAAAAAAANCATGCATGTTTTGTCAATGAAAGTAATCGTCTCAGAGCAAGACAATAAAACCTAATATTTGTTAAAAAAAATGCACTAACTTTGTACGTTTTTGATATAAAAATAAAAGCTAGAGATAATAGGCCGAGAAGGAGATACCTGTGTCTAGACATTTTTTTTTATTATAGTGGTGGTAGTGTTAAAATGAAATTAATGAATCTACACAGTTACATCTTTCAAGTCAACAAACAAAATACAAACACTTTTATTTGCAACAAATTTAAGGTATCACTTACTTTCACTGAGTCATTTCTTTCCACTCTTTTTATAAAACACAGGTCTCGGGTAAAAAAAATTAGATATACGTAATTGTTGTCGAAGCAAAAACTCACCTCTTGGTTTTAGAGTCCTGATTGTGAAATGGAACAGTTTCGTGTTCTCCAAGTGCTTCTAACGTCAGAATTTTTTGTTCAATTACTTGTGCTTTAGAGTCTTTTAAGAAATAAACGGTAAAGTCACTAAATTCACTTAACACTAAACGTAATGAAAGTAAAATTACTATTTTCCAAATAATCTATAACAATTTAACCCATTCTGCCAACAATTGTCACAGTCACAAAACATGGACATATTCCAGCTTCGACTATCGTTATTCGAACGTGTAACTATACATTTTTAACTGTGTATAATATGTTGCTTATCATGTGTTAATGGGTTTCGACCGCACAAGTAGAGATAGGAAACGTTTTAATCATGCTCTTTAGCATCGGCAGGGCCGGCAGAATAAATTTTTTCGTGTGGGTAAAATAACCACGAGAAATTCGATGGTGTATGTATGAGGGAATCCATAAAGAATTTCCCGTTGTTGTTCCTCACTTTAATAAAAAAAATTAGTTTAAGGGAAACCTCAAAACCGAGCTCATATTATTAGTAATGTCATGTACTATGAGGAAAAAATATTGAACACGGGTTTCAGTGAATGTGACACCCTTTTTCGACGATTTACATGTTAATTTTACATCCCAACGTATTATATATACAGATATAAATCGCGGTAAAACGGTGTCATCCTCACGAAAACCCGTGTTTAAAATTTTTTTGTCACAGTACACGACCTAATAAAATAAAAATTTTTTTTTTTTTTTTTGAAATGGGGGATAAAAACAGGATATTTTAGGTGAGTTTCCTTTTAAATACACATAATATTCGACGTTTTTTTCGTGGTGGTGTGCGGAAGGATCGCTCTTGACAAAAAACGATAATGAGTTTTTAATATCGAAATAGTGGTTTTATACGATGCCCAAACAAAGCAACGACCGACGCAAAAACGAACGCACCTGTACTTAGCCTTTTAAATGCATGTAACATAAATGTCATGTGATCATGTGTTTGTTTCTTTCTGTGTGACGTGTCCACTTGTACTCTCTTGTTACTTCTTTCTCTCCTCCGGTAGCGGTGAACTAGGTGTCGGGGTGGGGAGCATAGGAAAAGAAAGGATGGATGGATTCGTAGTACTAGTGAAAAAAAAGAATAAGGTGAGTGAGGATGCTGTTATAAGAGCAGGAGAAAGCAAACTCAGAATCACCATCGGAGTCCAGTGGAGTCACTCTGAACTCACTGATGTCACTGTTAAGTATCTTCCACTAGCTCGAACAGCTAACACTAAAAAACATGAGTGTACCATGCAACTACTTAATTTCTTTTTTTTTTTTTTCCAAGACAATAAAAAGAGAAAAGTTTTTAGCTGAGATAGTTTACGTGTAAGTACTAATATTAATTGTGGTTTAATGTTTTGATCGCATGAGAATCTCAATTAATGAGATACGACAATCTGAATTGTGCTTTGTCGAGTCTTATGAAAAAATTTAAACCTCAACATACGTTTTAAAAGTATTGCGATATTTAAAATTCGACGAAGTTTGGGAAAAAATCTTCAAAGCCGTTTCTGAACTGGAACTGAAATTCAACGTGTTTCTCGCCAGCGTAAAGTACCAAAGAGAATCAATTCAAATAAGGAAAAAAAACGTTGATTCGAAGCAACTCTGCAAGTTTAAATGTTTAAACCACATGTATTCTTGCAAGAACCCACATAAGAATGATAATAATTAAAAACTTTTTATTTGAACAATTTGGTTTACAAATTTTACAATTGTAAAAAAATGAGCTCAAACCAGTGCTAATTTTATTTCCGTCAGTTGTTTGGAAACGAATTGTCACGTACTAATATGTGATTGAATTCTGCAATAACACTGCAGATGTTAGCCGCTTTAACAAATTTTTCTCCAGAAGATTTAACGTGAAAAGCATTAGAGAATGACGGCAACACTGAACTTGCATCCATTAAATTGTCGGTATGAATCTGCTCCTGACAAGTTGGCCTGGATTGTTGATCTGAACTATTTAAACACGGTTGGGAAACGTTGGGTTTATCACCCATATGATTCCTCTTATGCCTCGTAAGATGGGATTTTCGTTTAAAACTTTTTGAACACACTTGGCAGACGAAGGGCTTATCCCCNAAACGTATCCTCAAATAAAAATTCATTGCTCCGGTGATAACATTCAAAGTCCCGGCTTAGCCAGAGCCTTTTTCCCCTTTCGCTGTTTTTTCTTTCGATTGGTCGTACAGAGGAATACACCACACGCGCTTTTGGTGCATTGAAAAGCTCGAGCTGCCTTTTCCTGGAATATTTGCGTACTTTTTAACTCTTTTGCCCGCATATCCTTTCCATACATAGGGTATCTGTGCATGACGTCCCAACACGACGGATGAGCTACTCGTGTTGCTGATGCCACTTTGCTACAAGTTGAGCTGGCTTATATATTTTTGTACAGGCTCTTTATTGCTACAACACAATAGTTCGACATTTATTCCGTTTTGTCCCATATTACATTTTTTTGCTGATCGTGTGAGAGATAACGAGGGGATCGATTCGTATTGGTACTCATTTATATGGCACTAACCAATTTTAATCGAAAAAAATAGCAAAAAATTTCCGAATACGCACGTGATCAGCAATATTAGTTTTGTTTCGCAGCAGCAGCGACAGAAGGAATATGACGTAAAATTACTCGTGATGAAAATAAATTCTGAAAAATTTTCCGATTAAATGACAAATTGACAATAAATTTCTATCACTACTTTTTTCGAGCTCTTTGTTGTATTATCAGCTAATCTGTAGAATAATGTAGTGTGAGAAACGAATTTTTAATTGTTTTAAGTGGTTAAAGTTAATGTTTTTTTTTTTGTTTATGAGTAAAGGATCGGCTTGATTGTATTTTTCTTTCTAAATGCGTTCTTGCAACTCTGGCAATACTTACATTAAAATTGATAGAGTATATTTTCTCACATTTTTTTCTGTAAAAGAGTATGCATAAAATGTACGTAACCACTTAATTTTTAGAATCCACCTTTTTGTCGCTTGCATTTTTGGCAAACAGGCTGTTTCAATTTCGTAGCTTTCGCGCGTTTGTCTTGCACAAAGTTTCGATGAAAAAGTATTTTGTTGTAAAAAACTTGTTTTGCGTTCTAAATAATCGAACTGACTATTAAAACCCCCACAGCAACCAAACCAGTTACATATTTTCACATATATTATCCCTAGCATCATATTTGCCAATCGTCGAAAAAAACGAGCCAACTGTCCACCAATCACATCCAAACGATCATATTCAAACTTACTCACTTTTTTCTCGATATTTTCTACATTTTTTTTTGCCACATCCACGGAAAAAAAAAAAAAATTTACGTCTGACGATTAGAGCACGATTGAACCCTATGGTTTACCGACGTGTGTGCGTAAACACGCAGACGTCGACCCAGACGTGATACTCTTTGAATCTGATAACGTGCGTCGATAGATATATTCCTATGCAGATATCAGGGCGCAAATAGAAGCGGGAGGGCGGATAAAGGGCCCTCGCGTACTATTTGCATATAACCAGGGGAATCCCAGGATTAAAATATCAAAGTATAAATCTCATCTCCTTTCCTTTCTTTTTCTCTTGACCAGCTGGTATTGAAACTTCTAAAGAAAACAACGAGACCTGGACGCTTTTTATACCACCAAACAACTGCTTCGCGCGTTAGAAACATTGTTGTGACTACTTTTGTAAAGGATTGTTTATAAATATTTTAATATTTAAATCGTCCACAAGTATATCTCACTCTTTAAACATAACAGAATTTTATTTACCTTTTTTTGTTCACGTTTCGCTTTTGTAAATATATCATACTATAACATATCTACGCGGCGATAACTATAATAAAATACAAACGCTTTAATGTAAATTAGTTAATAATTACTGAAAAACGTTTTTTTATTGGTAAACATATGCCTGGTCTTTCGGGTGCATTAATAAATTAAAATATACAATTATAAGTAATAAATAACTTTATTTTACACCAATTATTACAGTCAAAGACAGTTTTGTTGTCTAGTTCTTTCTTGAAAAAATATAAACAAATTACTCATAAGTAACATTAAGATCATCCAATAAATCTATAATGTCTTTTTCTGAACAAGTATCACAAAGTAGCTGATTTGTATTTTTACACATTACATATTACTTGTATTTTTTTTTTTTTTTTTGCTACAGTTACACTTTATTCGACAGAGAGCAAGAACCCACATAAGAATAGTAACAATTTAAAATTTTTTGATTAAACGATTAGGTTTACATATTTTGCAACTTTATCAAAATTCAGCTGAAATCACAGCTTATTTAATTGGCGTAAAATGTTAAAGTCAAGAATTGTCACGTACTAATATGTGATTGAATTCTGCAATGACACTACAGACGTTAGCCGCTTTAAAAAATTTTCCTCCAGAAGATTTAACATGAAAAGCATTAGAGAATGAGGGTAACACTGAACTTGTACTCTGCGTACTATCGGTGTGAATCTGCTCCTGATAAGTTGGCCTGGATTGTTGATCTGAACTATTTGAACACAGTCGGGAAACGTTGGGTTGATCACCTATATGAATTCTCTCGTGCCTTATAAGATGGGATTTTCGTTTAAAACTTTTTGAACACACTTGGCAGACGAAGGGCTTATCCCCCGTGTGAGTTACCTCGTGTAATATGAGATTGGCTCGTTGAGTAAAACTTTGTGAACACAATCGGCACTTGTACGACTTTTCGCCTGTGTAAATCCTCTCATGTGTTATAAGAGTGGACTTTTGAGCAAAACTTTGCAGACACACTTTGCACTTGTAAGGCTTTTCGCCTGTGTGAATCCTCTCGTGTGTTATAAGAGTGGACTTTTGGGCAAAACTTTTCAAACACATTTTACACTTGTAGGGTTTTTCCCCCGTGTGAGTTACCTCGTGTGATATGAGATTGGCTCGTTGAGTAAAACTTTGTGAACACAATCGGCACTTGTACGGCTTTTCGCCTGTGTGAGTCCTCTCGTGTTTTATAAGAGTGGACTTTTGAGCAAAACTTTGCAAACACACTTTGCACTTGTGGGGCTTTTCGCCTGTGTGAGTCCTCTCGTGTGTTATAAGATTGGACTTTTGGGCAAAACTTTGCAAACACACTTTGCACTTGTGGGGCTTCTCCCCCGTGTGAGTCCTCTCATGCGTTATAAGATTTGATTTTTCAGAAAAACTTTGCAAACACACTTGGCAGGCATGGGGCTTCTCACCCGTATGAGACTTCTCGTGCCTCTTAAGATTGGATTTTTGAGAAAAACTTTGCGAACAGACTTGGCAGGTGTGGGGCTTCTCACCAGTGTGAGTCCTCTCATGCTCTATAAAAATAAATTTTCGAGTAAAACTTTTCGAACATACTTGACACTCATAAGGTTTATCCTCCGTGTGAGTCTTCTCGTGCCTAATAAGATGGGATTTTCGTGTAAAACTTTTTAGACATACTTGGCAGACGTGGGGCTTTTCTCCCGTGTGAGTCTTCTCGTGCCTAATAAGATAGGATTTTCGTGTAAAACTTTTTGAACACACTTGACACTCGTAAGGTTTATCCCCCGTGTGAGTCTTCTGATGCCTAATAAGATAGGATTTTCGTGTAAAACTTTTTGAACATACTTGGCAGGAGTAGAGCTTATCACCCGTGTAAGTATGCTCGTGATCTGTCACGTGGCCTTTTTGTATAAGAGATTTGTCACACACTTTGCTACATTGGAAATCATGTCCTACACGAATGTCTTCGTCTCTCCTGAAGGTGTTGTTTCCCCTGCAAGTTTTACCACACACGTTTGAACTTCTGCCTTCGGCCATACTCGTCAAGGATATGCTGAAAAATTCAAACGAGTATTCAGTGACAAGTAGTTGTCTTCTTAGCTGCAATAATATTAATGACAATGGATGTTCAGTTTATAAGATATTTTTCTGTATTTAGCGAGTAAATATTTATCATTATGTATAATTGTATACCTTAATTATATTTCAAAATGTGTAACTGCAGTTTCTTTTTTTAATCCTCACAAGTTAACTATCTCAAATTATTCATTGATGCATTATTAAAGAGACAATACTGTTCAAATAAATTTTATAAAAATAATTTCAATAAAAATAATTGAAAACATGCATGTTTTGTCAATGAAAGTAATCGTCTCAGAGCAAGACAATAAAACCTAATATTTGTTAAAAAAAATGCACTAACTTTGTACGTTTTTGATATAAAAATAAAAGCTAGAGATAATAGGCCGAGAAGGAGATACCTGTGTCTAGACATTTTTTTTTATTATAGTGGTGGTAGTGTTAAAATGAAATTAATGAATCTACACAGTTACATCTTTCAAGTCAACAAACAAAATACAAACACTTTTATTTGCAACAAATTTAAGGTATCACTTACTTTCACTGAGTCATTTCTTTCCACCCTTTTTATAAAACACAGGTCTCGGGTAAAAAAAATTAGATATACGTAATTGTTGTCGAAGCAAAAACTCACCTCTTGGTTTTAGAGTTCTGATTGTGAAATGGAACAGTTTTGTGTTCTCCAAGTGCTTCTAACGTCAGAATTTTTTGTTCAATTACTTGTGCTTTAGAGTCTTTTAAGAAATAAACGGTATAGCCACTCAATTCACTTAACACTAAACGTAATAAAAGTAAAATTACTATTTTCCAAATAATCTATAACAATTTAACCCATTCTGCCAACAATTGTCACAGTCACTAAACCCGGATGTATGTTAGCGTCGACTATCATTTTTCAAACGTGTCATCATACATTTTTAATAGTCCGAAATATATTGCTAATGAGTTGTTAATAGGTTTCGACTGTGCAAGTAGAGATAGGCAATAATTTTGTCATGCTCTCTAGCATCGGTGGCCTGACGGAAGTCCAAGAGATATAAATTTAGATCAGTATAAAAGTGACTTCCTGAAAATCCATTGTGATAATGTATTATCACAGCTTATTTGTTTCAAGCATTTTTACCTAAAGGTAACAATATTTAAAAAATACGTGGGTATAAAAAAAATTACGTGCAGTGAGTGCAGGATAAATCTCAATTTCTGAAAAATCTAATTTATTCAGAACAATGTTAGCTTCCATCAATTGTAGTTCTTTATTGATTTTTCATAGAACTTTTCACTAGTTATGCTTCCCACTATAGAAAAAAAACTTTTATGAATTATATATTATTTCAATAAAGTATCACTGCGCAAAGTATCGAAAAAGCTACGATAGTCATAAGAAGTTGAAAGTAAAGGATACATAGCTCTGACATTGAAAGTCACTAAAAATGCAGATATCAGCACGCAAATAAACGCAAAAGGGCCCTTACGTGCTATTTGCATACAACCGGGGGAACCCCCGGATTAAAATATCGAAGTGTATACCCTTATCCCTTCCCTATATCTGTTTTCCGGTCGTCTGACGCTTTTCCTATATTTTTCTCTTGACCAGCTGATATTGGAATTTTCAAAGCAAACTAAGAAACGTGGACACTTTGTACACCACCAAACAACTAATTTATGGATACCAGCGTTAAAATACACACAAGAACGACAAATAGTTTCTTTTTTTTTCTTTTTTTTTATTCAAAGTACAAGCATACATTATCATTAGTTTTTGAGCAGCTTTGTCGAGTTATATGCTTCGTGGTTTTACCACAGCATAGCATGAGGTACCATTTTCTTCTTATCCTTGTTCATAAGTTGACAGATTTATTGCCTTTTAATTCACTTTGACTTCAATCTAATAAGTTTACAAAAAATGCAAAAAAGATAATTAAAGGATTATAAAGTTATCTAAAACAAATAGAAAAATTACGTACAGTACTCGGCATCTTAGTTATGGAGAATCATGTGAAAATTGTAAGGATATGGACTGTCGACTGCTACAAAGCATAGAAAGAGAAAGTATCTCATCATTCGTGAACTAAATAACGGGGGAAAATCCAATGGAACCAATATAGATGGAGGTAACACCAGGGTCTGCTCGTAACGGATGATCCCTCGGCTGATCATTGGCCATTGTAGTTGAAGCATAAGCTGGTGAGAGACTCCGATGAAAAAGGCGGAGGAATCCCAGTTCCAGAGTAAAACTTTAATTACCAGACGAGGTAAAGATTCTTTCATAATCTATGGAATACGGAGGCGCGCTTTATTTTTATTTTTATCCCAAGCCGCTGCGGATATAATTTCTGTGATTTTTTCACCCTGGGCTTCTCTCCGTCTCTCTTTCGTGACTAGGTAGTAGTGATTTTTTTTTTTTTCGTAAAACTTTTTTTTTTCTTACTTGACAAATTAATTAAAATCTCGACCACAGCTTGTGGTGGCAACTGCGGATTTCCAATCGTAGCTGCAGGATAGATCGCCGCTACGAGCAATCCGCATAATAATCAATTCTGACAAAGAAAGTACGGATTTAAGTCATGTCGTGACTCAATGTACTTATCGAACTTCGCACTGATATCTTCCGCGTCTATTAGAAAGTATGAGAACGAGTTTTGGATAAAAGAAAAAAATATAGCAGCCACCAATTTATGGAAAAAAAATATAGTAATTTTAGCATACATTATTGCATATTTTAACTTTAAAAAATAGCAGGATTTCATAATATACCCTACTTTAACATATGTACTCAATTTTAAAAAATTCCATCAATTACGTACTTGTATATAATTATGTATGTTTGTTTCGAAGATAACTTCAAATATAAGATGCTATAATGTAAACGAGTAAATAATAATGTGAAAACATGTTTTTCTTAAAAATTATATGCCTGGTATTTCAGGTGTAATAATAAATTAAATAATACAATTACAAGTTTTAAATAACTTTATTTAACTCTCATTATTACAGTGAAATACAGTTTTTTGCCTAGTTTCTTTGAAAAATATAAATAAATTACTTATAAGTCACATTAAGATCATCCAATAAATCTATAATGTCCTTTTATAAACAATTATCGCAAAGGAGCTGATTTCTATTTTTACACATTACAAATTACTTCTACTTTTTTTTTTTTGCTACAGTTACACTTTATTCGACAGTGAGCAAGAACCCACATAAGAATGGTAACAATTTAAAATTTTTTAATTAAACGATTAGATTTACATATTTTGCAACTTTATCAAAAATCAGCTGAAATCACAGCTTATTTAATTGGCGTAAAATGTTAAAGTCAAGAATTGTCACGTACTAATATGTGATTGAATTCTGCAATGACACTACAGATGTTAGCCGCTTTGAAAAATTTTCCTCCAGAAGATTTAACATGAAAAGCATTAGAGAATGAGGGTAACACTGAACTTGTACTCTGCGTACTATCGGTGTGAATCTGCTCCTGATAAGTTGGCCTGGATTGTTGATCTGAACTATTTGAACACAGTCGGGAAACNGATAATTAAAGGATTATAAAGTTATCTAAAACAAATAGAAAAATTACGTACAGTACTCGGCATCTTAGTTATGGAGAATCATGTGAAAATTGTAAGGATATGGACTGTCGACTGCTACAAAGCATAGAAAGAGAAAGTATCTCATCATTCGTGAACTAAATAACGGGGGAAAATCCAATGGAACCAATATAGATGGAGGTAACACCAGGGTCTGCTCGTAACGGATGATCCCTCGGCTGATCATTGGCCATTGTAGTTGAAGCATAAGCTGGTGAGAGACTCCGATGAAAAAGGCGGAGGAATCCCAGTTCCAGAGTAAAACTTTAATTACCAGACGAGGTAAAGATTCTTTCATAATCTATGGAATACGGAGGCGCGCTTTATTTTTATTTTTATCCCAAGCCGCTGCGGATATAATTTCTGTGATTTTTTCACCCTGGGCTTCTCTCCGTCTCTCTTTCGTGACTAGGTAGTAGTGATTTTTTTTTTTTTCGTAAAACTTTTTTTTTTCTTACTTGACAAATTAATTAAAATCTCGACCACAGCTTGTGGTGGCAACTGCGGATTTCCAATCGTAGCTGCAGGATAGATCGCCGCTACGAGCAATCCGCATAATAATCAATTCTGACAAAGAAAGTACGGATTTAAGTCATGTCGTGACTCAATGTACTTATCGAACTTCGCACTGATATCTTCCGCGTCTATTAGAAAGTATGAGAACGAGTTTTGGATAAAAGAAAAAAATATAGCAGCCACCAATTTATGGAAAAAAAATATAGTAATTTTAGCATACATTATTGCATATTTTAACTTTAAAAAATAGCAGGATTTCATAATATACCCTACTTTAACATATGTACTCAATTTTAAAAAATTCCATCAATTACGTACTTGTATATAATTATGTATGTTTGTTTCGAAGATAACTTCAAATATAAGATGCTATAATGTAAACGAGTAAATAATAATGTGAAAACATGTTTTTCTTAAAAATTATATGCCTGGTATTTCAGGTGTAATAATAAATTAAATAATACAATTACAAGTTTTAAATAACTTTATTTAACTCTCATTATTACAGTGAAATACAGTTTTTTGCCTAGTTTCTTTGAAAAATATAAATAAATTACTTATAAGTCACATTAAGATCATCCAATAAATCTATAATGTCCTTTTATAAACAATTATCGCAAAGGAGCTGATTTCTATTTTTACACATTACAAATTACTTCTACTTTTTTTTTTTTGCTACAGTTACACTTTATTCGACAGTGAGCAAGAACCCACATAAGAATGATAACAATTTAAAATTTTTTAATTAAACGATTAGATTTACATATTTTGCAACTTTATCAAAAATCAGCTGAAATCACAGCTTATTTAATTGGCGTAAAATGTTAAAGTCAAGAATTGTCACGTACTAATATGTGATTGAATTCTGCAATGACACTACAGACGTTAGCCGCTTTAAAAAATTTTCCTCCAGAAGATTTAACATGAAAAGCATTAGAGAATGAGGGTAACACTGAACTTGTACTCTGCGTACTATCGGTGTGAATCTGCTCCTGATAAGTTGGCCTGGATTGTTGATCTGAACTATTTGAACACAGTCGGAAAACGTTGGGTTGATCACCTATATGAATTCTCTCGTGCCTTATAAGATGGGATTTTCGTTTAAAACTTTTTGAACACACTTGGCAGACGAAGGGCTTATCCCCCGTGTGAGTTACCTCGTGTAATATGAGATTGGCTCGTTGAGTAAAACTTTGTGAACACAATCGGCACTTGTACGACTTTTCGCCTGTGTAAATCCTCTCATGTGTTATAAGAGTGGACTTTTGAGCAAAACTTTGCAGACACACTTTGCACTTGTAAGGCTTTTCGCCTGTGTGAATCCTCTCGTGTGTTATAAGAGTGGACTTTTGGGCAAAACTTTTCAAACACATTTTACACTTGTAGGGTTTTTCCCCCGTGTGAGTTACCTCGTGTGATATGAGATTGGCTCGTTGAGTAAAACTTTGTGAACACAATCGGCACTTGTACGGCTTTTCGCCTGTGTGAGTCCTCTCGTGTTTTATAAGAGTGGACTTTTGAGCAAAACTTTGCAAACACACTTTGCACTTGTGGGGTTTCTCCCCCGTGTGAATCCTCTCGTGTGTTATAAGAGTGGACTTTTGAGCAAAACTTTGCAAACACACTTGGCAGGCATGGAGCTTCTCACCCGTGTGAGACTTCTCGTGCCTCTTAAGATTGGATTTTTGAGAAAAACTTTGCGAACAGACTTGGCAGGTGTTGGGTTTCTCTCCAATGTGAGTCTTCTCGTGCCTAATAAGATAGGATTTTCGTGTAAAACTTTTTGAACATACTTGGCAGGAGTAGAGCTTATCACCCGTGTAAGTATGCTCGTGATCTGTCACATGGCCTTTTTTTATAAGAGATTTGTCACACACTTTGCTACATTGGGAATCATGTCCTACACGAATGTCTTCGTCTCTCTTGAAGGTGTTGTTTCCCCTGCAAGTTTTACCACACACGTCAGAACTTCTGCCTTCGGCCATACTCGTCAAGGATATGCTGAAAAATCCAAACGAGTATTTAGTGACAAGTAGTTGTCTTCTTAGCTGCAATTATATTTATGACAATGGATGTTCAGTTTATAAGGTATTTTTCTGTATTCAACGAGTAAATAATTATCACTATGTATAATTGTATACGTAGTTATATTTCAAAATGTGTATATAATTGAAAATCAATATAATATATTTTGTAACATAAGCAAAAGATAATACCTCGAAAGGAGGATATACTAAGTGTTTTAAAAATTTATTGCTAGAAACAAAAACTCACTTTCTGGTTTTAAAGTCCTGATTGTGAAATAGAACAGTTGTGTTGTCCAAGTGCTTTTACGTTAGAATTTTTTGTACGATTTGTGCTGCCAATTCTTGAGTAATAAGTGGTGTTATTGGTAAGTTCATTTAACGCTACTTTGTAAAAACAAATAAGCATAAAGATAATATTCTAAATCATATATTGTAACGGTAGTTTTGACTCAAGATGATTAAATTCGTTATTTTCTAAATCAACCATAACAATTTAACCCATTCTGCCAACAATTGTCACAGTCACTAATCGTGGACATATTCCAGCTTCGACTATCATTTTTCAAACGTGTCGTCATACATTTTTAATAGTCTGAAATGTATTGCTAATGAATTGTTAATAGGTTTCGACTGTGCAAGTAGAGATAGGCAATGAACCTGTGATGCTCAAAAATTAGTTTAAAAAGTATATGTATACATGAAATTAAAAACAAAAATTGCATACAGTAAGTGCAGGGTAAATCTCAATTCTCGAAAAATGTAATTTATTCAGAACAAAAGTAGGCCCTGCTAGTTATAGTTTTTTAGTGTTTTTTCAATAAATTTTTTAGTGATGAATGTAGAAAACACATTTGGCTTAATGACGGCTTGAGTTCATAAATTCAACTACTAATGCTTCTCACTCTGGAAAAAAAAAAAAATTCGTTATTTAAATATAATTTTGAAAAAGCCACTTGAATCCAGCGTCACGTTTCGATTTACAACAATATGCTTTAACTAAAGATTGTGATATTTTTTTTTATCAAACATTTCGCTGAAAGACAAGATAACCATAGACACACGAAAGTTCATACATTCGTTCACACAGTACGTACATTCGAATCAACGGTAAAGGAGCTCTTAATCTGTAGTCGAACTGAGAAAAGATGATAAATAAAACAAAGGAAGGAAGATGGCAAAAGCCATACCTATTATGTGGCATATAAATTGGACTGAATCCAACCAAATTTTTTCGTCACGAGCTTTGGAAATTCGCTTTAGAACATTTTCGGAAGAGCACGTATATAATGTACACACATATACTCTTGGGCCGTCAAGCACATTTACATACCTATGCTACGGATTGCTTATCGTGGGAGAGATGCGCACAATACGAGTATAAGAGGACGTCCGTCGATTATCGGCGTTGAGCGAAATTACAGCTACTACGTACACTAACCGTCCAGTGCTCTGTTGGTTAAACGCACTATTTGCTACGAGAATAATACCACCGATTGTATAGGTAAATTGTCTAGTTACATATCAAGTACAACCACGTGGTACTGAGCACAGCTATATGATAAAAGTAAAGGATACTGGAGGACACATGTTATTGAATCAAACAATCGTACAATTGGGCCTGGAGCAAACGACAGATAATTGTCGGTTACAATTGCTGTTCTTCTTTCTTTTTCGAAGATGATTGACTTTCTTTCGAGTCGCAATTATGCCAGTCCTTCCAAACGTGACAATGGTTTGATTCATCGTAAAATAAAACGTAATAAAACGAGGCTGATTTGTCGTTTGTACCATTTTAATCCCAACATTATTACCCATACACGCACAAGACAATAAAACGTCTATTATAACGCTATAAACGTTAAAAGCACATTTCAAGTATGATTGACCGATGCACATTGAGATATTACTGACGTCACCCCATTGTGCAATTCGCATAGGTATAGGAGACTCCGTACTTATACACTCGCTCGCGGAGAAGTTGATTTCCGTTGAGTTGAAATTCCACGCCCCTTTTGGCTTCTTTGAAATCGCGGTCGGGAGGTGGTGCATTGAAATTCTCTCCTCTCCCCCTTTCACCTCCCCTAAACCGAACCCACATCTGCTCGCATGTATGATATACATTGACACGGTACAGCTTACAATTAACTCCTCGTTGGGACACGATTGTTTGTATTTTCCAGAGCTTTGCGAGGAGTGGGCGCTTGCGAGCAGTTGCGAGTCGGTGGGCCCGAGCACGTCGTCGAGCGCCGAAGTGGTGAGCAGCAGTGCACCAACGAGTGCGAGTACTAGCGCGAGTAGCAGCCGCACAGGACCCGATGAGCCCGACCTCCTGCCCGAGACGAGCTTCGAGCTCAAGTACTTTGGCTGCACCCCCGTCGAGTCGCCCTCCAGCGAGAAGGAGACGGCCCACGTCATCAAGACCATCGTGTGCACGGTATGGGCTGCACGTGTTTTCATTTTTGTAAACACGTTTCGGTACGTAAACTTGTACAATTCTATTACCTATTACCTTTTTTTGATTCAGTGGGTTCAACTGAACTTTGCACAGTAAATGTGACAGCACGGTGTGCTATTGTGCTCATTCGCGAGCAGGTAACTGATTTTATCATTCAAAAAATTCAAATTTTGCACAAATTTCGATCGGACAAGAATGTAGGACGAGTATCTTATAAAAATAGAGCTAAAAAATTAACTGAGGTTCTTTGACCCTCTTAGTTTTGGTTGTATCGACGTCTGGTGGGGTGGAATGGTACCGTATCCAAATTTTGGTTATAAAACACCTAGTACATTGATACTTGAAAAAAGTATGTACTCGACACTCGAAAAAGGTAAAAACGTAAACCATACCTCGTTCTCGATATCTGCAGTACAACAGAACCCTCCTGCAAGTATTATTCTGAGAAAAAAAGCCTATGGACTACTGCATTAACGATCAATCATCTCGCCACCCGACGATGCATTATTGTTCTTCAACAAAAAGAGTAATTAGACACACACGCTTGTACAACAGCCGTACATAAACATTTATACAATAGTCCTCTCGCCTGTAATATCTATAAACACGCGCGGTAGTAAATAACACCATGTCCACCATAATATACATGAGCGGGTGAGCCCGTCGTCATGACTTACGAGGAAGCGTATTGTGCGGTCGGGTTCTCCGGGTGGGCGATGAAATTGCTACCTCCAAAACTCGCTGTTGCTGCAACCCATACGTATGATGATTCGCTCGCGCCATGTAACGTCTATCAACGGAACCGCCGCGGTATATACAATATGAAGGAGTTTGAAACTGACATTTTCAACGAAACGAACGAGTGTTTCGTGTATGCTTTTGTAGCTATTATTAGCTAATTGTATCAACTTGGCGTGGAAAATCGATTATCGAATGATCGACGTTGAGGCTGATTGGTTAATGATGCCAAGGGATATAGAGGGGATGACGAGTTGACGGCTGCGACGGTGATGGACACGGTGTATCATCCGAATCGACTTTTCAATCATACGTGACATACATGCGAAGCGAAAGATTCGGCTTTCGATTCATTCGATAAAACGTTATTTGTTCTCGAACGCGCGGAACAACGTTCAATTCGCCTACCTTTGAAGGACACGAGTTTTTGAATTACCTTACCGTCTCACTCGCGTTTTTTTCCCCAGTGGGTGCGGGGGGAAAGTACAGCCGATCCAATTTCCACGTTTTCTCCTTCCCCGTTTGGCCGTCGTACGATCGCACCCTTAACGTGTACATCCGCGGGCACGTAGCCTTTGTATGATCCAAAAAGCCTATAGTTAGGGTGACCGGGAAATTTGCTACTCACAGAGCCACCACGTGTACGGCAACAGGGTCAAATTACAGGGGCGCTGCTGCCTCCACGTAAGTGTAGAGCCATCGGTGGATCCGCCTCGTGTGATCACCCGTAGAATAACATGTATAGGTATATGTAGCGTAGTATAGAAGCAGTTTCCTTTATACTTATTTGTACACCTTTACATGTATGCATATGTACTTCTTGGACAATTTTATTTTTCGTGTTAAGGGGGTGTGTTGTGCAATATCTATGGTTTATCTTTGTTGCAAAGTGTTGGGTTGTCTAGGAAAAAAAAAAAAAAAAAAAAAGTAAATCTTAGGGGTCTCGTATTTTTATTTATTTTCTAGTGTTATACATGTCAGGCAAACTCTACGGCTGTAAGCAAAGAAAAAAAAAGTAAGGCAGTATATAACGCAGATGTGGATATCCACGCTGTATGCAGTAAATATACAAAGGGTTATACCTATACATATACACATGAATACCATATATATTATATGTGCGTTGGAATGTTGGGATGATTGACGCGTCTGACGTAAACAGTCTGTTACTACTGTTGTGCTCTGCTATACCCTATACCTATGCCCGCCGATGTATATATTGATGTATGAGCTGTTCTTTTTTTTTTTTTTTTTTTCAAAAGAGGTAGAGAGACTCTCAATAGCATCGATATACTTTGCTTCAAGATCTTCTACTTTGTCATTTTCATCATCATCGTCGGCCGATCGTTATAAATCTTAACGATTTTTAAAACTAAAAAAAAAAAATTAATTAAAATTAGTGACGGAAAGGGGCATGGTTTGCCCCAATTCTAGCGGACTAGGCCATTTCCGTCACTTAATTAAATTTTGCAAAATTATCGAAAGGTACTCAGATATCAATTGGTGTACGACCTAATCAGTGGAAAAGGATATTGTGAGGGGATATTACATGCTCTGTTTGTTGAAGGGGAAAATTTTCTCAGAGGTTTTCAAAAAAATATGGATTCAATTTAGGTAAATTCTATTATTAACCGTAACTTCATACATCTTGAATTTGTGACTAGACGAAACATCAGTTGTTCTAATAAAACTATGGTTCAAAGCTTCGGATAAGGTTCAAACAAGAATTGGTCAGCGTCGATGTTTCATTCATTTAATCTCGTCCTACGTTCTCTCGCAGCCTCCCCATTTTCGGGAGAAGTATCGAAGACTTGCACCGCGTGAGTCGATATGTGCTGTTACTCTAACGAAGCCAATGCGCTTTTCTAGTTGATCGTATACGAAGTACTTCTTTTCGGTCCAGCGCATCGGAGAAAAGAACAGAAAATGAGGTGGAAAAAGTCGAGAAAGCACTACTGCTTTGGCAACATATTCTTTTTTTTTTTCTTCTCTTTTCTGGGTGTGGCGCACATACCTTAAAAAAGGCTTGGGTCTAAATGTCTTCCTTCGTCTGCGGTTTCAGGCAAAGGCAAGTGGAAAAAAGCTCCAGAGAGTCTCGTTGGCCGTGAGTTTGCGAGGCATCCGAATGACGGACCTGACCACCGGAGAGGAGCAGCTCCGCATCTCCATATACAGGTACGCTTCTGCACGACAACCTCAATACTCCCCCCCTTAACTTTTTTTCAAAGTAAAAAAAAAAACGTAATATTTTTAAAAAACGGTGCGCAGCATCTCGTACTGCTCGGCCGACGGGGCCCACGGCAACGTGTTTGGCTTCATAGCGGCGAACCCGGAGGAGATCCTCGAGTGCCACGCCTACCTCTGCCCGAAGCGCAAAGTCGCCCAGACGGTCACTCTGGCCGTGGCCCAGTCGTTCAACGCCGCGTACGAGCTTTGGCAACTGGCGGAGCTGGACACGGGCGCCTGCCACCCCGAGCCCCAAGGCCCACAATTGTCGAATGGGAATGGCCTCGCCGATGAGGATGGACATGACGAACAAGATGAGGGTCACAAAAAAGGTACAGGTGCTTGACCAAATTTGATGGAATAGTACATTTCGGGAATTAATGATTTGGAATTAAATTATTTCGGAGCCCATGATGACGGTCTAAAGTGATCAAAAGTAAATTCAGTTGAGCGCGAGTTACAAATGTCAATGGTGAATGCAGTTTGTCAAAAGTAAATAAGTAAACAATACATAGCGGATTATTAATGTCAATGGGTTTTGCGCTGCCGTACTAAGAGAAAAAAAGCTATTGAGTTTCTGTTGCCCGTGAAAAAAGAGCTTTTACCAGGTGTTCCTGCTGTTTGTACTGACGCGTTGTTTTTTTTCGGAAAACAGTTAACTTTGGTACAATATATCAAGTTTCAATTGTCTCTTGATCGAAAATTTTCGAGGGTTGAAAAAACAATAGATTCATTTGTAATTGCTGGTGGACTTCATGAGTGGATGTGTATAAATATACGCACTTGTATGTGAAATGCAATGTGCTCTTCTGGCGAAATTTTTTTGTTTTAATTAGATGTCATTATGTTACTTTTCGGGACTTTGTACATGACATCGTCCGATATTGGCCACTAAATCGTGATACAAATCATCTAACGAGTGAAAATACAGTTGTTTTTCTGAAAATAAGGAATTTTACAATTAATTTGAAACCATAACATTAATACAAAGATATACAACGAATGACCACAAAATTTTATCGAAAGATGCAAATAATAGCCACGTGGAGCTAACGAAAAAAAAAAAAAAAAAAAAAATGAAATTCGTATTATATTATGTACATAACTCTCATGCACAATATAGTTAAAGTGTATGGTACCGAGCAAAAACGTTATATGTATCTTTGTACAACAGCTTTTCGTCTATGGACACGCGAGTATAACAAGCCTCGAGAGACGTTGTTACTCTGAGAATGACGGATAGCCGCGCTGGAGTAGAGCATAACTTGCATACGTATATTACGGAGACGTACACGCGCACAGGTGAGATGTAAATCTCTTTTCTTTCGCAGGAGCTGTTTCGGACGAGAAAAGCCCGGAAGAGCGACGCAAGTGCAAAGGCAGCCTTCGTGGGAGGAACAAGAGCTCGAGCCACAAGACAAACGTCGAGTCCAAAGTTGACTCTTCTTTGGTGATTATTCTTACACCCATTATGTTTTTGTTTCGTTTCTCTAATTATTTTTTCCATTTACTTCTGATATTTCGATCAATTGGATGTGTCCGTGTGTGTTTGTCTGCGCAGAAAAATAGAGACTCGACTTTCATTGATGTGGATGGTGTTGGCTTCGTTGACAGTAGCATGACATGTCCCATCACGTTCGATGAAAATCATTTCACCTCAGCGGACAATCAAGTACGTGTAAAATCAAACTATTTATTTAAAATGTCAAATAGTAATGTTGTAGCATCTTACAGCTTTACACACATGATTGTTTTCTTTTTTTGTTTTGATTTGATTTCTTCTTTGGTTTGACGTTCAAATGTAGGTTTACACTCTTTTACAATCGTACACTTTTTTGCTGTAAGACTCCAATTAGTATCCTTCAGTTCCTTTAAAATTCTGGAAATATGAGGGAAAAACCAGTGCTTCTACGCGTAATAAAATCTGTTTCTTAGTCTTCAAAAGTAGAACAGTAGTTTTTTATTGTATTCCTATAGTCTCATCAAAATAGACACAATTATTTATTAATGCTTAATTTTTCGGCTGTGACAAAGTAGATACTCGCTAATTTATTAAGAAAATCTAAGAAGTACAGAGCCAGTCCACAAAACAAGAAAATCTACCCTTCGAACTTTGCACTTTTCCTTGGCACGTACGAATAATATATACAGCTGCGAAGACACGAAAGTTTTGCATGAAATTCCTCCTTCGTTCACCACAAGAATGATGACCTCAGAGAGTGTGAAACTCGATACGCTCGAGAGAAGAAGTTTTTTCCACAAAAAAAGCCCGATAATTTACGGCGAAAGTTCGAAAGCCTTGATTCTCGGCTGTGGTTGAAACAATCGTCCAAAATTCGTGGGAAATTGTATTTTCAAAAGAGATAATATTTAATCCACTCGTGTTTTTTAGAAAATTGCTTTGGCCCCTTGGTTTTATCACAACAAATTTTGAAAAATCACAAATGAAAAAAGCAATGACCTGTTGGTGCCACGCCTCAATTAACTCTATCGTCCCACAGAAAGGAAAACAAAGAGCTCCGCTGGTGTCTATTGTTTCCTTTACTCGCGAGAGCCCCGAGAGTTATATCCTCCGCGTCGAGCTCTTGAATAATTCAGCCTCTCCCACTTAGTTCTCCTTTTTCCTTCGCACCACATTTTATGATTCATTACTCAGCCCATCATAAATATTTAATGAAACGCGTATATACGTTTGCATCTCTTTGAGCTTATCTCTGCAGTCCATCAAATGCATCTAACTCTTCCTTACAAGAAAACGCTGTAGTTTTGAAATAAAAAAATTTTGTGCCGTTGATTGCAGGTATCCTTCGAGGACGAGACGTCCGGGGCGAGAAACGGCATGCCCATGAAGCCCCTAAACAATAAGTCACCGACCCCGAGCCCCTCATTGGCCACCAGCACCACCAGCATCAATGACTCGACATCAACAGCAGCGGAACAGACGCAACTGATCGCGAGCACCTGGACCGAGTCCGAGACGTCCCGGAAACTCGACCTCGTCTGCTCGTCGTAGCGCTTCCGGGACGTGCCGCTCATCACGGGCCTGTGGCAGCAGTTGTCCTCCAACTCGCCCTCCTCTGCTGGCAAGGACCAACACCGACAACTGCCACCTGCATAGTTGAATATTTGCATATTTAGAACCGTATATGAAATCCAGTTCTGAGCTGAACATCCGATGTTTGTGATCTTGAAGCTCCAAAAATAAGTGAGACACTATTTGAAGAAATTTTTGGAAGTGTGTATTATCTTTGTGAAGTAAATTGACTCCTAAAAATTGTTGATTCGTGTAAAGAAGAACAGGACGAGGTGAGCACTAGTCGAATAATTGTGAGAAGTGCAAAAAAAAAAATGGTTATACGTAATGTTATGTAAAATATTAAATTGAAAAGTGTAATTGATTTCTCTGAAAGACTGAACGAATCTCCTCCACTGATGAATTTACACCTTATTTATCGTTATGAAACTGTTAGATAGGTAAAAAATATGTATATTAATGTAACGATCTTTTACAGAAATAAGTATCGGGTGTGTATTATTGCAATATAGATCTGCGTGAAGATTTCCGTCCGTAAATGTTTACAACGTTGATCTCTTTTACGAGTCAAACTATAGGTGCCATGGAAATCTGAAATGTAAACCGTGTAGCCAATGCATCACATTCAAAAATAGAGTAGGTACGATGGAATTGTCCTTTATAGGTAATTTGAAGTGATGCATGTGTATACAAAACTAAGAATTTTTTAAACGACATTTTTTACCGTGAAAATGTGTTCATTTTTTTTCCACGATAGATCTTTTGGACGCGATTTTCAGATATCATATGTGTTTCTAGCGATGAGTTATGCACTTGTGCACTGTCAAGCTCGTAACGATAAATGTAGTGTCTATTGTGATAAATGTAGTGAAATTTTATTACTATCTGTAAGTGTTTTTGTACTAAAGTTTATGAAAGATTTTATTGAACAAACTATACATGCACTATATGTAGGTATACACGTCACTGTGTCGATAGACATATTATTGCTCGATCAAAAGTACCGAAAATCAAAATCTTGTAATAAAAAACTTTCCTGCCGTAACTTATGAATATAGCAATAATTAAAATGCATGTAATCACGGATAAATAAAAAAATAGAGACGAGAAATGATATGGAGTATGAAATCACTCTCATGACTGTAGGATTTTTTGTACAAACTTTTCAAATCAAACGCTTAATTGAACCAATAAACTCAACTGAACCAATGAACGTTGGTGGTATAGTACTATTTACTATTATTACGACTTTTAAATTCACAAATTTATCAAAAAAAAAAAAATTTTACTTTAAATTGTCATTGTTGATATCAAAATTTACCAATGCGTACATATGTATTAATGAACAAGTTAAAAAACTAATTTAATATTTCATATATAGTATTTGTACCATATTACATTACTTTTTTAAATTTGACTCTTTGGTTGTTGTAAATTTAGCTACTTAACCGATAAAATGTACACATCATTCATGGTATAAACAAATTCGAATACACAAAATTTACAACTAAACTTGTGACATCCAATTAGTATACACGTATACGTAAACATCGTTATTGTTGTTATAAAATATATTGATGGAGTTTAAACTACAATCACACACATGTCTCAGGTTTTAAACATAGTTGACGTATATTATCGTATACATGCCTCCTGATCACTAACTGCAAATCGATATCACATAAAAACACGAGTTTTCATTCACGTTGCAAGCAAAAGCTCTCAAACCAGTCCCAATTCCGAAAGCACAGTTTATTTTTTCCCAAACCCGCTTATAATAGTTAAAAATGTTTCAATTCTCATCTCCAGATTGTACGAGTATGTTTCGTCCACGATCGACCGATTGTCCGACAAAACGAGCACTATACCTTCGGCGAGCAGATTCCCAAGCCACACGCGCGGCGACAAAAAAAACACCCGTAAAGCTCTCGCGAGCTTCCAGGGCCCCCCGCCCTCGTAAAAGCATTCCACCCACGCGAGCGGTGTATACACCATATTCTCCGAAACGGAAAACAAGTAAAAAGAAAAAAAAAAAAAGCTCTCTCGCGTCGCCGAGGCGTCGTCGAGTTGGTCGAAAGAAGGGAGCCGGAGAGAGAAAAGAATGGAAGAAGCGGAGGAGCGAGCGACTTCCCCGGCCAGTCGCTTGGAGACGGGATTTCAAAACGGCCACAGCCGCGCCGCACGTTTTTTCATCTTTATACCGCGCACATTTTGGGTATAAAACAATGCAGCCAAAGGATCGAACAGCGACGTAGACAAGCTTTACCTACATCAATTACAAACTCCGACGTTCTGTGTACAGAGTGACTTTGGCGAAAAGTGCCTTTTTTTTTTTTTTTTTTTTAACGTTACGTGACGTTTTTCCCGAGCAGATGAACAAACCAGTTGGTGCACCGAATGACGGAAGGTAAGCTCTTGTGTGATTTATATTTCGTTCGAGGAAAAAAGGAAAAAATCGGTTGGCTTCAAAATACAATCGTAAAATGTATAAAGGAACCGCTCAAAGTGTCAAAAAGCTGCTTCTTCCGCATCTCCATTTAAGTAATTGTCTTTCCGCGAAATATATAATAGCCAAGTGTGCTGATGCATAACGCATGACAATAAAGTGCTGGCTGACAAAACGATGAACCAACAGATCGTTAACTTTTACCACTGATCTTATTCGGCAAGGCGTCCAAGCGTATATATATATACACTAACCGTCCAGTGCTCTGTTGGTTAAACGCACTATTTGCTACGAGAATAATACCACCGATTGTATAGGTAAATTGTCTAGTTACATATCAAGTACAACCACGTGNGGGGGGGGGAAGAGGGAGGACGTTGCCGTTCAAAATCTATAAATATATCATAGGCGTTTGCTTTGATGCTTATTTTCTCTCTCTCCGTCTCTTTGACTCGCGACGTCGCCTTGATTTGTTTTTTCTCCAAGCGCGCGTATTTGGCGCTTCCACGGAAGGTTAAAGTCAATCGGCAAAAGCCCCGATGGGTTTCCGGGAGGCGCTCACGCGTGTTTAACGAGAAAAATGTCCAATTGGCTCTTCTTTTTTTTTTTTTTTTTTTTTCCTCCCCGATACTTTTAATCAGAGCGCGGTGTGTTGGATCTCGGAAAAAACGATTCACGCGCATTTTCGTCGGAAAGTAATACCGATTTCCTTAAACCAAATTCACTTGATGCGGGGAAAAAAGTACATAGACACGTAGTCGCTCGATTTTTCATAACGGTAGTTTCAGCGAATACGAAACAATAGCATCCGAGTCCGGAGCTGAATTTAGACGAAGAGCGAGAAAACCTGTCAAGCGCTCCCTCTCGTGCATACTTATACGTATTGTAAAACTGTCAGTGCACAAGGCCTTCCTTTCATTCGACATCAACCACCAACCCCTTGACCCACTTTTTCTTTTTTTTTTTTTTATTGTAATACTTGTATATACACTCATGGACATATATAACGCGTGTGTAGCGTGGCGTTATTTTCAGAATGAACAATAATGTTCCCGAAACTGTGGCTACTACTGGCGATACTCCATTGCACGTCGAGCTCGACCAATCTACCGAAAACGGTCATAGGTAAGAACCGATTTTTACCGATCGCTACGGATACACATATGCGTACACGTGTACGTTGAACCATTGCAGGTGGCATTTTTGACCAAGATGCCTTTATGCGCAAGGCTTTCTCGCTGGCCGTTCGCACGATGAACGAGTGCACCTACAACCGAACCATTTGCGATCTCATGCACGCCTGCGACGACAACGTCCACTGCAACGTCTTCCACCTCGTCGAGTTTGCCGCCTTGGTCCTCGAGGCTGACGACGACTTGCTCAACGTGTACAACAAAGGTGATTCCGAAAGAAATAATCAAGTACATATACTTGCGAGCTTGTGGATTGAAAATATATACAAATGGCAAAACTGCGTACCCTTTGATCCCGTAGTTGGCGAACTGGCCGGTCACAACTCGCGGGAGATCGTTAACAACGACTACGGGCTCGCGGCGATAGTCGGGCCGCACAACGAGCTCAGCGCCCGGTACATCCAGGGCCTCTGCGAGATCCACGATCTCCCGCACATCGTCGTCAGGCGGGAGGTGGATCACGACAGGCAGAGGTCGATCAATATCTACCCTGACTTGGATACGCTGGCTACTGTGAGGTTTTTTGTTTTTTTTTTTTTTTTTTCCTACGATTTGTAATTTTTAACAAAAAAACAACTGTCCACAGGTGTACGTCAAGATGATCGAAAAGCTGAACTGGACGTCGTTTTCGATACTTTACGAGAGAACCGAGCACTTCTTGGCCCTGGACAAGGTGCTCAAAATGTACGGCCCGTTCGCCCACTCGGTTTACGCGTTTCGTCTTGGCAGCGGACCCAACTACAGGTGAGGGAGAACAAATTTTTCAACCGCCCCCCCGTTATAGTATATATATATAAGGTGATGGTGTTGACGTGAGATTAACGCTTTAGCCAGCCCCTCCTGTTGGCGAAGGAAAAGAACCACAAGTGCTTGATCATCGACTGTTCGTACGAGCGCCTCACGGACATCTTGAAACAGACTCAGGAGGTGGGCATGATGACCGGCTCGTACAAGTACATAATCACGTCATTGGTGAGCATATTGCATATACTTTTGACAGCGATGACAAAATAACTATTTCATCCTTCCCCTCCAGGACCTGCAGACCATCGACTTGCGCCCGTACCAGTACTCGGGGGTCAACATAAGCGGCATTCGGCTGATAGACCTGGACAACCCGTTCGTGAGCAGTTTCGTGGATCAGCATCTCGACGAGCTCGACATACCTAGCGGCGACAAACTCCGCACCGAGGAGGCTCTCATGTTCGACGCGATAGCCCTGTTTGCCCAATCGTACAAGGAACTGAGCTACGGCTACGACATGAGCGGCGCCCGGTTGTCCGACAAGTACGACCCTACGGCCACCTGGGACAACGGGCTCAGCTTGCGCAACTACATACTGTATGTGAGTATATACCCCTCTCTCTGATGCGTAAGTATAGTTAGTTATTATTGGTGATGGGTACGATGATGAAAAGAACTCGATGAACGGACTGACGGGGCCGGTGATGGTGGACAGCGACGGGTGCCGCAGGCGTTTCAAGCTCGACATCCTGAACCTGCACCGGAGCGGTTTGACCAAGGTCGGGGTTTGGAATCCGGACGACGGGTTCGACGAGCTGCGCCTCATGAACGAGATCAAGCTCAAGCACTTCAACGTCCTCATAACGATGAACCCGCCCTACGCCATGCGGGTCAATTACTCAAAGAGCCTCGAGGGTAACGACAGGTACGAGGGCTTCGTCGTCGACATAATCAAGGAGCTCAGCAGGATGCTCAGGTTCAACTACACCTTTCACGTCCAGGAGGACTCGATAAACGGCATGTGCACCAAGAACAACGGCAAGTGCGCCTGCGACGGCATGATGGGCAAAATACTCAGCAAGGTATACAATAAACGTAAAACACCATTCAGATATGTGGTTGTGGTGGCGGGTGGTTTAAATTTTTGGCTTGCAGGAAATGGACATGGCGATCACGGATCTGACCATCACCGAGGAGCGCGAGCTGTGCGTCGACTTTTCGACGGCCTTCTGGAACTTGGGCATGAGCATTCTGTACAAAAAGCCAATGAAGGCGCCGCCCTCGCTCTTCTCCTTCCTCTCTACCTTCAACCGGGAGGTGTGGATCTACCTGGGGGTGATCTACGTCCTCGTGTCGTTGTTGTTCTTTGTCCTTGGCCGTTTGTGCCCGGCCGAGTGGAACAACCCGTTGCCGTGTATAGACGAGCCGCGCGAGCTGCACAACCAATTCACGATTTGCAACTCCTTCTGGTTCACCATCGGCTCGATAATGCAGCAGGGCTCGGAGATAGCGCCGATCGGCCGGTCGACGCGCACCTTGGCCGGCTGCTGGTGGTTCTATTGTTTGATCATCGTGTCGACGTACACGGCCAATCTGGCGGCGTTTCTGACGATCGAGAGCCCCGTGAGGGAGGTGCGTGGCATCGAGGACCTGTACAATCAGACAAAGATCAAGTTCGGGGCGAAAAAGGACGGCTCGACTTACCAATACTTCGAGAGCTCCAAAAATCCGAAGCACAAGCAGCTCGCCGAGCAGATGAAGGCCAAGGAGTGGGAAAGGTACATGGTGACCAACAACGAGGACGCCTTCAAGCTCGTGCGCGACGAGAAGTACGCCTTTATCATGGAGTCGTCGTCCATCGAGTACATACAGTACCGGCAGTGCGACCTGGAACAAGCTGGACCGCTCATAGATCAGAAATCATACGCCATTGCTTACGCCGAGGGTGAGTGTTTTTTTTGTTTTTGTTTTTTTTTTTTTTTGTTTCTCTCTTCCTTTCATCCCAGTAGATGAAGTGGGAAAAATATTGGGTGCAGGCTTCGAGTACCACCAACAAATCAGCATGGCCATATCCTCGCTGCAGGAGAAGCTCGTCATTAAGAATCTGTACAACAAGTGGTGGAAGGAGAAGGGCGTGTGCTTCGACTCTACGTCCAATACTCCCGATCCCATGAATCTGGAGCAGTTGGCCGGGGTTTTTCTCGTTCTCGGGGTCGGGGTTTGTCTCTCGCTCGTGTTGACCATCTACGAGTTCTTCGAGGGAGTCAAGACCGTGTCCAAGAAAGAAAACGTAAGCCAACAATTTTTAGTTGTGATGCACGAGCAATTGAGTGAAATTGTTTTCAGATCGAATTCATGGAGAGACTGTCGTCGGAGGCCAAGTTCATAACAACGACCAAGGCGGTCAAGCCGGTGCTAAAGAGGAACAAGTCGTTGGATTCCAATGCATCTGATTACTCGTGCAATTATACGCTCACGACGCAAGCCTGACGGTGTGTAGTCGATCTGTTTGAACATGTTGAAATTCAGATTATTGATTTTTGTACTGTTTGTTAATAAAAATTTTCTTATCTATTTACTTCTTGGCAGGAGTTTTTCGTGAACTTGAATATGGGAAATGCAAATGTAAAAAAAGGCTGCAAAATGAGACGCATAAAGTGTTAAAAATTTTTTTTTTTTTATTTCAATTTTCATTTGTTTTTTATCTTACACCTAGTAATAAATAATTGACCATTCAAAAACACGTGCTTTTTTTTATATTAATATAATTTCATATAGTCCTTTATCAAAAAAAATAAATCAATATTAACGAGATTATGGTAAACGTAATATTTAAAATCCTCGTGCACGTGGAAAAATATTTGGATTTTTCAACATTTCTAATACTATGTATATACTCACTCACATCCATCCATCCATCGTCTTTTGAGTGAAATACATACACGCGCACGTACCTATAGACGCACATTAAACATGCTTTCGTTTTATACATCATAAATCATAAAATCAACCAATAACATAGTTGCCTGTGGGAATGGACGTATCCCTGCATCATGTAGATGTATGTACATGTACGTATTCTTCCCCATTCGCCATGTGGACAAAAGAGGAAGAGCAAACAAACTTCGAAACTCTAAGCATTTACGAGAGCCAAACAAAAGCATAGGATGGCTTTGTGTATTTTTGTTTGAGGATTTGTTTTTTTTTTGTTGCTATTTCACTTACACTCTTTCAATTGTACCGATAACTGCGATTGATAATGTAAATATATGATTTATGATTACTGAATTATGATTTCAAACCATAAAGTAACAAAATAAATTAGGAATAAAAAAAATAATTTCGCCTAATACTTTCATAATGCTAAGTAACTAATGGAAGATTGCACAAAAAAATACAACAAATGACTGAAAAGTGAATAAAAATTCCACCTTTCTATTTTAAAATGTAACTTGCACTTATAATACATATATAATACGCACAACCATTCCTATGTACAAAAAAACTAAATGATTAATCGTACAAAAAATATTCTTGTATGATTTTTCATAATATTCCTTAATGTTTTTCATTCAACCTGGACAATAAAAATCTCAAGTCAGATTGTTCTCAACATTCCAGCCGTCGAGATCATCACCCCAGCCATCCTCCGTGTCGTCCGCTTTTGGTGCCAAGTCAGCGTGAAAGTTGAACGTTGTGTCGATGTGTAAAACCTTAGCTTTCTGTATCACAGGTTCCATGTCTGAGAAAAAGTCAATCTCTTCGACATTCACAACCGATGGGGAAACTTTAATATCCAGTTCTGAAATGTCGGAGATAGGCTTCTTACGCGGATAGTTTTTCGATTTTGATATAGACAATGACGTATTTTTCAGCTCCTCCTCGACAATTCTTGTTTCTTTTAAACTATCTCCTGTAACACTGTCTTCCACGCTCGCTTCATGAGAATCCCAATCGGACCAATTTTCCTCCTCTGCAAAAGTAAAAGTGGCTTCTTCCTTGTCCTCTCCTCCATCTGGTGAAGGTCTCTCGGGTAAACACTCACACTCGGATGTTATGTTAATATTATTTGGTTCTATACTTTCCATCTCCGAGGGAGTGCTGAAAGTTACACGAAGATTCTTTTTGCTTCTCCGAGACTTTGGTCGACCGTCAGTAAAAAGTTTACCCCTATTACCACCTATGACTGCGGCTCCTCCAAGGATTGGGACTATATTTGCTAGAGCATGTAACGTCATGCTCACCAAGTAATCATTGGTGTCTTTGATACCTACCAAAAGCTCAGGAAGCACACGGTGCTTAAGATCTTTCACTTGAAATGCTTTAACAAACGAGCTCAGGTGCGACAGCAGCAGTAATCTGATGGGTGTATCTCGGACACAAAACATTTGTAATAGTCTTGGTACTAGGTAAGCTTGGAAAGTCGCTAACGTCAGTAACTCGGGATCTTCATCTTTATCTGCAAATGTAAATAAATTGATTAAAATAGTGAATCAAAAAATACTTTTTGCATACACCTGAAAGTGCTTCATATCTGCCCTGCTCCAAAACAGATAATCAGCTCTTTCAAGGGTATGCAGAAAATTAATGTCCTAGATTTCACATTATCCGCCCTCGGCTTCGCCTCGGACATTTATTCACGTGAAATCTGCGACATTTTTAACCTCGTTCACTAGGTGCGTAATATACTAGTACCTTTTGGTTTTAAAATAAAAGGAAGAAGCTTCGTTTGAGCAGTTTCATCTAGTAGCACCATTCTAGAAAGCAGAAGTTTTCCTAGCTGCTCTGCTACTATCTTTTCAGGAAAGTTTTTTAGCTGTGGAACTAAATTTCTGTAACATACATTTATTGGTAAAAATAGCTAAGACTTGTAAATACTTACAAAAAAAAAAAATCTTCACTGTCACTTTTCAATTTCATTAAAAATGCATACTTACAAAAAAAAATGTTCTTTTTCACTGTCGTTTTTTAGAGGCAATTCCATTAAGAAAGAATGAATGTTCATGAAGTCATGCACAAAAAAGGGATGACTAGCCAGCGCAGAGAGACTGGTATCTTGGAATTTTTTTTTGCAAAGATCTTTGAACTCTGATAGACCTGGAACATCATCTAAAAAACCGAAATTCATGGATTAAAATGAAATGAAAAAACATGACAAAACAATAGCAATAAACCATTTAACAATCGTAATTTTTACCGTTATTTTTGAGTCCTAAAACTTCATCAGCCAGCACAGCAAAGGCATACTTGTCAATTACAACAAAATCAGAAGTATCTTGTATCCAAGTGTCCTCCATTGGAGATATGGCGTTCTTATAACGATAAGTCTTGATCTTTTTCAAGTAAGACTCTTTTAACTCTGAATGTTTGCAGAAACACTCCAAGCCTCCAAGTTTCCAAGAACCTTCTGTAGTTACATACACAGAGGTGCTACACACATTGTTGTGAGAGCCAGAGGCATTCTCATGCAGAAAAAGCAAAGCCTTCAAAATGTTGTTCAGACCAATACATATCTCCAGGGTAGTTTGAGATCTTATGACATGCTCCAATGGCTTGACTTCCTCACTAACAAAATAAAACATACTGCCCTTGGACCAAGAAGACACAAACTTTAATATGCACGGGTGACGATGGAGCATTAAGTTCTGAAAAAACAGAACCAACAACAATATACACTAACCTTATTTAAAACGAATAATCATTACGTGGCACACCAAACGGTATGTATTATACCGGCCGTATGAAAAAAAAAAAAAAAAGTTCAACAATTGTTAAAAAAAAAGAGCAGATTCTCACTTTAGCATTTTTTTCCAAGGGTGTGGGCCTTCCAAAGCTGGGATCAGAGTGTAAAGAGGGTTCGCTAATGAAAATGGACAAACATTGAGGGTTAGTATTCTGACCTCCAATACTGGCGTTATGAAGCGACCAAGAATCGGTTATCTCCACGGCCTTGCCAATTTCGAGGCCCTTGAGGGCACTCGAGTCATTACCCATGTTGTCGTTATCGTCGTTTTAAAAAGTGAATAGGTAAGTCACGAACTCCCGCAAAAGGTCGACCCGAAAAAACTGCAGATTTGTAAAAATCGATCGGCTCAGCTGACGCTGACGTCGCTGATGACAATATAACATAAATAACATTCTCGTATCTGCTCCAGAGGGCGTAGCCTCTGCATCAACTCTGAGAGCAAAGTTTAAAATAAATTTATAAAGCAAATTTTTTTTGTATGGTCCATGCTAATTAGCATCCCAAAAGCCCCATGTTTTGGTGCCTGCCTGGCATCGGATCCGCTAATCCCTACCCATAGCCCTGACACTATTTCGTATTCACCCCCAGGCCCAAAAACCTGTAGGACGAGAAAAAAATCCTGAAATCTCTCAGAAGGAGGAAAATTCCAGGTAAACTCATAAAAATTTTATTAAATTATTTATTAATGTTGCTGGTCTTAATACACGTTTATTTTATTTTTTGAAAATGTGAGTATTTCCTGAGCTAAAAAGTAAAGTAGTTATTCTGTACATTAATCTGTATTATAAAAAAATAAATACATGTACATTACTTTGTTACGTATAAGCATACTCAAATTTTCAATTAGCACATAGATTGTTGGATGGAAAAAATTCGACGAAAATTAATACAAATTTTTAAAAAAATAATCATTGCGTAAGTGACAAAAAAATATGCATATAAACTTTTAATCACAACAATCAATGCAGTTCATTGTACAAAAAAAGTTTTATTAATACATGCTTGCAAGCCGCAAGATGTTTAACATTTCATGATTAATCAAGTTTGAATGTTACTCAATTTGCGCGTCAACAAATGAATTTTCAGTCGGGCCAACACTCAAAGTTCGCATTACGCGACTGTGATCCCGGCAGTTTGTAAATAACTCCTGAGATGCATTGCATTTGGAGTTGGAATTTGGCCAAGCAAACTGGGTATTTGACCTGGCTCCATCCTACCGAGTCCTGCGGCCAGATGCAAGCGCACATCCGTGATTGCTATGATCAAACAAATATAGGTTTTCATAAATGCACTCAAAACATTTTAATGACCATCATTGTAATGTAGTGTAAACGTACCCGGTAATGGATCTGGTTTAGGATTTTTGGCAAAAATTAATTGACTGTAAGCTGTTTGATATCCAACTGATGCATCTTCAAATTCTAAAAATTGATCGTCTTCTACCAACTGAGTTTGATCCTGTGGCAATTCGAAGAATTCGATTAGGCTAGCTAAAAGACGAGGATACCATATGTTGTACGGACTCTGCAGCATAGCGGGACACTCGACCAAGATGTTCGAAAGGCCCACTGCTGTTATCTTTTTTTCAAATTCACCAGACACTTTTTGCAAATCGGCAATAAAAACTTTTTCTATCACCATTCCAAACATACTGAATTATAAAAATAAGAAAAAGAAAAAAAAACATTAATGTAAATATTGTAGCCTGTAAAATTATTTTAATCACACCGATTTATAAAAACTTATACTCACTTGGCTTGAATGGAATCTATTAAATTCACAAGATTCGTCGCTCCGTATCGAATAACATAGAAATTGAAAAATACAATGAGGCTCTTTACGAATTTCGTTGTTTTGCTGAATGAAAGCCTTTGGAAGAGTAATGTGAAGATCTGCTTCATGTAAGGCTCCATAACATTTCTAAATGCAAAGTAAGCGAATGAGTGCACCAAAATGTAATTTTCCGCCCTCGGGTGGTTTTGGGAGGCTGGTACTTCCTCGGGCGAAAAAGCAGTTTTCCGGAACTCGTTCGAAAAGTCTCCTTTACGAACCTCGTTACGTCCCTCGCCTTCGGCTCGGGCCGCAAACCTCTCGGTTCGCAAACAGAGACTTTTCAAACTCGTAGGAAAACTACCATTATTTATAAAAAAAAAAAATTTACAAACTTACGGTGGGAAGTGCTCAATGATGGCTTGAAGCAAATTGAAGCCCTCGTGATCGTTTGCTTTGGAAGCTATGAGTTTTTGGAAAGCTCCTAGCAATCCACTAACTTTGTCTAAAGCTATAATCTGTTCTACTCCTTTGCTAACCATTGCTTGCAATAATCGGCTTAGCGGAGGAATATTGCCAGACTTTTCAAATAGAATCGGCTCTAATAAACAAGGAAATAGTGTTATGTACGAATCGGATAGGCCAGATCCTGCTTGCAACTCCAAAAGCAAAGCAAAAATTTGGAAAACATATGGATAGAATTCTGAAATGAAGGTTATTTAGTAAATTATAAATAAATAATCCAATGGTAAATGCATGAACATTGAACTAACCATATACTTCTTGTTGCAAAATAATTTCAAACGTAGGCAATAACACTACTTCGAAAGATGTGGTAGCGCTTGGATTTGTTTTGCAAACGATCCTAAAAGGTTAATTTCATAAACTATAAACTTGCCTACGAAGAAATAGAAATATATATAAATATTTACTAACTTTATTGATATGCCGATCGTTTCAAAAAGATAGTGATTGAAATGAGGACGACTAGGATTCTTGGCAACAAGGCTGAGTTTTGCTGTTAATTTGACGAGTAAGTTCTCCAAGTAAGGCACGACAGCTTCTTGTAATGTAACAAAACTTCTCATTACGGCTTTCATGATGTACTCATTTTCCTCGGCTCCCGGATGGTCAAAAGCTGTAAACAACTGCGTCAGTAGTTCACCAGCCAATGGTGAAATGTCTTGTGCACTCATTCTGTAAGATTAAATATTTTACTACATTGCTTACAAAACTAAACTGTTGAATAAAATGAAATACCAACACCGCTGTATTATTTGGTCCTTTAAGAGCAAGTATCTTTTCAATGGCGCAAGCAGCATAACTGTGTACCACAGAACTTGAAGCAGACAAGTGCCTTATCATTTGTGGTAAACTTCCAACGACTTGTTCCCGTGGCAAAATCGATCTGAATACCATTATAAATTTAATGGAATCGGCTTTCAGAACTGGCAACTCGTTAACTAAAATCGTAAGCATTGATGTCATAAAAATTTTTCAGTTAGGTGAAAAATGCAGCACTGATCCAACGATTCTTACCATTAGATTTTGCCAACTCCGGTAAAATGTGTTGCTCGGCAAACTGAGGAAGTGGCACCAAATCGCTACTCTGCGTTACACCGTGCTTTTGCGTTTGTCCTTTGCTGGCGCTGCTTGTGATTAAATATATGGCTGCATCTTTGCTGCGCCAATTTTCTTCCGGTTTTAAGGCATAATTTTGTAGCATGGCCTTTAAAAAATATTGTTCTTGAATTTACGAGAAAAATAGTAAAAAAAAAAAAAATTTTGATTTTGGTAATTTAAATCACCAACTTGTATGTAAGAACAGAAAATCTCCATAATCTTGGCTTCAAAGTACTTTGATAGTGTTCTCACGAGATCACAAGCAGCTCGTCGACGCGTGTCAACGTCGCTACCCTCGATATCTCTTCGTATGTATTCTTCAGGATTATCTTCAAACAATTCGTTGTCAGACTCTCGGAACTCCATATTGGGAATAATAACTTTTTCGCAAATGCTACTAAGAACTGCTGGATCTTGAAAAAGATGCTGATGAGCCGCGCGATCGGCAACTGTTGATAAAAATTGTAAAGCATTTGACACTAACTGCAAACAAATCAAATAAACGTAATTATTATTTGTTCTATACTTATTGAATTAATACTCATAAGTTCCGAAATTTTTAATACCATGTCATATTTTGGTTGTTGACCTGTAGAAGTAAGTAAATTCCATACTGCTGTAACGAAATCTTGCAAATACGGCTGGAACTCTTCATCATATTTTTGAGCATACAAGCATAAATTTTCACAAACTTGAGATTTCAGTTGTTCGATAACGCCAGCTTCATCATCACCCTGAGTTCAATAAAAACAATGCATCATAAAGTACTTTGTAACATAATTCAAATTGATCTTAAATATGCAATATTTACATCAGTTTGTAGAGCTGGAACACTAGTACCTAAAAGAATTTTGAAATTTGGCATCCAGGAGGACATGTTATCTTCAAAAAATTCCGGTAAATCCTACAATTATTAAATAATGTCAACAAAATTTTCATTACGTTTCTATGTGTAATATGTACCTGAGAGTTGAGTGAATAAAATATTTTGCTTAAAATAACTAGAGAACTATAAACGACTTTTAAAACTTCTGCGTTATTGGCGTGTGTTTGAGCAAGATTCATAGTTGCCTGAAATGGAAAAAAAAAGAGTAAAAAATGATGGTAGTAAAATTAGAAAAGCTTTATCATACAGTAATCTATATTTTTTTTTAAATCTTACCAAAAAAAGATCAGTTACTGGTTTTGCAAACTTCTCAAGCACATACTTAATCTCTAGCCACAAGGTTTGACTCTTAAATTCATATCTGTACTTTTTGAATAGAGAATGAGCTGTGTGTAAGACACCATTGATAACATGAAAATCTCCAGTGTTGAATTTTTCGACCATTTGGTCGATAAGTTCTGGCCAAAGATTAGGAAAATCGTGTTTTCCAATAACTGAGACTGCATCAGACAGTTGTTTTTGTATCGATTCAGGTGAGCGCAACATCAAATCGACAATGAGTCTCTTGATATTTTCACGGTCTTCTTTATGTATAATGTCCCTTCCATCCTCATCCTAGAAATACATTACAAAATATAATTCACATTCTAAAAACGTCAATTGAATATTTTGTAGAAAAGATTAAAAACCTCATTATGTTCAAGTATGCAAAGTATGTATAATAAAATATATTTGTTTGTCCAATACTCACAACTTTCCAGTTCCTTTTGATATAATTTTTGAATGTTATAGCTCCAGCTACACGAATAGTTAAATCAATGTCTGCCTTGTCTACCAAATGGAGGAGAAGCAGAGGATACTGTTGATTTACTTCTATTTGCTCCAGAGCTTTTTCCGCTACAAACCACAAATTAACGTTTTAGAAATATTCTAGAACTAAAATTGAAGGTCTGAATGCAACAAGTGCCTCGACACACTTTATCATTAATTTCCTCCTTGAATTATTAATTTTTTTTCATTTTCTAAAGCACAACTTGAAGCTCGTATTTTATTAAAAACGATTTAGCAATTACAGAAAAATTAAGAGTTATAGTTATTTAACAACGAGATAAGTTCTGAGGCACTTACTACTGGACCTTTAATTGGTAAAGTATGCAAAACAATGCAATATAAATCATAAAATTATATTTACTCTAGACACTTTGATAAAACAATAAGATCAAAAAGATTGACAATCATTACTCTAACATTGTTAGGATATATTTGTAAATTATTTATAAGCACAAAAAAAGGTAACTCACCAGGACGCCGAACGTTTACGTCGGGACTAAGTGTCTGGAGCAAGTAATTGCTCAAATTGAGCAGATTCGCATCATTGAGCTCCATTAGAACGAACAATCAAGTTCAGATCGGCAATTAAATTACAAAAAACAAACTCAATTACTTTGAATACTGGAAAAAACCGTACACATAACACATCAATGCAACCGCCGGTTCACCTCTATTTTTTTCTCTCGAGATTCAACTTCCTAACCTCTCCCGCGCGCACAGAGAGATTCAGAAGTTTTCGCATTCGCGAATATAGGTGGTACTACTAGTGCTAGTGTTGTGAAAAGGAGGGAAATACAAAAAAATTTTTAATGTAGCATTTATATTTTGTGTATACACTTAGTATTTTCAAGTAGATTATCAACAAAATAAACGTTATCTTACATTTTTGTGTGCATAAACAAACAATTATATACATTAACAATAAACTAAGTTTATTAACTCAATTTGTATACAAAAATGTATACTATTTGCATCTTGATTTTATTTCTCCATACTTTTCCAACTTCTTCTTTAGGTTTGGGATAGTGTCATTCTGTAATCTAGAAGTTATCTCTTCTAACTCGATTTCTGGACGTTTCATAGACGAATCTGATCTGAAGTAATAAAAAGCATGAGTATCTCATAATTACTTCTTAATATAATGTTTGGATGGTAAAAATATACATCTTACAATAAGTTTATAACGGTATCTATTCCTGTAACAAAACTTGTTTTGGACTTCTTTAATGATTCGTTCATCATTGCTTGCTTGTTAACTAGATCGCAAGTATTTTTTGATAATTCCGTTTCAATTTTTTTTGCTTCATTTTCCACAAAATTGATTGTATTCCTCAAAACATCAGAATTCTTATGGAAAAAAAAAAAATATTACGTCAAACGTCGAACAATAAGATTATAGTTATTCAATCAAACGTTTTTTTTTCACCTACGTAATCCTCATAAGCCTCGCAAAAGGACGAATTAACTTGCTCAAGCTTTTCTACGACAATTGTCCTAGAAGCATACAAAACTATTATCATGAACATTAGAAAATTAACAAACAATTGTAATTGATACCCACATCTTATCCTTGAGATACTCCATGTTTCTCTTTTGTATTTGCAGCAGTCTATGATGATGATTTTCTAACATTACGCATTTGGCGTTTTTCTGATCTTCATAACGTTGGCATAAATTGTTCAAATTTTCAACATCCAGCTTTGCAAAGTTATCTCTCGTGTGTAAATCGTAAAAATTATGTGAATGTTTCGACTCTTGGATTATTAGATTTTCAAACTTTTCCTTTAACAAATTCAAATACTTGAGTATTCATCATTAAATAAAAAAAAAACATTACATCTTACCATTAAAGTTGGAACACTGTTGACCTCATTTGAATCAACGCTGTGCACCGAAGTACTATCTTCCGCTGGAGGTTCGCTCATTTCTATTAATTGTTAAATAATTAGCACACGAACTCCTGAAATACAATATACTTGGTTTCATCGATTTCAAATTAAGTATTACCTTCGCGAAAACGGAAAACTCACTGAATTTTTAATATTTGTTTTGTTTTTATTGACGCCCACATAAAAAAGCGCGCACTTGTTCAAGTTTTAATCAACATATTCTTGAATCTCTTGATATTGGTACAGCTTAAGCATACAAGGTCAAATAATGTTATTAGAAACGAAAAATCAAAACATCTGTAAACGTAAACACTTGTAAACCTAATTGCAAAAAATTCACACCCACATCAATTTTACTCTAAAAATAAAAATACGACTAACCAATGTACTTATCTACCTATACATACCTTACAACGAGATTTGTTGTGTTCTGCCAGAAAATCTCTCGAAAAACTCCTTGATGCCGTCTCCGATCTCCAACGTAAAAAAAAAACGAAACAAAGTGTAGGAAAATGACTTTGTTAATTGATTTGAAGGGGCTTTGCTTGTGCTGCTGTTTCCCCTCCTCTTTCTCTCTCTCACGATCTCACGAACCCGCACACCGCACGAAACACCGGCGGGGCGCTCCGAACATCTCGTCCGAGCTTTCAGGTCGAGACCTGTTGATGCCGCTTATGCGCGAGGGTCGCTGCATTTTCATTTCAACAAGGACATCGGAACGAGTCAGTTGCAGATTTTTCTCTTGGATGAGCGAGTAAGTTACGACCCAGTCAGTAACTTCCAGTGTCTGCTGCCACTTTTTTTTTTATCTTCAGCTTCCATGTGCATCTTTCCTGTTAGAACTTGGTTTCTTTCAAAAATTGAAATTCCTTCTTCGTGCGTGTGTGCTAGTCGGGTCAACAGCATAAAAGAAATATAAAAGCTGGTAAGGAAATTTTTAATGATATGCCTTGCATGTTTACCACGCGTGTGTATGAAGAAAAAAAAAGTTTTTTGAGACAAATGAACAAAGCAAGTTCCACAAATAAAGGTGGGAATGCAAGAGCAAGTAATAGAGTACGAAAAAAAATTAACTCATCCGTGTTTGTTTTTGTCTCTACGATTTTTCTCTTCTGCATGACGGTGGTGATTCTGAGAACTGTGTCGCGTGTGTTCTCTCGTCCGCTCTTAGCCTCCCCATGATGAGTTTGTAATTTCCATTGTTTAGGCGAGATTGAATCTTTTGTAACGTAGTCGCCTATATTTCGTAAGAAGTTATAGCTTTTAGATTCGATTTATCCAGAAATCGTATAAATTGCGCCTGTTGTGAGTATCTGACCATTTCACATCAGTTAAGTACGTTTGCTTTTTTTAAAGCAATTAGTACTTTACACTGACGGTCTTATAAATTCTTGCACGTATAGCATATTTGTAGAGCCAAAACATTTTTGCATCATCCGTACTTTTTTGTCTGCTAAAATTGAATTAATCGTACAAAATTACAGCAAAATACGAGATGCCAAAAAACAAGAACAAACCAAACGCCTTCTTGGCCTTCATGATTGAATGGAAAAAAAACCAAGAACGTAAAGGGCGTACTTTCCCCAATGGACTCAAAGATATCCAAATGGACCCTGACTGCAACAAGGAGTGGCAAGTGGGTTACTTGTCAATTTGAAAGCTTATTGGTATTAATTCACACTAATTTTTATTTAAGGAATTGTCTGAGCACGATAAGGCGTACTACAAAGAACTTTGTAAAAAGGAGACCACACAGAAAACTAAAAAGAGAACTGGTATCGGAGAATTGGTGGAAGATATTAAAATAGCTGAACAGAAAGAAAAAGAATTCCATGACAATATGATAGAGTACATTTCTGATCTGATAAAAATGGCCAAGGTCAAAAATGGTAAAAATTACGATACTCTGAAAATTCTAATCGTGATCAAAACTCATTTGTTTGTGGTATCTTATAGCCGTACCGGATATAAAATTTTTTCTCATCCACGTCAACTACTTCTATTTTCGAGTAATAGACAACAACCAACTTGAATACTATCCAGCTGAAATAGCGATTGGGGAATTCACGCTGAGGGATGGTCTCTCACGAATTTACAATGTTATCATCAACGAAAAAATCATAATGGGCCATACTCAATCTGCCAAAGAGCAGAGCGAAAAGACCCACCAAATTCCAATTGAGCCGGAATTCGGGAAAGAAGATTATTGTCAAATTTTTCGCGAAATTTGCGAATTTCTCGAGCCTGCTAAAAAAAATGGAACGTATCCTCCATTGTATACAGTAAGCAAAATGGAAGACATTCATACTTGTGCAAAATCCGTACTCGCAAGGTTATCAGCTGCAAACAGTAAGTTTTAATTATTTTTAAAGACAATTCAATGTTTATGGATGGTTCCACAAAAAAAAATTATTTCAGATGAATCCGACCAATTCTTTAAATTGTACTCTTTTGAAGATTTTTTTACAATCCTGTACAACTCAATCGATGCAATGGTTATTTCGTGTCCCCTTGAACCCGTCACTGCATTGATTGAAATTAAAAAAGATCCCTATGGTTATAAACCAGATCTTTGTTGCACTGTAAGTTTTTGATGATTGAAGATTTTTTTAGTAATTTGCTAAACTCAGAACCAAATTATTGAACAAGTCTAACATAAAATTTATAGTTTTATTGTTATAGCATAATATAAGCTTTATATTATTTTAGTATCACGAATCCGTTCAAGTTGGGACGCTACATTGTAGTCATTCTATCATTCAGCGTTGGTTTTTCATATTGTGCAATTTTTGCTGTGAACCCTTAGGTATTGATATGATACAAGGAGTTCACTTACCTAAAGAACACATCTATCTTACAGAATCTTTAGCTGCGTTAAGTATTTGTAACAGAAGCAGAAGGTCAAGTTCCTTAATGTCATTATCTGAGGTAGATTTTTGCAAATTTCATGCAAGTGCTGTCAAATAAAAGAAAATAAGTATTGATACATATTTAATTTTGTTTATAGTCGAGTTACGATCACAAAAAGCATTCATCTGAAAGAACGTATGCTGAAGAACAGCGTCGCAGAGCTGAAGCTAGTTCAAGACCACTTTACATCGTTCAAAAAAGTCAAGTGAAACCACCTCCTGTTAAAAAGGTGTGTTAAATTATTGTTACATAAGACCATAGATAATTTTTCATCATTAACAAAACTTCACAACTAAAATAATTTTTAATAAAATCAATGTCTAGCTAGTGTCTTTTTTATATTTTTAACGGACTAATTTGATGCAGTTAGTTACCGTGTAACTTTTATAAGTACTGTTCTGAAATTACTAGTATCATGTATTAAAATATAATACATTTTTATTATTTTAGCCTCAGGAACCTGTTGTGCAAAGGCCCTTGCGACTTCCGCTAACCAAAAGTAAGATATTTTTTTACCCCTTCTAAATTTATTCTTTCGCTTGCTCAACCTTAATTTATTATTTTCAGGTGTTGGGTTGACTTTTGATAGCACTGATACAGAGAGTATGACAGATAGTTTATTCAGTGAGTGCAGTTTCCCATCTATTGGTACGTAATTGGATAATTCATTTTTTTTTTTTTTTTTTTTTTTTCTCTCCGAACTCCGATTCTACAGAGATTTTTTTAACCTTGTAGGAAGAGGTGCCATTAAAAAAAAAACTGAGCCAAAACGTAATGGTGCAGGCCATGGTAAGTTTAATTAAAATTGCGTTACATAGTGTATAAAAATTTATAAAATATTTTTTGTTCAATGCAGGTTACGCAGATGCTGTCAAATCATAGATCATTTTAGTTATTGATATTTTATTTCAATAATTTTTGTCTTTATCATAACATTCGAAGTAGAGAGATTTCATTGATAAGTCAATGACCACAATGTTCTAGAAATAAAAAATGTTTTTTTTTTTTTTTTTTCTTATCGAAGAGTAATCGATATGTAGTAAATAAAAACATTATCTAGTTAATTTAGATTACCAATATGAAAAAGAGTGAATGTAATACAATCATAGTACAAGTTGTGCTTAAAACTATTTTCTTTATTTAAACTTAAATAAAACACTTGTGATGTTTTACAAGTTTGAATTTTGAATGAAACCGTTATCCCCAAAGCCGGAAGTAAATAGGAAAACTCGAAAACAAACTGGTGTAGCTGCCACTGTACTCTAGTGTAGTGCTATGGCCAGCTCAGCAGTATCGGTGTGTTACCAAATTGTACATTATTCATCGTAACAATGATGTGGACTGGTCTGGTTAGGATCTAAACGCGCAATTTCGTTTTTCATTTAAGTTTTTACAACGTTGACGATTTAAACTTCAATCTTTTATTGCTCAAACGTTACAATTGTACATAGAATTTGGTAAAGTAGAAACAAATTGCGTGCGTTTTCAACTTATTGATACTACAGTGCGTAGGATTGTTCGATCTTGATAACAAAAGACCGGCTAATCGTCCATTTTTATTTTTGTGAGTATGTAATATTTTCGATTTTCATCATACTAGTTTTATTCACAGTTTAATTCAAAGAAGTAGAAAAAATTCCAAATCAAGAAATTTGAAATCAATTAGTGTTTTTCTTACTGACTTGCACACAACTGTTAAAAAAATTATCCCTCGTTATTTTTTCGTTTACGAAAATAAACATGACGTGTGTTACCTTTTCATAACTTCAGAACAAGCATTTACATTATCAGTGTTTCTAAGAAAACTCAAGTTATCGAGTTTTACGTAGTTTTAAAGAAATTTTCAAAAACTCATACTTTCACTGTACATAATTCAATAGTTGTTAAAGAACATCTTACTTTTCAACAAAGTACAATGGTCAACAAAAAGAACGGCTACTCCGTCTTTACAGCAGAATGGAAAAAGAACCAAGAAAAACAAGGTCGGAAATTTAACAGTGTGAAAGATGTATTTACTAACCCTGCCTGTGTTGCAGCATGGAAGGTGAGCTTTTATGTAATTTTAAATCTTTCATACCAAATTGGAACTGAAATTGAAAAAAAAAATTTTTAGGCTCTGTCAGATGCCCAAAAGGCTGAATACAAAACTATGGCTAAACAATCTGTTAATGACTGTATTAAAAAAACTTCAGTTGGTGAGTCAATTGAAGAAATCAAAAGAGCTGAGCAAGAAAGCCTTCGGTTGATGGACAACATGAAAGAATACATTAACACGACAGTAGAAGAATCAAACAAAAAGAAAAGTAAGATTTGATCATAATATATCACACTACAACGTAAATTGTTGAAATATAGTGTCCACTCAAAAACAAATATTTTTTATTGCAGCTTTGCCAGAACATAAGTTTTACGTCATCCAAGTAAATTACTTTTATTGTCGTCAGCTGGAAGACAATACTCTAGATTATTGCCCAGCCGAAATTGGAATAGCCGAATTTTCATTGCAACATGGCGTTGAAAGAGTTTACCACGAGATAATAACGCCAAAGATCAGAGTTGGGTACGCTTACGAAGCTAAGTCACGCAGCGCTTTGACTCACAATTTGCCGTCTATTGAGAACGATGGTTTTCCATCAAAGGAATTCAATGGACAGTTACTAGCGGATATTTGCAAATTCTTACAGCCTGGTCGGGAAAACGGCAGACTGCCTCCTCTGTACACTCGGTTTGCTGAAGAAGACTTGAAATTTCCCGTGGAAAATGTCATGGAGAAATTAACTAATGGTAACTATTAAATAGATACTTTTGAAGAAACGTGTTACATTTATTATGCAGCTGAATACAATAAGTAATTTAATCCACGTAGAATTCGGCAGTGAAAGATTTAGAATCTATTCACTGGAAGAACTTTTTGCGAGTCTGTACAACGTCAATAGACCCAGTGGTGCTGTTCTCATGAATTCAGTAATTGCTAACATGGAGTTGAAAAAAGATCCGTATGAGTACAAAAAGGGCACTGAGTGTAAGGTAAGTGTTAAATAGAAGATATCGTTTTTAGCATCATAACTACCGATCAAATTTATCCAGTTAGTGGTCCCGAAACATCTAATTGTTTTGCTAAATTAATTTGAGTGGTGTAACATTAACACATTGTAATTTTTCATCTAGTTCCATCAAGACATTGGGGCAGGAAAATACTGTAGCCAGTCCATGGCTCAGCGCTGGACTTTTGTTATATCAAATCACTGCTGTCCATCATTTGGGATTAAGATTGAGCCTAACTATTATACAGTAAACACAAATCAGGTTGACGGAATTAATTGTTTGAGCGCCAAGATGGGACACGTGGAAATAAACGAGAAAAAAAATTGTCCTGAATTTGCAACCGGCCCACCAACCGGGGTAAGTAAATGTTCATAGAAATCAAACAGTTATAATATTTTTTTCCCCGCTACATCGGAAAACGGTGCAATAAAAGTATGTATGTATGTATGTGTGTGTAGAAACTTTTAGTACGCCCATAGTCTCCCCTTGCTTCGAAAACAGTTCACAGTACACGTCATCCTTATACTATTGATTTTGAATGCTGACTAATAAGTTTGATATGATACAGTACAAACATTGTTGACACGTGCTTGCTTTCTATAGGGCCTTTGAACTTCCCCATCTAGTGTTTTCAACCACCAATTGAGTAATGTAATTATTGTGTAGTGAACAAAAATTTATGATTATTATCATATAATTATATTTATTTTAATCAAGGGATTACAAATATTTTGAAATGCTTCAGGCAATTAGAAAGTACACGAAAACTCGTGCGGAAAGATCCCAAAGTGAAGAGGAATATAGGAAATTCTACGCCGCATCCGAGCCTCCACTCCACATCGTTCAACACGGCAACGTAGAAGATGTACATAACGCCGAGTCAATTTTCCCCAGAGAATTCGTTGCAGCTGCGAGCAGGGAACCAGCCACTGCACCGCGAACTAGTTGTAAGCATTTGTAACAGATCTATTTAAAAAAAAAATTTTTTTAATTTTCTAAATTATTAATAATTTTAGTTTCAACTGCTTTTTCAAGTCCATCGACGGACTCGGATGATTCGTACCAAAATGATTTTCCTCCATTAAATATTGGTCAGTGTGAAGAAAGATTAATTTTTATAATTGTAGTAATATTTCACAAACTTTGCTGTCTGAGTTTGAATTTTGCACCGGAAGGTTTATAATTACTTGTTTTTTACAGGACGCGGAGGGAGAAGAACTTCTAATATGCCACCAAAACCTGTCAATTATGCTTCCAAACTAAAGAAGTAAAAAGATACAAGGTATAGTTATATTTACCTTTTGCACGTTTGTTTGTTCGGAAATTTTCAATCGCACATCGTTTATTGAACAATGTATCGAAATGTTAGTAGAACTCCATTACTAAATTTTTATATTGACGAAAATTAGGTGGTTCGTTTTTATATTTTATAAAACTACGTTTATACAAATTGTTTTAATTATACATATTTTAAATAATCGGATGAACTTATCAGCGTTTTTGATCTATTTAAAAAAGGTATAGTAGATATTTCTTTGTAGTCTTTTATACGCCAATAAATATTATCTTTATTACTATATTAATGATGTGACCCAAATTACTCGAAAAAAATTTTACATATAAATTTTGCATTCAATTGAAAAGAATTTCAGTAATTCTTGCTCAGAGATATATTTTGTGCCTTTCACCGAAAGATTTATATTAATTACTTACAAACAGTTTTGTATGTAATGTAATGAGAGTGTTGAACAAATGCGGCCTTAACTGCAAGTTTTTAATGTCAAGTAATTTATGTTGAGTGTACTATGTATTTTACAATTGTCTATGTTGTAAAACTTGACTTAATTGGGAAAAAAAAAAAAAAAAACCTGTCACAACCCAAAAATTTGACCATAATAAAGCTCGTTTAATTTTTAAAATAAGTGAAAGAATATAAATCGAACGAAAGTTAATTATCATAAACTGTATAGACACGTTATGGAATCCTTTGAATCATAAGGCCGCATTATTTGGTGCATTAAAACATTCATCATTTTCTTAGAAAAAATGAAATTTTTATTTTTTAGTTCCTATCTAGGTTTAATTAATTTTTTTCTTCTACATATTAAGTTTGTATTTCAATACACTATCGTAAATTAAATTACAACTTGCATCTGTCATATTGTAAATGCAAGATTAATGGTTATTGGCTGGTTATATGTACTTTACAATGGTATGTATCTAGAATGATTTAACTTGAATCATGACAGCAATAAAACTTGAACTTGCATAATTATTATACACATTAACAAGAAATACGTTGAAATTTATAATTTTTTGTTCCCGGTAAAACCAACTTCAAATTTTCGTAATGTACACTGACTGCGTTGAAAATGTGTCTTTGATCACTACCGCTAGTACAGAATTGAAAAACAGTTGATTAAAATTAAATTAGTTGTTATTACTCTTAAGCAAAAAAATTGTATACTACCAAAATAATAAACTGTGCAAGAAAATCTATTTTTACTCAATAAAATCAAGTTTTGTAAATTAAAACGTCTTGCGTTATTCTTAAACGTATCATACATACTAGAATACGGGAAAATAAAATATTTTAATTCAACAATCAACGCATGAACAATATTACCAATTACATTTGCAACTGAAAATAAAAAAGCTCGCAAAACAATTTATTCCAAACGTATAATAGACACTGTCTCCGCCCGTTCAACCAATGTACACACACTTCTCTATTCCCTCCATCAGCATCAACGATCGCGAGTCGCGGCCGAGAGAGCAGCACCCGCCGCCGCTTCGTCAGTCATTGCGCGTCGATCGCGAGGCACCTCTCGAATAATTCATCGAGTTTCTCAACAAAAGACGCGCTCACCCTCGAGCTCGTACTAAATTTCAGTATCCGAAAAAAGTGCGGAAAACACCCACCATAACGATCAACTGGACTAACATGTTATCCGTCTCATTGGCGATTTAACTACGGGGTAAGAATCGAATATATACATTTTTGCAGTAAATATCATACATGGTTGGGTGTGCGCGACGATGAGTAACTCGGGCTTTCCTGCAACACGACTCGGTTCGCGTTTTTTTACCTGTAGCGCTCGCCAGCGAATTAATTTTGCACGAATACACATTTCGAGATCGCGATAACGATCGGACCTCCCTCGCTTATAGCTTTATTCTACTTCTGTGCACGTCTTATCTCCGGCCATCGCTTATCGGCGACAAGATTTTTTTTTTTTTTTTTTTTTTTTTTTGTAAATGTCGCTATATAAACGATGTAATATGTACACTTGTTACTTTTTTTATTATTATTACCGACAGACAGAAGTAAATACAATAAAATTCTGCTCGAGATCTAAATGTTTAAGTACACCTACTTTCATCGTCGGGAATAATAAAGTGTCTTTTTATCTCGCACACATGAGTCACGAGTAATTTTCAATGGATAGTACAGCCCTTGTTTTTCACTCTGTTGGTGTAAAAAAGAAACATGTTTGTCTCGAGTAACAATTGACGATTTGCAAAACAAAACAAAAATCGAGAAGCCGCTCGTTGCATCATTACCGATTTGCCGAGCGTTTGTAATTGAAATTCAAGAAAGGAGCAGCGCTACTTCCTCGAGCCTCGCCTTGGCCAAAGAGGGTATTTATGCGACATGCGAAACAAAACGGCGCGTACCTATATATATATATATATATACGATTTACAAGTGAGTACGTATAACGTACCGATAAGCCCAGCCTCGGAAAATGTACGCTCGGAATGTAAAACGAACTTTGATTAACGGCTTATAAGTATATTATTGTACCCCACACGCGCTTTCGATCCATACAATTTATTTAACTGCTCATTTACTGAAAACAATTAAAAAATCGATGTTCGGTCTTTACCGATTTACCTATACTATATATGTTATATACCAAGTGACTCACGCACAAAGTATAGTTCCGACGATTTAAGCCGTGTGAGTCAATGTGCATTACATTATTTTCGCGTTTGCAAAGTATAGAGGCTGGGCATAAATCATCACGCAAAAGTTGTAAAAAAAAAGACAATCGCTCCGACACGCTGCAGCGACTAGCTTCTTCGTACAGCCTCTCGCTGATGATCTCATTTCCCGTGTGTACGCTTCTACGAAAGAGTAAGTATTTTTCGAAGCTAAACTGAGAGATAAATGCATACCAAAGCGATCAGCGAAATAGAAAACCAAATCTGCAGGCGCAGGTGTCGTGTGTCTATACTGTGATATTAACTGCTCTTTGGCGTCACATCTCCTATCCGGGACCGGTTCGCTTTCTCCGACACTCTAGCTCCAGGTTGATATATTTATGCGCCTGTTATAGGCTTGCAGGATTCCGCGTATTAATTTTTTGCACTTTTTTTTTCCCCAATTCAGTCGCCAATCAGTAATTTTGATCACGAGGAAAAGAAGAAAAAAAAGGACGATCGAGCTAACATGAGGGTATTTTATTTTTTCTCGAGGGTAAAAGTACTTTTTTTTTTTTTTTTTTTTTTTTTTCTTGAACCGATAAAAAAAATAACTGTAGATTTTTAAGTAAACCACTCTTTTTTTTAATTTTTTAATTCGTACATATACTACGGATATATTATATTGTCTTCAATAACCTTGTATAAGTAGGTACATGTATTTAAAATTCTTTTGTTTTAATTTTTTTTTTTTTTCCATCGGCTACACGTATATTTTTTACTAAACATTAATAAGCACGCGCGTGCGTGGGCTCACCATATTTTACAAGAGTCACGTAAGTATCTATCTATTGGAATTTCAAGCTTCACATTCAGTATTTTCATTCAGTTAATCACGATAAAAACACCTTGATTTGTCTTGAAAAAAAAAAAACAAAAGTAATACAGTGCTAGAAAGCGTACATGTAATAAGTACATTATTTTGCCTGATGACGGATCTTTTCTACAACGTGCGTCACGCGTAACAGTGCCCGAAATAAAAAAAAAAAAAAAAAATGTTTCTTCGACTGAGCATCGAGTTCAATTGCGCGCAAAGATACACATCATCATAATGAGTGCATACCCCGGCAAGGTGTAGTTATTGACGATTGCACGAAAATCAAAAGTATCAAGAATTAATCCAGATGTAGGTATAGTTGTTGCAATGACGTCAGCGACGCGTGTGTACATTGTCACTTTGCCGTGAGCCGTGAACGAAAGGTCCATTCACATACGAGAGCCAATAAATTTTTTAAGGGGCAGGTACATATTACACCGAGCTTTTGTTCTTTAATTGATCCCCGATGTTTACTTTTTGATCCCAATAACGCCCGTGATCTCACGCGTCAACTCACGTGTGTATTAGATCATATCGACCTTCATACAAATCAAACCGACGAATCATTGACTAATGTGCTATTTTCGTTGGTGAAACCATTGGAATACAAGTGAAACTATGACTGCACTGAAAAAAAAAAAAAAAAAAAATTAGATTCTAACAAATAATCTCTGGTAATAATATTACAATTTCTTACTTCAATAAAATGTTTATTATAAATGATAAAATATTTTCAATATTAAAAGATATTGGGTATCTAATTTCAATTAACTTGATGTACTAAATGAGTAAAAATATTTTCTTAATTGTAAGTAATGTCGTTTCAGTTCATCATGAATTTCGAAAAAAAAAAAAAAAAAAAAAAAAAAAAAATTCGTTCAGGTTTCTTTCGGGAAATTAATAGAAACTAATGCGTAGACACGTAGATGATATATATTATACGAACAGCGAAATCCATAGACCTTAAACGGGCCGAGGCCAGTACAAACGAACAGGCAATAATTGAAGTAACACAACAAGCAGCTGTTTAGTCTATTTGAGGATATAATAAATATGTATATAATTATTTTGCTTTTCATTCAAACTGTACATTGACCAAGTAAAAATAAATCCTAGAAAAAATCTTCGGCACGTTGTACAAAATAGTATTATAGCATAGTTGTGAAATACACATCGGATTTACATAAAATATAATGATCGATCGATTTCTCGTGCAGAACTAAAAACCTCGATCTTACGAGCAATACTATGGCGTTTTGATTTATTACCACGCGAATGCGATATATACACGACAGCTCATCTTCCCTATGGTAACAATCATGATTTAACTATGTACAATTGTGCTTTATGTATATATGTATATCATGTCCCATGACGACGTAAATCTAGTGAGCGTATGTATACTTTTTAATTTTCCATACTTTGAGCGCTCGTCTCAGGCATACAGGAAAAAAAATATCCATCATATACTTACACTTACTGCGCCTGTAAGAAAATTCCCCTTTACCTTTGAACGTTTAGATGGATTTTACGAGCTTATCGATTATTACTCTATATTTTCTTGGCTCACCTGATGACAACTTGTCTCCTCCTTGATTAATCGTGTGGCACCGCCTTTTTTTTCTCTCACTTGCAATGCACATTTTTCTTTTTTTTCTTCCATCATTTGAGCAAAATTATTTTTCATTGATAAATTCAAATGAAAGTGCTGGAAATTTTTATCGATCGCAAAGCGTGAAAAATAGCTCCAACGCCAGGATGTTATTTTTAGTTATCTCTTGAAAAAAAAAAAAAAAAACGCCCTTCCTTTCAAATCATCTGCACGCAGGACCTCCTACGTCGACAACTCATCGGAAGTCAAGCCTCTTTTGCATCGTCCATCATCTCGAAAATCCATGTCGTATCTCCAGCATGCACTCCCCGATAAGGACTTATCGTCCTTTTCCAGAACAGCTCCTTATCTCTCTTTCCCCTCCCACCATCTCATCCTTTCGAAGCAGCAAGCAACGCACCGATAGGTACATGAACTCTGCTGCTGTCTGAATTTTTTAAGAACTCGTGCCGATTATTTTGGCTATCTCTCTCTCTCTCTGAGGACACGATTTTGAAAACGGATAAATTGTATCTTTGCTTTCCTATATGAGTTTGATGGTCCATCTATTATACGAGTACTCGGTGCCCGTGTGCGTGGCTTTGGATTTGGCGAATGTGTAATTAATTGTCGAGAAAAAAAAGACTTCGTGAGATTCCCATGTGGATATTTTAAAAGAATATTTTCTACAATACATTACTGACGAAAAGTGAAAATTTAAAAGTAAAAGTTGTTTCTACCAATCGACTCATTTCGCCACATGATAAAAACTGTTAACAATTTACAATAAATAATGTATCTTTTATTTGTGCAGGTACGGGACAACAAGGTTTTAAGGAAGAAAAAGTAGAATCGGCAAAAGTCCCAATGGGTACCGGAAGCGGAGACAAAGGTAAAATCGTATACGCACAAGTGACCCTTTCTCTCTCTCTCTCTCTCTCTCTCTCTCCTATTGTTTACTGTTTGAATCACGCACATGATCGCGATTATCACCATCGATGATTGGGTTGGTTATCGATGAAAAAAAAAAAAAAAAGGACGATCGACTTTGTCGGATCGAGAGTTGGTCGGTGCCGAGATTGTGAAATACGTATACACTGTGCTCGGAGTGTTTTATTGCATTCAAACTCTTTAAACATTGCTGCAATTAACGTAGTATTTATCCATTTTTTTTTTTTTTTTTCTCTCAAAGAGTCAATCGAAACAATACAGATGCGGGGGAAAAAAAATTTACTTTGTCAAGCGAATTCTTAGTTAATCATACAATAATATACACGAACTACGTAAATTTAATAGCCCAAACGCTCACATGTGAATTCCAATCTACATCGTTAACAGTTCGACGTATACATATAAATAAAACAATCGCTCATCGCTAATCGAATTGAGTTTCGAATACACGACGTAACACTTTCGAGTCACTTATGCTATATTTCATACTTATAATAATCGATTTTCGTAATTTTCACTCACACAAATGTTCTCAAAAATGCACAAAGTGATTGATTGCTGTACAACGCGCACTTGCAATTTACGATCGAATCGACGATTATATCTAACGCGGCGACGACAACATTTTCGCATGTACGATGATCAAAGATTGATAAAAAAAAAAAAAATGGTATACGTATACACGTAAATCAACGTTCGATCCTCGCGCGAGTTATTTGTTTATTACAATCATCGCATCAACGTATACGTTGCGTGTCCACCGCAAAACAACCGATCTCGGCTGATGTACTACATATTCGTATTATTCATAGGTAGTAAGTAATAATCGTCAGCTCGACTATGTATCCAGGTATATATACAAAAGACACGAGTTATAAATTATTATGTGCGGCCGATCGAGTAATAGGTGGTGTATATATGCTGAATACCTATATATATATATGTGTGTGTATACGCATGTACCCATAAGCGTGTACTTTGTATGCCGATCGGTGTCTCGAAGCGATGTCGCGCCGGATGTGCGGGGCCGACAACCGTCCTTTTGCCGCTTCTGTGCCGCGAATATAAACAAAACTCATCCATAAACCTATACTTGTATTTTTTTTTTTTTATCTCCAACATAGTACAGCGTATAAGTACATGTAGTATACGTAGTAAAAAAAAAAAAAAAAAAAAAAAAAAACCCAAAACAAACGATATTTCAAAAACACCGCGGGTTTTTTTTTCCTCTACAATAATTTGTATTACAAAGAAAATTATCAGAGCGTGAAAGATGTGTAGTCCGCGCGGGTCAAGTGGACACTCGGGAAAAACGGAAGCGCATTGTGTACGCGTGTGTGTGTATTAATTATCTCTCGACGCAGACTTTAAAAATACACACGTATGGATGTATACTCGTGTATCCCGGAAGCGTTTTGTCAATTTTCGGAGCGCAGTGTACATAGACACAAATGATCTTAGTGACACGCGCTCTTCTACAACGGGAATATGAAAATCAAATGGATAATAGACGGAAACGCGCGCTACATACATGGGTTACGTGTAATATTATTGTACACGTGTGTAGGTATACATAAATAATTGTGGATGCACGAGCCGAGAGATGCGAGTCGATTTGTACGATGAAAATGAAGGAGCGCGCGAGCGCGTGCTGGAATTCACATTTTAATATATTATATGCATACCCGACTAACTACTGCAGGGCTCGCGTTTGTTTATGCGTGTGCAAGTGCAAGCGGGGGAAAAACCACGTGCGAGTGCAATGCACCGATGCGCGAGCGATCGATCGGTTGGTTTTACCTTGACGGCGAGTCAAAACCCCCACAAACTTATACTTATTGCGCACTTTTTAATTGTACCCGATTTTTTTTTTTTTTTTTTTTTGTTTTTCTTTCATATGTACAGCGATTGTACCGATTGATCGTCACTTGTTGTAGATAAAAACGCAAAGTCGCGCCTGAGGCCGATAAAAATCACGGCGGTGGGCGACGGTATGGTCGGCAAAACTTGCATGCTCATCACGTACACGGAGAAAAAGTTTCCCATGGAATACATCCCCACTGTGTGAGTATTTTTTTTTTTTTTTTAATATACGTTTCCCTTCTCTTACTCTCTGATTGTCGTGCATTATAATTCTCATACCTTACAATGATGAAAAATCGGTAATGTATATATTTATAAAGACCAGCGGTCTGGGGACATTTTTTACCTTAGCCTTCCTGGTAATAACGTAAACGAGATTTATATGTTCACCGGGTCATTGATTCACAAGGACAAAGTTTGATTAATGAAGTTTTTTTTTTTTTATTTTTAATCCACGAGATATGAACATTTAGTTGCCCATCGTCCATTAAATGGTTAATTTTCACCCATCGCTCATCGTGTGCACCAAGTCTCGAAGGCCAATAGTTTTAACATTTAAGGAATACGAATTGTAAATAATAAATGATGGTGCCTTGATTTGTAACGTAGTACTAAAAAAAAAAAAAAAAAAAAAAAAAAAATTGGACTTACATATACGAAAGGAGAATATTATATACATTAAAAATGACATTATTCATAAATTTGAACGTATTTATTTACCACCAATTGGGATAATACGTTAGCGGCTCATGTCCCCCGGGACTTTGCTTGAAATCAATTGAACACGATGAATGTTACATTTCAGCTTTGAAAACTATCCAAAGACGATTGAAGTGGATGGCCACGCGTACGACGTCACCCTGTGGGACACGGCTGGCCAAGAGGACTACGAAAGATTGAGGCCTCTCTCCTATCCAAACGTAAAACCACTTGTTAAACTACGATATACGATAATACACGTGTACATGTATGAGTGAGAATATTTTTAAAAAATTTTATTTCATAAAAAAAACATACTACCCGTGAATTTCAGACCGATTGTTTCCTGCTCTGTTTTTCCATAAACGCTCGCAGCTCGTACGAAAACGTAGCGAGCAAATGGTACCCCGAGCTCAAGGTTCACTGCCCGAATATTCCGATACTTCTCATTGGCAAGTATATCACCCTTTACCAAATCCAAAAACAACAACTATGGATGTTTAATGGGGGGGAAAAAAAAAATCTTCAATGATTCTTTACGCATTTACAGGAACGAAAGGTGATCTAAGAATCGAGAGCGGCGAGATAATAACGCCCAAGGAGTGCAACAAGATGAAAAAGAAAATCCGAGCGTACAAGTACATGGAGTGCTCGGCGAAGATGCAGGACGGCCTGGACGAGGTATTCACCGAGGCGGTGCGAGCTGTCCTCAAGAGACCGACCAGTCGAAAGTTTTGCTGCGTGTGAGAGATGGCAAGGACGAACTGATTCGAAAGGAAGAGTCCTAACTATACGTCTCGATCTAAAATGATCGCGATCTTTCATTGTAGCTTCGCCTAAAGACTTTTTACCTCCGCGGAATTTGTATATACACACGCATAATAGCACGATCGGTGTTGTTGCTTTTATTGACGAGCAGATGATTCAACGGACCAGTGAAAAAGTTTATTTACGGCGAGAAGAGTGCTTTGAGTAAAGGAATAATATGTACATGTACACACGTAATAAGAGAAAAGTATGCATCGACAGTATTTTTTAGATAAAGTTTTTTAATGTTTCATAAGTAATTGCACCACAACTTCTGGTAGAACTTTCCTTGTCAAAGATACTCGATTGCTGATTGATACTTGTTTTATGAATGTCATGATGTTTGAATGTATAGGTAAACGTAGATACTGATATATCAATAAAATCTTTACTGGTTACACGAAGCGATTAATCATGGATCATGTTAAATGACGCACTTTTTAAGAACACTGTTCAACGATTAACTATCATAAAATAACGTTACTTCAGGTACTTATACTAGAATTAAGATTGTTTATTTTTTCACAAAATAATTCGCATTGGTGTTTTTTTTAGAACGTAATGCAGAAACATTAGTAAATTTATCCCAGAAATATGGGAAACTTTTTGATACATAAATTTATAAGTGTAAAGCATGGTAATTAGGATTCATCATGTACACCGAGAATATGATCCCTCATTGAATAATGTACAAAATTATTGTACAGATAAGATCACTAGAAATAAAGAAACTAACACAGATTAGAATCAATCAAGGTTTGAAAATGTTTCTGACAAATAAATTGTTTAGATAATATCACGCCTATTTTTTTTTATAAAATTACACTTATAAAATATTCTCTAATACTTAAACATATATCAATTTATACACTCTTACTTTAGTACTTGTCGGTCACATAAATCACTCTCTTCACATAAATTCAGTTCAATAAGTTTTATTTTAAAATGATCCTTCACCCATAGGACCGCTCACTTTTTGTTGAAGAATTTTTCCGTAACCTCCTCTGCCACTGTCAAAGTCTGATCTGTACTCGTCTCTGACCTAGAATAGTATATTAAAGTCGATTTATTATATTGTGAACACATATTTAGTGAAAAAAAAAAAAAAAAAAAACAGCTTTATATACAATTCGACTTAAAATAATGAGATTTATGTACCTGTCCACCAGTTTTTCCTCGGCCATACTGTCTTCCTTCAATAAAACCAGCATCCCAATCTGTTCGAATTATCCTGTCATCAAGACGTGTGCCATTAATGTAGCGCATACAATTTTCAGCATCAGATCTTGTGTAATATTCTAAAAAACAGAAGCCACAAGGCGTCTTTTTATACTTGTCAAGACCCATTACGATTCTTTTTATGTCTCCACATTTGGAAAATAGTTCATATATTTGCTCTTCTGTCGTGTAAAATGACAAATTTCCAACATACAAAGTAGTCGATGTTCTCAAAAGTCTATCCTGTTCAACTCGTGTGCCCTAAATAAAAACGAAGCAAAATAATTATTATAACAATCTGTAGTCCATAAGAATTTTACAACCCAGTCAATATAATATTTCTCGCAAAGTTTCAAAGTTTATGAAGAAAAGATTTTTAGGTTACGTTTTAAAGGTTATACGTGGCTGTACAAACTAAAACTTTTGATTTACACCAACCTTGAAGTGCTGATCTCGATAAGAACTCAATTCAACGGAGGGCGAATGTACAGTGGTCATTTTACTGAATCTAAATTTTAACGCTGTGTCTATTCGCACCAAATCCACGTAATTACGTGGATATAAGGTTAGGAATTTTAAAGAAAAACGCTATAGCGGAAAGACCTTTTTCATTTAAAATCCCCTACTTCAATATTTGATCACAAGAAGTACTAGACCAACGTTATATTTATTGCTTACTTACACAGAAATTTTTAGTTTCACCTTTAGTGATCTTAAATTATCTACTGAGTATACTGATTTTAGGACACCAGTACGACTATTTATTGGTGGTGGTACGGTTTTTTCCCTTACCATCAGTAGCCGTGAAAAGTACCACCTGGAAGCTAGCACGCAAATTATCGACTTATGCAATAAAAAAAATACTAGGCGACGTGTTTTTATCTGCACATTTCATTTATGCAAATAATTGGATCTGCACATGCCTCAATTTTGCATAAAAAAATAAAAAAATATTTGCGATTTGCAGGATGCAGTTGGATAGTGATATCTCGGCAACAAAGGCATATTTGCAACTGCACACATTTTTAACAAACTGCACATTATCCGAACTTAATTGCACAATCAAAATTTCTATCTGCACAACCTTATTTAATTAATAAATCAATTAATAGGAATAATCCGTATTGTAGCTACGAGTACTCATGCACTGCGCATGTCCAGCTGTTGACATCGCTTATAGAGGGCGTCAAGCCTTGGGTGGGAAAGTTTAAAAAATTCTCAAACTAACATAAAACATTCATGCACTTTTACTCTCTGCTTTCGTATTTTATATAAAATAAGGACTTACTTATCAATTAGGAATTTGTAAAAAAAGCACATGCTCAATTTGAACAGTTCAAATAGAAATACAAATTTCATATATATATGTACATGCGAATGCAAGAGAAGTGGTGCAGTCTGCTCTGTCTGCTTCATGGCATTGATACATTCTGCATATTTTACACATATACTTTACATTAACCATGAAGCTAGGTTGCAAAGTTGACTACCTCAAATTTGATGTACTCATTTACTCATATAGCTGGTAAAAATACTTTGAAGGGTATGCTAAATGTCGGCATGGAGATCAAGATCAGGTCTTGTGTCAAAAGGCAGCGCTGGGTGAGAAAGTTTACCTGCAGATGCAGACCCATCTGCTTGCGTATCATTTGATTTTTAGCTGAACAGGACGAGCTACAGTTTGTTGTTACTGGTAGTGTCATTGTTAGGTAGGTGGATTTACTTGATGTAAAGATGCTAAGGGTCAAGATTTCCTAAATTGTCCAAGAATGAGGTACTTCTGGTTGACCTAGAACTATTTAGTACCTACAGGTGGACGTGTAGTAGCTACTAAGTATAATTTTTTTGAAATAAGTTGAAATTATTTTGTAGGTACCGAATGGATAAAATAAGTTACTCTTATCCATAAGACGTAGAAAAAATCTGGCATCTTATTGGATGGGGCCTGATTCGTGGTGGAAATTTAATGACGGACCAGAACTGATTTTTGAATACAAAACAAATTACTAAAATTATGCACAAATTTGAGAATTTTTTAAACTTTCCCACCCAAGGCTTGACGCCCTCTATAAGCGATGTCAACAGCTGGACATGCGCAGTGCATGAGTACTCGTAGCTACAATACGGATTATTCCTATTAATTGATTTATTAATTAAATAAGGTTGTGCAGATAGAAATTTTGATTGTGCAATTAAGTTCGGATAATGTGCAGTTTATTAAAACTGTGTGCAGTTGCAAATATGCCTTTGTTGCCGAGATATCACTATCCAACTGCGTCCTGCAAATCGCAAATATTTTTTTATTTTTTTATGCAAAATTGAGGCATGTGCAGATCCAATTATTTGCATAAATGAAATGTGCAGATAAAAACACGTCGCCTAGTATTTTTTTTATTGCATAAGTCGATAATTTGCGTGCTAGCTTCCAGGTGGTGAGAAAAGTAGATGCACCCAGTCAGTGTATACGACGTACTATAGTGCGCAGAGCAGTACTTATTATATATTTTTAAATGCATACATACATGTGCGCGTGCGCACACACACACACACACACACACACGCGCGCGCGCGCGCGCGTGAGCGCATACGAGTGTGTGTATAGTCAGCCTCTTAAAATCTGACACTGATATATATACTTGGAGAGTAAATATACAGTATACCTAACAGTAAAATAACATAACCTAATACTAACGTATTTGAGTGTAGGTTTTAAGTAGACCTGGTACGGGAAAAATCCTTACCAAGCTATGACAAACACATAACTTCATGTGGTAGAGGATTTTTAGTGAGACAATAGAAAGAAAATACCGTACCTAGCATTAATATAATCTTATTTGCCAGTAGAAGAAGACTTCACATGTCCAACATTTTCGAGCGTAGGTTTTAGACGGACCTGGTACGGGAAAAAACCTTACCAAGCTATTAAAAACTCGTAACTGAATGTAGTAGGGGATTTTCAATGAAAAAGGTCTTTCCGATAGAGTTAATCGATGCTTTCAGATTTTACGTGCCCGTAAGCTGACGTGGCTGTAAGTAAGCAACTTATCTGTAACCTGACGTCTTTTGAAGATTACGTGTCCGCGTAAGCTTATGCGTGCCTATAAGAGAACATGTGTGTGTAGGTATATGAAAGCACAATTTTTATTTTTACTTGTCTGATACATAAATAAATATGTATATATCTGTGGCGTCTCACATCTCTCGCGCTTCAGGCTCTACTCGCCAGGTGGCCAAGCCCCTAATAGTTCGCTCCCGTCAAGCGGCGAAATTCCCGCACGATTATATAAGCGCGATCGAGATGGTCTTAGCAAAAAAATTTTATATTAAAAAAAATTACATTTAACATTAATTTCTTAAATTTCTTAAATTTCTTTAAAATTCCTAACCTTATATCCACGTAATTACGTGGATTTGGTGCGAATAGACACAGCGAAATTTTAATTCAGTAATTTACTTTATATTAATGAATCTAAATTTTGTCTTGAACAAATTAATAACTTACAATAATTTCCTCTATCTATTATGCTTTATGCTCCAAAAAGCAAAGCATCAAAACACGAAAACTTCTTCGTTTGCCTGACCTGACCAGCCTGACGCGCAGAGACGCAAGTTCAGGTTGGGTTAGTCCGGTGTGTCCAATTTACATGAGGTGTATTCGCTCCGAGCCGATACAGAGGTTGCGCCCCCTCTAGCCAAAATCAGGCAAAATTTCTTGCATGTAAACAAACGGTTTAGAACATATATACATGCGTATAGCTGCTTGTGATTGGCTGAATAAGTCAGCAGGAGAGGATCGTCGTTCTCTCTCTAGCTTGCCAAGAGCCAATCACAAGCAGCTGTACGCATGTATATATGTTCTAAACCGTTTGTTTACATGCTAGAAATGTTGCCTGATTTTGGCTAGAGGGGGCGCAACCTCTGCATCGGCTCGGAGCGAATAAATATATATATGAGCTCTTTGAACAATGTGTTTTTTTTTGTTTCGAATACAGTGGGCAGTCAATTATTACATGCTCGTACTGCTCGTATAGTCCTATTTTCTGAAGCCGCACTGGAATCTTACTTTTTTTCTCCGGTTAATGCTCTTATTTTATGTAACAAGTAATGATATACGCACGTAATTCAATTTAAAACGAAACTGCAATCCTACTAATCTCTGCTGCAGTAAGCAGACGTTTTTGCATGATGTATATAGCGGGTCGAGAGAGTTCGAGGAAGAAAAAGTGGGGGTACTTCTACGAAATCGCGGTAAATTATAAAATTATCATGTATTGCGTATTAAACGGATGTGACAAACAATAGAAATCAAATCATTACACATTTTTTAGTTCAAAACAACTCTATAACTAATAATTTATCTTTAATTATATGTATAACCTGAAATAATGGTAATTCACATTAAATTGAAACTAAATAAACGTTTCGAAAATGAAAAAAAATTTTGTTCAATTTAAAATTTTTGGAATCGGATTATATATACACGTATACACAGATACTTACAACTACGATATATTTTTTTTTATTTATAATTATCAGATTAAATGAATCTTCAACTTGTCTCAGTAAAAATTTGTCTTATTAGTATTGTGCAAATAGAGCATACACTGGTTGGTTACAGTATTAAAAAAAAAATTTGAATATACAGTAATTGATCTTAACATAAAACAAATTTCGAAATGATTTTCTTTAAACAAATGAAATTACTTAAGTATTCCAATGAAACTACTTTTATATATCGTTCCAATATTTTTATGTACATTATTTAGTTCATTTTTTTTATTGATAACTTCTCCAAAATCGTTAGTCATATACAATTAGTCAAAAGCAACAGCAAAGACATTGTCACGAAGACTGATATGATTATTTCACAGTCAAATTTACCCAAAAATTTTATAAATCCATTCAATTTTATCAAGTTTTGGGTTCCTAATCCCATAAGCCAAGAAATATTTCATTGAATATTAGTATGTATGTAGGTAAATTAAGTTTATCAATACTATCTTTTTTATCTCTTACATTAATTTATACAATTACAAATTAAATTACAATCATACATAAATGTATCTGACATTTGAACAAAATAAATTATAATCAATAGAATTAATAAGAACACACAAAAACATGTTATACAAATTACAAGTTAATAATGTAAGGAAATAATCATAGGTTCGCCAGAAATACACTTTACTGGAAAATCAAGCATAACTAATACAATATATTTTATAATTGGAAAATAAAACTATATCATGTACATACGATTAAAAATTTGAGTCGCATGTTTAAACTTGGTAAAAAACAACATGTCCAATTAACCAGAATTAATTATAATAAATATTACACCGTTCTTGTATGTATACTAATTTGTAAATCTTGGGAGGGATAAAAAAAAAATTTGTTTCCAATGGCTTTTAAAAAGTTTAAAAACTGAATCCAATGAAATATATCTCAAGCAAGTTTGTTAGAGAGTTCCATTGATCATTCTCGGGAAAAGATGACATATTCTCCTGTCAAAGTCTACTCGCAGTTCTCTCTCAAGCGGGAGAGACGATGCACACAGCACGCACGCGAGTGGCGCTTACATTACACAGAAGACGCAATTTCACTATTATCACAGATTAACACAGACAGCTTCTGTCATGGTTGGACACGGCCTCTCTTTTTTTCTACGTATATGTATGTAAGCAAAGACCTTGTCTGCTTGCCTCCTCCTTCCGCTTACAAGGACTGAGACAATGATTATTACAAATTCTGCTACATCAAACACTACACGTATGAACGTTCACGAATTTCCGCAAATGTCATTTTTTTTCATTTTTCATAACATTTTTTTTCTGTAATTTTGATACTTGGTCAGACAAATACCTACATTGGTAATGACAATGAATGTTTGATACGAAAAAAAAAAACACTGAAACAAATTTGTATATTGCATAATTTTTGGTAAAGATCGCAGTAAAGATATTGATGAACCTCAGGAACCTCATTTAAAAAATATTTTAACATCTATTTGGACCTCCCTGATAATTATAAATAGCACCCTATTTGTAAAATGTTTATACGCGCATGTGTATTTACAGGCTTCTCTCTAACTAATTGGCATTAATAATATTTGGCTAAGAAATTAATGTGATGTAATACCGTATGTAAATAAATAAAAATTTGTGCAGCACTTTTACAATGATTTATCGTTGTACGTATTTCAAAAAGTCTTAATACGGTATATTTGATAAAAAATCTCAGCTCATTCTTTTTTTGTTTTATTAAAAACATTCGATAACATTTTACAAATAGCACAACTTAATATAAATTATATCTAACGCGTTTTGTAAGGTATTAATAGATTTGAATTTTGTATAGGTCTCTAAAACATTTAGGCTAGTCTTTTGTATTAATTACTTGTTTGTTTACTGTAAAAGTTCAAGATCCAATCTTATTACTGACAATACCATGTCATTGCTACTTCATTCATGGACCTTGGGTACAGCATTGAATGATAATTTGTTTTATTTTGAATTTTCTTGTGCCATTATGACATGTATACATTTACCTTTGAGCATAAAAGTAGTTGGATGAAAAATTGTAACGTAAGAAATGCATCATTGGTAATTCACGGTGTTGTCTTGGTAACGTGAAAGAGTTTATGGCATTAGTTTCTTTTTATGTCCACTCCATTAATAACACACGCTCTCTGTCTTACTCTGTTTTGTAACTGTTTATAGAAAAAAAAACAATATTTAGACTTTTAGAATCTATCTAATATGCAACGAAGTCGCTAACAACATCTTTTATGTTTGTGCTGTTTGGTACTTTTCCTCAGATTGACTGTTTCGCCGGTTTTTATCGCTTGTCGTTCCTTGCTTTCCTTTTTCGTCCGCAAAACTTCTCGTGTTATTGCCATAAACATCTGTAACAAAAATTTGTGGATATTAACTGAGAAATTACCTCAAGGCTATACTTAGTACTAAATGACTAATAAATTGGAATTTTAAAATAAGACACGAAAGAAATTTTCGTCACTATAAAGTTGTGACCTGTAGGGTATGTGCTGAATGAATTAGGCGACTTACTTCTTCAACGTTAGTATTGTCCTTAGCAGAAGTTTCAAACAGCTTAATACCCATTTGGTTGGCAAATCTTTGGGCATCCTCTGTCAAAACGACTTTTTGATTTGGAGCATCGTTTTTGTTTCCCACTAAAATCCTATTGACAACAACATCACAATTGTGCTCGATTTCGTGCAACCATCTTTTGACATTTGCAAAAGAATCGCCACTAGTTACATCATACACGACTATAACGCCGTGCGTTCCTCTGTAGTAAGTGGACGTTATTGTCCGAAATCTTTCCTGACCAGCTGTGTCCCAAATTTGCAGCTTCACCTTTTCTCCGTCAACATCCACAGTACGAATTTTAAAATCCACACCTATCGTAGTTATGTAGTTTCCATTGAATGTATTATCTGCAAATCGGAGTAGCAGTGAACTTTTTCCAACACCTTTAACAAAAAATAAATAATGATCACTTGAAACTATAATTCACAATGAAGTCAAACATTGCTTGGATTATTTTTCAACAGAGCATAGTTTTTTCTAAGCCTTAACAACAACTCAATCAATTTACTATGTAATTTCAATGATAAAAATTGTTTCAAGAAATAAGAGAAGCTTATTTTGTTTGTTAATGTGTATCTATGTACAAAAACAATCTAATAAATTTTATAAAATAATTTGTTTTTATTAAAACAAAACTTTTCAAGCTATTAAGCGTACACTTAAAGGGTTTTCAGATTGTAAAAGAAAAAAAAAGAGAGAGAGACAGAGATGTTATTATTGATGACTCATTGATATCTCTCACTACAAAATTGAAGTAATCATATAACATGAATGTATGTATATTATGGCATGTTTTCAAAGACATGAGAATCAACTTACAAACATGTGGCTTACAGTACACATATGGTAATCTGCTTGTTTTTCATGATGCTGGATTGTTGTTTGGTAACATTATACTAATTGATTTAAATATTTTTACAGCTGTACAAACGCTGTAGTTTTATGGCTGTGTAATACTGCAACTGGTACAATGTTATAAAAAGCTTTGATATTTTTCATGCTCTTCAAGAAACTTTGACAAGCAATTTTAGAGCACATAACATGTGTATACCACTATAATTGTGTAAATAAAGAGTAGTGGAACAAAATCGAGCTTTCCAAGTAAACGTATCCATATGAGTTCATGGTCAAAAACAATGACGAAAACGAGACTAAGTATAAATTAATCCTCTCAGTTTCTCCATTGCAAAAAAAATCAGATCAACCAGCTTTGTCATTAATAGAGTTTTTATTGTTTCTTCCAACGAGTTACCTGATATAGGAGGTACACCTCAAATGCACAAAAGGTGCACAAAGGAGCATAAACAAAAGCTACTCACAGGCCAGGCACACTCATGCATTTATATCCTATACTGTATACCAAGTAGAAACACATGGGTATAAGTAAAAAAAATCTGTTGCTCGATAAAGCTCCGTTTTCCTTTTTTGCAAGGAATAAAAAAAAAAGGAAAAAAAAAGATACTTAGAGAGAGAGCATCAAAGAGAGCGTTGATGATGAAAAAGAAAAATGTCCGCGAAGTGGGTGGATCCGCACCCCCGCCTTTGAGCCGAAAACCCATGCGATGCCGTATGTGGGTGTTTACTCACCACTGTCGCCGATGATGAGCAGCTTGAACAAGTGATCGTAGTCCTTGGCCATTTCTGCTGTTTATTTTCGCACCGCACACCACCTCCTACTCTCTTTCTTGATACGTTTTGTGTATACTTATATGTATATATATATATACACACATATATATATATGTGCAGAAGTGTACACGGAGAGATTCCAAAGCAAACGTGTGCAAGCAGACGTTCCTCAGCGATGACGGCTACACACCTCTTTCTCGGAATGCACTGTAACTTTTCGCGTATGAGTCTGTCTCTCTGCTACGGTTGCCGAACTCGTCGCAGTCGTTGCCTTGATAATTATTGAAAATAAAAATAGCGTGCGTTTGAAAAAGGAAAATCAACGATAAGTCCTGAGCACACCGAGCACAGTACTAGTATATAGTAGCACTAGTATAACTGCTACGTATATATGTATATATATAACTTAAATCGTTTATATGCGGCTGTTGTATGCACATGTACATGAAAACTCACACACAGAGACACGTACACACACTCTCACTTGCAGATGGCAGCAGAGAGAGAGAGAGAGAGCAGATATTTAGCAGACTCCAATTGTTTCTTGAACTATAACAATATGTACGGAAGTGTAATACTATATGCACTATAACTCATATTGAGAGCTCAGAAATGGAATACTTAAGTATGAAATATGGATGATGGATATTATGCAGTGCGGCTCATACAACACTTTTGCAGAACCTCTTAAAGAGCTGCTCCAAGATAAAATATCTATAAGAAAGAAGAGATGACATGATGAAGATGCTGTCGTCGCCACAGGCGCGCCTGTGTGTGGAAATTTTTTTTTTTTTACACGTTATAACTATATGTGTAGGTACAGATTACTTATCACACGAGAACAGAGCAAATCGAGACAGGAAGACCGCTTTGTGTATTGTTTCCTTAACACACTATATTGACGCTGAAAGTGTTATTGCACCGTTGTAACACTCAGGTACTCATAATTTCGTCTGTCAACACGTAACTAATTTTCGCGAAAAACCATCACCACAGAGACAATAAAGAGACCTGTGAGTGTAAAAATCAAGATTTGGCAGCAATTAAATTTGCAATCGTCTTTAATATTGTTAACGACGCAAGCGAGTTCCGCTGATGATTCCGCAAAACGATGCGTGCGATTGAGCACTCAGCAGCTCACTGTTCTACAATACGCGCGCTCTTTTCCACTATTCGCTGATCCGCCATCAGCTCGTTGCGCAAAATGGAAAAAAAAAAAAAAAAAAACATTTGGTCCATCTGTCTCAGACGCAGACTGAGTCTACAACTACATTAACTCTCTATACCTACGTAGGTATATACTTATACTTCACTCAGTCCTCACTGCCAATCATGACCTGCCACTCGTGCCCATGGATGATGCATCACATTTATCTCGCGCACACTAAAGTTGTTAATCGTTAATGAGCTCGTTCACCCCCCCACCCGTTAAGATCAACTTCCATCACTATGTTTTATTCTAGATTTATCATGACGAGAGATTGATCGATGGGATCTGATTCACCGACTTTTTTTTAAATCTTTTTTTTTGTGTGCTGTAGTCTGGGGGTCCCTCTGATGATTCACTGAACTATCAAAAAGTTCATGTAAGCAGCAATAGGAAGGCTTGGATTGGTATCTCTGTCTGATGGATGCATATGAAAAAATGTTACAAACAAGTGTACTTTTTTTTTTTTTTTTTTTTTTTTTTTTTTTTTTTCCTATTATTGTTTAAATAATCATTCATCGAAATGAGAAAAATGATTTTAAAAATTAAAAAAAACTGATAGTATTTCTGATTTCAAATATGCAAGCATTTTATTTATAAGAAATAGTAAAAAAAAAAAAAAAAACATTGTAGAATCGTTTAAATGTAAATGAACAAAAATAAATAGCTAAAGTGATGATAACAAAAGCCATTTACCTATATTATATTGTAAGATTAAACTCATATCAGCTTTTCTATTCACGAGTGTGACATACGTTACGTGCAACATATATATAGCCATCAATTGTTGTACACAAGGATATTATATAAGCTCTGCTAAATGTTATCCGCAATGTAACCATCACGTTGAACCCGTTTTCATAGTAAATGTCTATTATGTACATTGTAATAATATTACAAATGTAATTCGTTGAAATAAATTTAAAATAATGTTAAACATAATTAAATATATATTTCGCGTGTTGAGTGGAACAAGAGGCTATCTCGATTTTAGATATTAGATTAAGTAGTCATGACTAAAAAGGGATCGTATAGTTTTTTAAGGTTTCCCTTCAAGTGTAGAGAAATAATAAACTTTTTCTGTCACTTTGAATCCAAACAGTCTTTGGAACTTTCAACAAATCTTGACTAAATTTTGATAAAATCTCTAAAGATCAAAATTGTTAATTATCAAGTTACAATCTGAAGTAAAAATAACAAGTAATGGTAGTTAAGCATATAAAAACGTAAAAAATAATAATAAAAACATATTTAAATCTTTGATTAATTGTTGATCTAAAAAAACAAGTGTCAGAAGTAGATAGAGAATAAGCGCGTACATGGGATTTTTTTTTATTAAAAACCGGTTTCTGTTCGAACCGATTTCTCCGAGAGGAGGGGTTCATATACATACGTACATGCATGCATATATACTTACATGCAGGAAACAAAACGTCAGCATCTGTGAGTGATATACCTACCTACTGTGTAATCGTACTGATATACTATCTATTCGATTTTCGTGACGCGTCACGGATAGGTTGAGAAAAAAAAAAAAAAAAACCCGATCAAACTACAAACGTGTTACCGCTGCGATTGTTGGCAAAATGTCAAGCGATTCGAGGAGCGAAAATAAAATCGAGTACCTATTTTAATTACGCTTTTAGCTTTCACATATACGTACACTTACCATATGGGCCCTTTTGCTTATCTTCTGTACGGGTGATGTAGGACCTTTATTGCAATAATTTACATTACTACTCAACTTGTAAACAGAATCATCGTTTCATAGCCGTTAATTCACTCGGATTGCGATCAATTGGTATCATCTCCCTCATTGCACGCTCGTCGTCAGCTGTGTCCACACAGATATATAGTTCAGCTGTATATATATTTACGAATAGGCTGGCCTGGCTGGCGTTCCATCAAGCTCCGGTATATACATAATTCGATGTTTTTGTTGCAGAAGGACTTGTGGTTCAAAGGATAACAATATGCTGAGATTCTTCACAACTGTATCATCCTCTGTGAACAAACCATTGGTAAATTGTACTTTTAGTGCTAATAAAGAGTGCCTTTCTCTGCTGTTTTTTAACTAAATTCATTTTTTTCACCCAAAGGCTTATGGAGGAGTGAAAAATATTTTCAAAAAGCAACAAGTAGCCGGCATAACGTCCATACAGCTGAACAAGCTTCCACTTCCCAAACAACCAGTTCCTAATTTGGAAAAGACAGCACAGTTGTATTTGAAGTAAGTTTCGTGTGTGAGCTGATATGATTACAGTTTGGGGGGAATATTGATTGTTTGCTTTATTTTGACAGATCACTGCAGCCTCTTTTAAACGATGCAGAGTATAAAAACACGGAAAAAGTGGTTGATGAATTTATCAAAGAAGGAGGAGTTGGGAAACAATTGTATCGAAAACTGCAAGAAAGATACGAAAATACTGAAAACTGGGTAAACAATGCTTTCATCCTTTTTCGTCGATTATTTAGTTGATAGAGTGAATAATACCGTGAAGTTTGACAGATGAGTGAATGGTGGCTTCAAGCAGCCTACTTGGGCTACAGGTATCCTGTGATAGTGCACTCTAGTCCGGGCACTGTAGGCCCGGCTCAAAAATTCAAGTCACCTGACGATGCTCACAGGTATGCAGCTCATGTCATCGGTGCAGTGCGTAATTACAACAGCATGATAAAAAGGTTGGTAAAATAGTCATTAAAACGAGCAGATTATCATTATTATTTTTTTAAGCTTATTAACAGAGAGAAATTTTTTAGCGGTGATATTAAACAAGAAATGATGAGAGACATCCCACTAGACATGCAGCCTTATGCTATGATCTTGGGAACCCACAGACAGCCTAGCGAAGGAGTTGACAATCTTCTTCACTTTGATAATCCTGATCACGTCATTATTATAAGAAATAATCATGTAAATACATGCATTGAAAAGTTCAAAAATATTTCGTTAGATAATGTACTTTTAATTTTATAGTTTTTCAAACTTCCACTAACGGACAGTGTGAACGAAGAACAACTCGCAGTCACCATTAAAGATATCGCGGAAAGATCGCGCACGCCAGGAAAACCAGTTGGTATTTTGACTGGAAACGATAGAGATACATGGGTTAAAGATTATAATAAACTAATAAGTATGCTATGTATCACGGTAGCTAAATATTTTTCATGTTTTTTTACTAAAAGTATGAAATATCGATCTCAGGTCTTGGATCAAACAATAAAATCGTAAAAGATTTGGAAACCGCCTTGTTTGTACTCTGTTTGGATAAAGAATTGCCAAAACAATTCTTTGCCAAGAAAAATAACGAGTCTGTGAGAGGATTGCAAAGTTTGACAGGGTGCAGTTCACAAACAAACGCAGCAAACAGATGGCATGACAAAACTGTGCAGGTAAACTTGTTGAAAAATATTTATATACAAAATAATATTCTCAAGGTGTTAATGTTGTTTATTATTATGCAGTGCATTGTATCGTACGATGGATTTGTTGGTATGGAATATGAACACAGTCCATGTGAAGGACTTCCGATTTCTGTGCTGCATGATCATATAATCAATTATGTGTAAGTTACCAATACCAAGCTAAGTCTTATAAATTTTATAATCTTAAAAATGTAATGCACTTCATTTAATTTATTATCTTCAGCAAAAATAAATTAACTCAAAAAATTAATATACCTAAAGAGTATCCAAAGGCAGAGCATTTACAGTTTCAACTAGACTCATCGATTGAAGATGCAATTCAGAAAGCAACAATTTCTGTTGATACGTGAGTAAAATAAGATTTTTCATTGTTTTCAATTTAAATAAACATATAATAATATCAAAAACTTATTTTCAAAAATCTAGACTAGCTCAAGATATCGACTTGGAATGTTTCTTGTTTGATGAGTTTGGATCAAACGATATTAAAAAGTGGAAAATGAGTCCAGATAGTTTCATTCAAATTGCCATGCAAGTGACATTTTACAGGCTTCATAAAAAACCACCAGCCCATTATGAGTCGGCTGCTCTGCGTCGATTCAAAAGTGCCAGAACTGAATGCATTAGATCCACGTCTAATGAGTCGGTCCATTTTGCTAAATTAATGGCTTACGAAAGTGAGCCAATAAGTGTTAAAAAAGCAGCCATGTTGGCAGCAATCAACGCGCATAAAAATATCGCTAACGAAGTAAGTTTATCAAGTCAGTCTCTGATAAAAATCGACTTATCTTTAGTTTTGCAAAAATGTATAAAATTTTTGTTTCCTTTCAGGCCGCAGCAGGTGAAGGCGTCGATCGTTTATTTTTTGGTCTAAAAATGATTGCTAGAGACGAAAAGATCGACTTACCCAAGTTTTTCTCGGATGTCGGTTACACCAGAAGCACTCACTTTACTCTGACATCCAGTCAGGTAGCTTACAAAACAGAATCTTTCATGTGCTACGGACCAGTCGTTCCGGAAGGCTACGGCTGCTGCTATAATCCCAGGCCGAGTGACATGTTCTTTGGCTGCTCTTCCTTCAACTCGTGTCCTGAAACGTCTACTAAAGGCTTTGCTGAAACACTCAAACAATCTTTGCGTGATATGAAAAAACTTGCCGAATCATAATGTGATATGTTATTAATTATATGTTTTTCATAAAAATACGAATTTTTAAAAACTGTTATACAACTTTTATATATTTTTTGTATGGAAAAGGTTTTAAAAAAAAGTTTATTACATTTTTAGAAAATGAAAAAACAGTTTTTATTCATCATTCCTTGCTCACACGATGTATATAAAACTCATTATTTACAATATATTACTCGTCTGTACGAAAATGTACACATAAAAAATTTTCATCTTGCACACAAAAAGTTTGTGTGAAAAAATCATTTATGTATAAAAAAAAAAGCTTCTTTTCTGTCTTAAAAGTACTTAATATCACATTTTCATTACTTCGATCTTTGTATGGCTTACAATTCTTCATGAGTAATTGTGTTTGAATTTCTTTCTGGTGGAAAACCCCAAAAGAATGTAGGGTATCCTTTAACTTCCCTTTCTCTCGCGACAAAAGCCGAAAACGACGATATGCAATTTCCAATGAAATAATGTGCTCTGCCAAGAATAGCTAGATCTAAATGAGGAGAAGCATCTCCCTCTTGTTTGAATACTTTGACCTACAACAATATACAATGAACAAATTGTAATGTTCAATAAAAGTTCTTAGTAGTAATTAAGAATAAAAAAACTTACGTCTAATCTCTCCAAAACTTTGTTGAGTTCTGAAATCATGTAGTTGTTATCCGAGGCAACAAAAACTGAGCTCACATCTTTATTATTGCGAATCACGCGTTTAATATGTCGCACAATCAGTTCATGGGTAGGCAAGCACATTGACTGTGTAGCCTTGCCCCTTTCATTTCTGTATCCAAGGCACTGTGGTGCAGCAAATAAGTTTGGAGCAGTTGAAATGTACTCACATGCTTTAACCTTGAGCACAAAATAAGAGATTAACGCCAGTTGTGAATTTGAAAGGAGATATGAATGTTTTAATGTTTACCCAGTCAACGCCATTTCTCAGATGGATACCTAAAAAGGCACCTGGTGGCAGATATTTTTTTATAAATTTTTTTGCTCTAGAAATCATGTCGTCACTCCAGACTAGATATTTGTGAAGTTGCTTGTTTTCAAGTTGAACTGGAAAACTAGCAGGAGCTCCAGTGAACGCTAGAACAGGCCATTTTGCAGAAGTGTACCTCTGCCTCCATTGAAGTTTCATGTCCGAGTGATGCATATCATAATGCAATGGTCCATAAAATTCTGATCCAACAAAATCTATGGTGAATGTATCCCAAAATGGACCAAATGGATTGCCATCCTTGGCATTGCAAGAATCAATTGTTCCTCGAGCTGAATAACAAAATGCTAAAAAAAAGGGTAATAAACACACATGAAAATTAACTATAGAAAAAGGAAAAATTTTGTCTCGGACTATAGCATTGAAACTTGTTGTTACCAATTCTTTCTTCTGGAGGCCAGTGGACTGGTGCAATGTCTCTCATGAAATCTTCCATTAAAATTACTCTATGGTATTTTTCTAGCTCAGATACATTAAAATATGTATCAAAAGGCACTTGAATCTGTAAATGTATCGCACAATTAATGAAAAAAAAAAAAAAAAAAAAAATCAACAGCGAAGTCAGATCATTTTCATCCAAACAATTACCGATTTGACTTCTCCTGTCCTGTACTCAACCCATGGTGGTAAAATAAGTGTGCGATTCAGTGCTTTAGCAAAACCTAAGGCACCTAAGAAGTGATCTGCCTGATTACCGAAACGGCCTAGAGGAACAACAACGATAAATTCACAGTAGCAACATAATAAATGTAATCCTACAAAAATAACAAATTAATCATCTTACCCATGCAAGGACAGTACGCTATGTAACCGCTGATATCGAAATCATCATCAAAACACAGCACATCACTTATAACAAAAGCCAGGGAGCAAAGAACAAAAAAATTCATTGCAACCGGCGAGTTTGAAATTTTTCATTGACGAAAGTGATGAAAATAAAGACACAATTTGCAAGTGCGTGGTGCAACAGAATAACGTGTGCACCTGGACCTGGACTCTCTGTGCGGCGTCGCTTCCGTTACTATGGTTACAAGCTTACAACGGGTAAAAAGGAGAGATAAGTACATGCATGCTCTCTATCTCTAGTCTCTCCCCTGCATGTCCTATAATATCCTATTACCATTTACCACATAACAAAAGTTTCTCCCTCTCCCTCCTTGTTCACTTTTCTTTTCCATTCACACTCACACACTTTGGTAAACATCAGCTGATTCTGAAACGAAACTAGTCTGACATATAATTTAGCAAACCATATCTATTGTCGATCAATCGCTGTAAAATACAAAACAATATAATAATGCGGCTCATTCGACGCATACATCACATCTACACTTGATTTGTATACTTATAGTTCGAGTATTGCTAAATTTAATGTGCATCAGCTAAAACGTTATTTATAAAGCAGTCTGCGAGGGTTTTCTTTCGAGTGAGTCGTCATCGTCGTTATAAGAGTATGGTGAAGAACTCCCGCGGGTGAGGAGCGGAAACATTTCGGTGCAATAAAAAAAAACAGTCAACTTACCTTTTACGACCTTCTTTTGCTTTCCTCGTTCTCATCTTCTTTCCATGCATATATTTACGTACTTGATACAAAACGAATCTAAAATTGAGTGACAACGAACTTATTACGAGACGAAAGATTCGCATTAATTGGAAGGACCAATGACTCCGTCAACTAAAATCTCGAACGCACAGCAGCAGCGAAGAAAAACAGTTTTGTTTGTGCGATAAACAAACACACGAATTTTATTTTTTTCACACAAGCCATGGATGAGATTTTGTTTCGTCTATCAAGTCAGCTTGAAACTTTGCAGGTACATAGTCATTGTCTTTTTTATATGTTTGTTAAAAATTATTTCTATGGGTTGCTCTCCACTGTTTTTGTTGTGGTGAAGGTATTGTGGCAATTATGGGCATAGGTCACTCAATGCTAAAGAATCATTGACCTTGGTTACGGAAATTGGGAACCTATCCAAGTAGGCTTGATGATATAATTTCAAGTTAAAGGCTACATGACTCCGTTGTTGAATTAAAATTTTTTTTAAAGATTTGTAGAGTTTCAAAAAATTAATTTTTTTTTTTAAATATATTTATATGTTGATTTCACTAAAGCTAAATTCTTGTTCATTTAGATTCAAACATCGGTGACGGTACAACACTTGCAGCAATTATTGAGTACATGGCTGGCACAAAGTTCAAGACTCCTTCAAAATACATTCAATGACCTTCATGGCCAAGAATTCAAGGAATCTCTGCATCATTTGTTAACGTGGTTTCACCAACAAGTAAAAACATTGGCTTACCATTTGTACTCTGTTAGGATTAGTCCAGGGTATATTTATCACCAGCTTGGTAATTTTTACACATTGGAAGGTATAATTCTTTAAAAAGTAGTTAATTACTGTCACAAATTTTGTCACCTCTATAATTTTAATTTAAAATCAAGTTTCAAGAAGAGAGCTTTTCTACTTTATAACTGGTATTTTAACCGGAACTCTGATAGGATACTCCATAGCTTTAAACTGGAATGTTCCCAGGCATTTACATCCCATGAAAGCAATTGTTTGTCATCATTACCTCAATGGTGTTGAAGTAAATACACTTGATAATTTTGATTAGTTATATAACACAGCAAGTTTGTTAATAAAAAACACTAATTTTCAGGGTGTTTCCTTGGTTGAGGATGCTGAAATGCCAGTGATACAAAAATCAAATGAAATTCTAATCCAAGTTAAAGCAGCTTCCATTCATGAAGTAGATTTAAAAATATGTTCCGGCTATTCAAAATTTTACAGAAGGTTGTTAAACAATGGGGTTAGTTGAAAATTTTGATAACTAATTTTTACCCAGCATTTGTATTATTTATATTCAAATTAATTTTAGAGGTATAAAGATGTACCTGTGATCCTTGGAAGGGATTGTGCTGGTGTTGTAGTTGACATAGGCCATGAAGTTGTTAACTTTGACATTGGTGATAAAGTATTCTTAGCTGTGCCATCGTGGGCTTCTGGAACCATGGCGGAATACATTGTTGTACCTGAAACTCAAGTTGCCAAAATGCCAAAAGTTTTACCATTTGAAGCGTCCGCTAGTTTGCCTTACAGTGGTTGCATCGCTTGGGATGCCCTAGTTAATAATTCAATTATTAATGAAGGAAATGCTCAAGGAAGAAGGTATACATTTTTTTTACTAGCAATAGTATTTTACCAACTAAAAGTTATATTCATGTAATTTTAGAGTATTAGTTTACGGAGGAAGTACGCCAGTTGGCTGTATAATTATACAACTAATCAAACTTTGGGGAGGTTCTACCGTTGCAATTTGTAAGCCTCAAGCTGCTCCTGTGGTAAAAGCACTGGGTGCTAATGATGTAATTTTATTACATGGATCGGATGTTTTAAAGGAACTAGAGCTTTCAGAAAAGTAAAAATTTTGTTGATATTACTATTAATATTTCTATTATTTGAAAGATGATAATAACATATTTTTTAGATTTGATGCTATTTTTTATACTGGTGGACATCTTGTGGATAAAAAAATTTTAAAACGATTTTTACTACCGCACGGATCTTACGTGTCAACAGTTCCTGAAAATTTGATATCAGATTCATTAGGATATTTAACAGGAAGTCTATTCTCGGGATTTATAAGGATTAGGTTGCTGATACAGGTAGTTAAATTCTAAATTTCTTATTCGTGAAATTCAAAAGAAAAAGGTAAATGTATGTTTTTTTTTATCTTTGTTTTAGTACGCTTTTGCTTCTAGTATTTACCATTGGAACGACGGAATTAAACTGAACACTGTCTATTTACAATCAATACAAAAACTTGCTGATGCAGATCAGCTTCATCCTATTTTAGATAAGGTATATGCTCCAAATTGGATCGATCAAGCCTTGTCACACGTAATGTCAGATGTCAATGCAATCGGTAGTACTGTCATCAAATTTCATTAACGTTTTAAATCGATAAATTTTTTGATACCGAACTATGTAAATATGTGATTTTTACAAACTTTTTATACACAGAAGTCACGAAAATTATTAGTACTTACAAGTATTTTTTAAAGATGTACATTCTGTTGCCGTGTTGTTGATCTGTTTATAGTATATTTTTGTGTCACCTAAGAATCCAGTCTTCGATTCAACCAAGACTGACTGTTGGGAATGTTATATATCTATAACACAGACTGATAAAATCAGTTTACCAGAAACTGAAAAAATATATTTAAAAGCTTTGTAACCGTTATTAACTTTGCGAATTGTAATTTATCTATTATAATGTATGCATAAGTTTATGAGTATATACATTTATAAAATGTTAATTCACTTTTAGAACATTAAACTCGGAACTATAAAATTTCAGACAGTTTACGATTATTGTTTTCTTTTTTATTTTGAAAATAAAAAAATAAAATATTTCGTTCTTTTATAAAAAATTCAGAGGCTGAATTATGCCTCAGATGCAAAGTATCTTTTTTGCTGCAATGAATCACTATACCTAGAACAATAAAAAAAAAAAGAGGTAAAAGTGAGATTCGACACTATTTTGGTTTTCGTCCTCTGCCACCACCAGTCTTTGCCTTTTTAGCATTGGGTGTTTTCTTTTCATCTGCCTATTAAAAAAAAAAAATAATAATAATAATAATAATAGGATACTCACTTTATTACTGAATACCCTAGTATGTTGAAGTAACAATTTCATTCCTTAGTTCATAAAAAATTACCTTTCTCTTTGGAGTCGTATTTGTACTTGGCATTACTTTAAAGAAAGAATCTATTCTACCCTGTGTTCCAGTGTGTTTAGCTTTCAGCAACTTTTTAGCGCCATTTCTTACTCTATCTTCATTAAACTGTTTGTCTCCACACAAAAATTTGACCAAACCATCTTCATCTGGATCATTCCATTTCAGCTAAAATGAATTCTTGTAATGAATTAAATGTAATTAAGAAAAATAAAAAAATTGTATCTTACATCTACTTCTTCAGGATTTTTTACTTCTGGTTCAATAAACAGCTGCCTGGCTTCCTTGTAGTTCCAATCTTCAGGAACAGGAAATTTTTTTGTATCTAAATTCTCTAAAATCTTTTCCAGAGATTTGTAATTTTTTATAAATTCAATAGCCCTTTTTGGGCCTACTCCTTTGATACTCTGTGTATAATCACATCCTAACATGATGCAAAGATCTATAAACTAAAATTGTAAAATCAGTAAATTACATATTTTCGACTAAATAGTAAATTGAAGCAACAATACTGACTTCTTCTTTTGTTAATCCTAGTCCATTTAATACTTTGTCATATTGGATCTCTTGGATAGGCATCTTTCTGGCCTCACTGAATGTCAAACGACGTAACAGAACATTGCATCCAAAAGTTAAAGCATCCATATCCTCAGTAGCCGTGGCATAAACTTTGCCTGCCTTTACCATTGCAGCACACTGGGCTTCAGCCTCACATGGTGCCTACAGTTTCATCAACAATTTAAATTCAACGCAATACTTTAACAAATTAGTTGTATAGAACTTTCACTTACGTCAATGTACGGGATGCCCATCAAAGTAAGTAATTGTTTTGCTTCTTCTGCATGATGCTTAGTTACTTTTACCAATCTCCTGTTGAACTTGTCAACGTCCTCCAAGTTACCTTTATTGTAAAAAAAATTAAGTGAGACAAAGGACAAAACACTACTCTGTTCAAACAAAACAATCGAATTATGACTGATTACCAGCTTCTTCAGCGGCTTGTAACTGCTTTTGAGCTTCTTCCCTTCTTTCGGCACGCTTTGCCAGCTCTCCACCTTTCATGGTAGGTGGCTTGCCATCAAAAACATAAACTGGCTTTATACCATTTTCCACGAGTCTTATTGTTCTGTAGAACGTGCCCATCAAGTGACTAAAAACATATAAACAGAAGTTGTAATTCATGTTCAAATCATCATCCAAAGGATTAGATCTACAATGGGACGTACCTTGTGGTTTCACCATCAACCGATGTCAGCTGTGCTCCTTCTGATCTTACTGCAATTAGAAACTGATACAAGCACATGGAAGCATCAATGGCAATTTTGCGACCTGTAAGAATAAATGAATCCCAGGTTTTCATAATAATCCCGCAAATCCTTGGAAAAAGGGGTTCACAAATCGCTTACCAAAGAGATGTTTTAATTCGCATTCTTTGATGGATCCAGGAGCAATGTCCGCTATTAACTTTGAGAGGCCCAAAATACCCATGATGAATTTTATTAAACAAACACTTGAATTGTACTAATTAAATACCGCATCGAAAGTAAGCAAATGTATTCGAGTATAAAAACAATAAAATTAGGATACGATAGACCCTCTCTCGTGTCGTATTTTCGCATCTCCCCGTTCACTACGGAAGACTTTTGCCGCCAAATCGTGCAATAAATGCGTTTGCCGCCGATTATCGCCACAAGTTATCGATACGAAAATGTGAGTTATATCGATTGATCAATACTCTCGTTGTACACACAAAACGATTTCGATTCGACCACTACTTGCGGCGTTTACACACGTGGTCTATTTGAGTAGTCTGTCTAACCTAATTTTGAAATGAGCGTCTGCTTCTGCTGGTTTGTTTGTTGATATTTTTTGTTGAAGGAAAATTATTTAAGTGATCATGGCTGATTTGATTAAAACTATCGAGGACGATGAGGAAGTTCCTGATTATTCAGAACCGTCTGATTTGGAAGATGACGTGAGTTTTGTTTTTAACAATTACCGTACAGACAAGTGGTAGTAAAATTTAAATGTTTTTATTGTTGCAGTATCAGCCTCGTGTCAAAGAAAAGAAGAAAAAAGTAAGCCAAGAAGTTGACGAAAATGCTTTTTTTACCTGCGAACAAGATTACAATCAAGACACATGGAATGACTTGAGCAAATACATCAAAAGAAAAGTCAAGACAAAGTTGGATGATAAAATAAACAAATACAAAAATTTGCATAAAGACGTGGTATGCATCCCAATAATTTACAGCTGAGTTGTTTTATTTTTACGGTGTCTAAATATCGTTTTAACTTTTAGATGAACGAGGAAGATGATGCAGAAGTTAAAGAAGACGAAAATGAAGTTGAATGGTTTCAGAGCAAAGAAGATCTGAAGAAAGGTTGGTATATACTCAATGTTTTTTCTTTCTAAATTTATTATGGAAAAACTTCAATTAAACTATACAAATTTTACTTCCAGATAACATCAGAACGAAAGAAAAAAAGGCCAAAAAAAGAAAAGAAAAGACGCCAGAAGTAAAAGATTTGATGGAATTTGAAGAATGCAATACTTTTACACAAGCAGCATCATTTTACAACATGAATTTGTCAAGGCCTTTATTAAAGGTAAATAATCAATGAAACGGGGTGATCAGTTTTTTGAACGAATATACACTTAACTCTTGTATCTATTCAGGCAGTCACGTCGATGAAATATACAGTTCCAACGCCCATTCAAGCTGCAACCATACCTTTAGCACTTATGGGTAGGGACATATGTGGCTGTGCTGCAACTGGAACTGGAAAAACTGCAGCTTACATGTTGCCGACGCTGGAAAGGTTGCTATTCAAACCCCTTGACGGAATGGCAGTCACAAGAGTCTTGGTTTTGGTACCCACAAGAGAGTTGGGTGTTCAAGTTTATCAAGTTACGAAACAACTAAGTCAGCATACAACTATTGAAGTTGGCCTGTCAGTTGGTGGATTGGATCTCAAAGTTCAAGTAAGATAAATGTGTAATAAATTTTTCTTCATATCTTATTGTTTAAAATCAACGAGTGGTTTTTTGCCTTATAGGAAAGTGTACTTAGAAAAAATCCTGACATTATTATTGCAACACCAGGACGTCTTATCGATCACTTGAACAACACGCCATCGTTCTCCTTAAATACAATAGAAATCTTAATTTTGGATGAAGCAGACAGAATGTTGGATGAATTTTTTGCTGATCAAATGAAGTTCATCATCAAACAGTGTGCACGAACGCGTCAAACTATTCTATTTTCGGCCACAATGACGGAAGAAGTGAAAGACTTGGCTGCGGTATCTTTAGAAAAACCAGTCAAGGTTTTCGTCGATAGTAACCAGGACGTAGCATTTAATTTGCGACAAGAATTCATAAGGTTTGACAAACTTACAGCTAAATTTTTTTAATTTCAAAGAGAATGACGGTAATGTTTTTCGCGTTTAGGATTCGGAAAGACAGAGAAGGCGATCGCGAGGCAATATTAGCTGCACTTATATGCCGAACTTTCCACGATCACGTTATAGTATTTGTACAAACGAAAAAGCAGGCGCATAGGCTGCATATTTTGTTGGGACTATTAGGCGTCAAAGTAGGAGAGCTTCATGGTAATTTAACGCAACCTCAACGCTTGGAAAATTTAAGAAAATTCAAAGACGATGAGATCGACGTCCTATTGGCGACTGATGTAGCTGCCAGAGGTTTGGACATAAGTGGTGTAAAAACGGTTATTAATTTCGTTATGCCAGCCACTCTCCAACATTACATTCACAGGTAGGAATTATTTCAGACACACAAAAATTCGTACACAAAGCTTTAAACAAAATTTCCTTCACGTAGAGTGGGCCGTACCGCGAGAGCCGGTCGTGGTGGTATTTCTATTTCTCTGGCTGGTGAGGTGGAGCGCGCCGTTGTTAAACAAGTTATCGACAACGCGAAAAATCCAGTGAAACGCCGAATCATTCCAACCGATATAATCGCCAAATATAATAAAAAGTTGCAATCCCTGGATGAAGATGTCCAAAAGATCCTGGAGGAAGAAAAGGCTGAGCGTGAGATCGCCAAAATGGAAAATCAGGCTAACAGGGTTGAAAACATGCTCAAAGATGAAGACTCGAAGGAAGATCGGGTTTGGTTCCAAACAAAAAAGGAGAGACAGAACGAGAAGGAAAGATTAAAGCTGAGTGAAAAACAGAAGGCTGGAAAATCGAACAACCAAGATCCATTGAACATCGTGCAGGAAAAGAAAAAGGCAAAGAAGAAGAAGCCGCAGTTAGATCCGGCGGAAGAGAGAGCAATAAAAGAATTGAACAAAGTTGCAGCTTATCAGGCAAGAATGGCGAAGCGTAATAACAAACCCAAGAAAATCCGCACGATAATCGATGATAGCGAAAGACCATACAACAAACGACCGGAAACAGGTGACTAAGATTATAATCAGCCATAACTGTATTAATCAATGTAAGCTCAAAAATTAACTATTTTTGTGGTCGTTCATTTAGGTAAAAAACGTAAGTCGTCGTTCTTCAACGATTTGACGGATACTAGTCAAAAGGGTGTCAAGAAAATGCGATATGAGTAAGTGGACAGATACAAGTTTTCATTTTTTGTTACGTTTTTTTTTTTTTTTTTTTGACACTTATACATCATTTCTGATTTTCAGAGCAAACGATAAAAGAAAACAACAGTCAAAGAAACTCAATAAAAATAAGTCGAAAGCTAAGCCTAAAAGTTTTGGTGCTTCAAAAGGGAAAGGAAAATCGATCAGAAAGTTCAACATGAAGCAGAAGAAGGCCTCTGGGAAAAGAAAATAATTGTATCATCCAGTTGTATAATCTGTTTATAAACGAAATAGTATGCTTTTCATTAAAATTGTATTTTTTATTTCTTTAAAGTGAGTCACTCAATTGAATACAGTACTTGAGTCATTGTTAGTTGACAATCAGCACTGTATAATCGAATCTATAACGTTTTATTAAGCATTATGCCCGTTACACAGAAATATGAATACTACGGTCGTTAAAAATTTGTTAATTAAATAGCCTCATCGAGAAAATTTAAAACTGTTAACCCAAGTTCATCCAAGAATCCGTATCCTATGTCTTAAGATGATTTGAATAATTTTTTAAATACATTTTTACATGCTCTTGGACAAGTTTTAATTGCCAAAAACGATTTAATTCATGTTAAAAATAAACATAGTACCATCATTTCAGTGCAAGGAAAAAAAAAATTACATTTTGATTTTTACTTCAATCATAGCAATTAAGTTTATCTCAACAATTTTCTCTCACAAAACTTTCATACATTTGTATAAATCACTCATATACTCAAACACTCAGTGTTAATAGTAATTTTATCGCAACAAAACATAAGAACTAAGCCTGCACAGAAAGTGTATTTATATTCAGAACTGTTAGTAAATCTATTATCTTTCTCTTACTGTTAATAAACAGTACGTCATAAATATATCATTATATTATTAGTAATTTGTATTCAAAAATTCCAACCAAAATTACAGGAAATTAATTGAAAACTATCCAATATTCGTAAACCGGTACTCCAAACGGCAAGTTATTTTTCATATAACACATTAAGTTTTAAAAATTGTGCTTTTAAAGAAGTAAAATAAAATAATTGAACAAAGGGCTTTTGTGTATCATCAGAGTATAATTTTACTGATGTACCGTCCAACAACGACGTTAAATATTTTTTTTGTAGAATATAATCTATACTTAATGCAAAGAAAATTAACACTTTTCTGTAAAAATATATAATAATGACAATCTCTTACCTAATTTTTTCGCAATAAGAAAGGGTTTACAAACAATAAACTTCAGGTTTCTAAGATAATGCTATTTAAATAATTATTCAAAAATTTACAATCTTACAAATTTCAGACATGAGATATATTTCTATACCACTGAATATATTCTGATTTATTATTCACTCGCATACTTAACACAAAGTTAATCATTTATGTATATATCTGTACTGATTCAAATGTGGATTGATTTTCATTTTGATGCAACACTTAAAAACGATACAAAAAACTTCTGGTTTATTAAAAAAACGTCATGCTTACATTAATACAAAACTATTAAATACAAACTGACAACAAAACCAATGAAAATTTAAATTTAGATAGTTTTGATTTTTTTTAATGGTACCAGTTTTAATTCACCATTAAAACAAAATAAATTACAATAGTATAGCGTGACATGGTTAGCTTTTTCTATACAACACAATTTGTTTTGTTTTAACTTATATAGCTACAAGAGCCTGTATTGTAGACTAATCGATTTTAATGAGCAATAGACAAATATTAATAACCTATTTATCGCACTTTTTAATCATACCTATACAAAATTATATACTGATCACTTTTACTGTCTTTGAATCAAATAATTTCTTTTTTCCTGAGTGTTGTGAGTCTCCGGGATAAACTTTTTAAACTCTTGATTTTATGCATCATTTTTAAAGACATTACAAAGTGCCTTTTGATCTCATTTAAGTTAAAGTTTTTGGCAGCCACTTCACTTTCTTCATTTACTTTCTTGTAAGTTCTACAATACACGTAAATTATAGTTACACGTCACCACGTCACCGAAATCTTACACGCTAAGTATCTTCTAGAAATACGCAAACAGTTTCTGTATCAACTGTTGTACATTATTAACCAAAATAATCTGTTTTTTTTTTTATTTTTTTTTTATTTTTAGTTGTGATATATTCCCGCAATGTTCTGTAAAAGTGTTATCACACTTTGTAAGTTTTTTTTTCTTTCACAATCTTATTCAGTTTACTTGTATTCTTGTCTTAACTCACAGTTATTTACTATTTTTGTCTGATTCTTTGCATGGTTTTTTCTCTGGTGGCTCTTCCATCTGAAATTAATGTATTTTCATCAGTTACGACATTCCTATAATGTAAACGAACAATTTGATTTTAATATGCAATACTACTCACTTCTTCCTCTTCTACTAAGCCTGGCAGGTGAATTCTTGTTTCAGACGCTTCTGAAGGCTAAAAAAAAAAAATTAAATTTTAGTAAAATTATTTTGAGATTTATTAAACATGCAACTAGGGTCACAATATTATTAAGCTACGAAAACTTGACGTCGACAACATACACCAATTGTTATTACTGCTTTTACCTTAGCATCAATACATTCCATTTCGCCATCATGCAGCTTGAAATAACAATTATGATTGTTCAAGGGGATTTTTAAAGCTGTTTTAAAGCTTATGAGGTTGCAACGCATGTGTTACAGCTTTGACTTGTGCAAGAATAACCGACCAATGAATGAACTATTTGAAGTTCTTAATTATGGTAAAATATAAAAATGAAAACTTTTGACGAACAATTTTCTATAAATTACGTGTTAGTAAATTATCATCCCCTTTCGTCAAAACAATGCGTTGTTCAACATGTTTATTTCAATTTTGAAAGAAAAAATTTATATAAAAATAAAAAATCACAATGTTATTACAAGTACTGCAAAAATGTAAGTTTTCTCACGTTCGTTCATTGATTAGTTCACTGAAACCCCACAGCATCTTAATAAAAACCAATCATAAAAACTATGCTTACCCTAGCATCGGTTTCATTGGGTCCAATGCCAACTTCTTTTTGTTTGCCCTTTGTTTTCCGCGTTGGCCTTTCGTTCGTCAGTGAGTTTATTCCCTTTCCTTTCGGATTAATCATGTTGATTTGCAGCTCAGCTGGCAAATAAATTTTCGTATTCGATATTATTTCGTCGGCTCGTTTAAAGTACATAGTAGGTATCCGGGCCTCGCTGGGAAAATCTTTCATGTCATAGTTTGTTGTTTTTGTAAAAACAACATTCATCGCTATATCACATACAGCCCACAATTTCTACAAAAATAGGCAACGTATACATTAGTTGGGAAATTTCACTGTATTTCGTCTCGTTTTGTTAAGTTTACAAGTGTAAATACTCACGTGGTTCATAACATCGTCATCAGGCCTCAATCCATCTTTATGATTCTTCATTCTCTCTATCAAATTCTTATAAAATCCGTAGCAATAATACTCGTTTTTGCTTATCAATGGCTCTAAAATGAACCATAAACACTGTTGTATAACTTTCAACTGGCTGACCGATGCATAATTTGTGAACTCGGGATCATGAGCGAGTATAGGTACAGCAAAAACCAACATATAATCAGGTAAAATGTGAGGAAGTTTACCTAAAAAAAAAAAAATAATAATAATAACAATAATTTTAAACGAGTAAATTAGGCAATGACTGATTTCTATCAACCATCATACCAAAACGGAAATACAAACGTTCAATCTTACCCATGGCTCGTTCTACGGTTCCCAACGATAAAGTTTTTACATAATCCCTCCTTTTATTAATATCGGTTTGCATGTAAGTTTTAATCGTTTGTTTTAAATTTTTGTTTTGTTCTTTTCCAGCTAGGGCATAGTAGCCCATAAAATCTAAAGGCAGGCATTTATTTGGTATACCTCTGCCAAGACCTTTATGTAGTTTGTTACTGAATGCTTCTCTCACTTGATAAACTTCATCCTGAAAAGGAACACCATTAAAAAATGAGAAAAAATTTTTATATTTTTACTAACACAATAATAATATATTTACTAACCAGCATCAATTGAGACAAGTTATAAAATTGTTCAGCTGTGTATTGATCACCAACTCCCTTTTGTTCGCAAATTTTCAGCATGGAACAGCCAGCTTGAAGGCGTAACCAACTCATTTCTGCTTTACTAAGACGTCCTTGTTGGAGCAAATCACCTTTATTCATTACAAATGCATTAAGCATTCTGAATGTTTTTTGTGCAGAAAGTACATCGTCTTTGAGCCCTAACAGCCACCGAGCCATGCATTTTAATCCTTCTAGTCTACAGCGGGTCTCTTCTGGCAGTTCATCTTCTCTACACCAATCTCCTTCGATTTCTGGTTGCTGCTCAGGGCTTTCTTTTACTAGTAGCTCTTTGACAATCTGTAAAAGTACCATGAAGGATTACACTTCAAGTAAACACATAAATGTTTAACGTTGTAATTTAATAATACTATACTTGTGTCTTACCTTTCGAGAGACCATACTCTTAATGTGTGAATGATATTTTTCAGGTAAATTGTAGGCAATATGGCCAAGAGCAACGATTGCTGTGCGGTAATTTTCAGAGGTGGGAGTAAGATTATTTTTTATTGTTTCAATGATTTCTGGGAATATTTGATCATGACTGTTTATCATGTTGACGAACAAACATCTAACTGCTTGTTTAGCTTGCTTTGTAGTTCCAGATTCGGAGTAAGTCTTACATATAGGCAGCAATTGTTCCATAATTTCTGGTGATACTTCGCACAGAGGTTTGTACTTTCCTAAAAATGTGAATATCGAAAGAACGAGTGGGGCAACCATTTCGTCATCCAATTCCAAAAATTGCACGAGCTGTTCTAAAATGTGATCGTGCAAAAAGTGCGGCGCAAATACAAACGATAGCATCTGTAATAAAAATAATGAATTGAGATGCATATTGATTTTAATTATCAAAGGTAGACAATCCCTGCTTACCAATAATAATCGAAGTCCCTTTTCACCTGCGTTATTAGGATTTAAACCGACTTCTTCGATTACATTTCCACCTTTTAGACAGTCCAGCACATATCCTATTAATACCTGTTGCAAAAAATTTAATTCATGTAATCATGCACAGTTGGTGGAAGGATGAGAAAAAAATCATTGATTACAACTTACTTTTATTGCCTCTTCATCAATTGTAACCGAACTAACTCGTTCCAGCAACATTTTGATTGTGTTGTAGTAAAGATTCGTCATTATGGGTTGACCTAATTTTTTCAGCACGGAACTGATGGCTTCTGCGCAGTCTTTGCACGTAACCGTGGGTGACAATATCGTTTCCATGCTCTGCATCAAAGCTTGTTCTTTTTTCAGATGGGCACTAAATTTTTGAAGAAATTCTTGCACTTTCATAGGCTCAGGTAGAAATCGAGAAATTTGCAGGATCTTTTGTGATAATTCGGGTCCAGTTCCTGTTTCGGACTTTTTGATCATCTCAATCCACTCGGAAACGGATCTTCTTACACTAAAAACATTATTTAAAAATTTTCAATCAAGATAGTCATTTTCTTATTTTTAGAATAACAAACAACTTTAAATTCCGGCCTTAAAGCATGTTAATGATAAAAACTCACGCTAATTGATGCTTTTGAAGTTCCACAAAGGCTTTTGACGCGTGGTCATCTATGGTACCCAGCAAGTGATACAGCTTCTTCATTCGGTCTTCCGCCGGTAATTGATAAGGCACTAAGCACGTATTTAGCAATCTTTCCACTAATAATCTATCTTCCATTCCCGCCATGTAATATCCATGTAAAATCTTATCCTTTATCCACGTCACAGCTTTTTTCGTCGCCTGAGGTACATCCGCGTCATTCAAGTGCTTCTTGTAAATCATTGCCAGTCCGGACATGGCCTCCTTCCGAATTTTAAACTTTTTGTCCAAAGTTCGCTCTTTTACGAATTCCAATAGATCTTCACTATGCGACACGACTTCAAAGTCTTTGCGAGCTGTCGTTACGATCGCCATAACAACCTCGTATCTCACGTTCTCATCAGCGTCATGTTGTCGCATCTTCAGCGTGTCTGTGATGTCCTTCCTGAGTTCAGGATGATTCAGTAGAAAATGCATGGAATACTGTACACACTTGATGCGTATTGATACACTTATATCGTTGAATCGACCCAGAAAAGCTCGCCAGAGTAGCGGGTGTTGCTCTGCAAGTTGTGATCCTCGTTCAGAGAACATTCGCGCGAGGAGAGCCACAGCACCAAGACGCTCCTGCTCATTCGAAGATTTCAACTTGCACTCCAGCTGTGGCAGGACGGACATTAACACGCTAGGACATATATGATTGAGCTCGTAAATGAGGTCATACACCTTGCTGGTGATTTGTAATTTGGCCTCTCCTTTGCCCATTATGAGCACGTGATTAAAGAACTATTAAGATAAAAAAAAAGGCTGACTTAACAATTCATGTGAAGTGTAATTATGTATGTTAAAAACTGACTCAATGAAGAAACTTACGGATTGAATATACTGTTCTAAAATGTCACTACACTTGACAATTAAATCTTTTGCTAATGCATAGGCATTTTTCTTCTGAGTTTTATTTGGTTCAACAATATTTATAAGAATAATGTCCAACAGTTCATTACTAACAAGATCAGATTCGGTTATGAGAGGACACAGCACATCAAGCATAAAACTTTTAACTTTGCCTGAATGCTCATCACTAAAAGGAAATGGTTAGTTTATTATCAATGTACATAATATAAGCTCAACAAAATGATGAAGGTATGTGTACACTTACTTGACAATTTTAAACATTAATTGAAATAGAGCACAAAATATATCTTGGCAGTCTTCAAGCTCAAAGCACATGTTAAAAGATTTTACATAAGCCAAGTTTTCAAGAAGGTAAAAATATCTTTTGAAAGCTGGGTCCTTGGGATCTTTCAATCCAGCCAGTTGTTTAATTAAAAAAAGGAATATAGTTTTTACCTACGACAAAAATTTACGCATAAGACTTAATAATTACGAGAAACTGGTAACAATGATTAATTGAAATTTCAACAAACTTGATTTGGATCTTTATAAGGAGCCTCAGGTGCATACACCCTCAGTACATCAGCAATACAACAAGCAATCAATAGTTGCACATCTTTGCTTGGGTGCTGCAGGAAGGCATCTTCAGCCAGATGTAATGCCAATGGGATGTATTGTTGATACATCCCTTCATCTTGTCCCATTGCTTGGAGAGTATGTGCAAGAGTCTGCAAAGATAGAAGTATTTGTTACCTACCACATACAGGAGACCAGCAAAAAAAATGCTAAAAATGAGGGAAAGAAAAAGTTACCTTGAGCCTTCTTATGAGCTCATCCGACCCAAGATCATCAGTGACGGGTCTACACCCATGTGGATAAACTATTTCTGACATTTTGTCAGTCTTTTTGTTTCAATTCGACAGGATACTGATCAATATTGTTGAATTAAAATACCTTCCAAACTCTGTAACAAATGAAAACAACGTATGCAAACGACAAATCAACTACTTGAATTATGTATAAAAAAATAAAAAATAAAAAATAAATAAATAACATAAAAAAACTTTAGAGCGATTAGCGTATACTTTTGTCATAAAATTTCATACAAACTAGTCGCGAATAGGGATTATTATTGACTAAAAAAAAAAAAAAAAAAAATTTGGTAACAAGCTAAGCACAAATACTAAATGTTCCAAGGACAATGAACGATCCCTACCTTGTTTTCCATCAACATAAACAAACCGAGCAAGCGAATCAAAACGTCAGTGTCAATAACCATCTGAACGTTACCTTAATAGTTAAAGTACAAAAAACAACTTGGCCTACGAGTACCAAAAAAAGTATACGAGCAAGAGTACTTCATTACCAAGTAGGTACACCATACATCAGCACGTACGCACTTTAATACAATAAGAGATAGTAGTAAATACGTACAAGAAACTCCATACACACACGCTCTCGGCGACGAGGTTATGTGCACCCACGCCTCCTCGAGAACGTACAACAACCCCCCTCGCGACCTTCGCGTAAACATCAACAGGCGGACAGACAGGTCTTTCGCGCGTACAACTAGCAATCGCCCCGTAAATAAGATATATATAAGTAAGATTGTTGCTACTTACCTCAGGACAGGCATTTAAGAGGTCACGACGAGACTGCGGGCAGGCTAGCTCTCTGGAGACGACGCGGCTGCGCCTCCTCGCACACCCAGAGGCCCTGCACAGTGCACACACGGGAGGACGCGCGACTTTCCCGGAACACAACAGAGGTGTATACAACCTCCTCCCGCTCTTCACCAACAAAAGAGGAAGAGAGACGTATGCAACTTTGCTCCGACGTGTAAGTGTAGCGGAGCTGTTGGTGATGGTGAGACCGCGGGAGAAAAAGAGAGAAAACTGAGAGAGAAGAGCGTGTGATGTGCTACTATACTGCGGCGGCTCCGGCCACTGCAGGCATGCAAGAGCGTGCGGGCAAAAAAGACACACACACACACACGCTTCGCCTTTTGCTTGGCCGCTTGGCCCTTGGCGAGTCGCGTTGTTGTGTTTTGCAAATCTGCAGTCGCGTATACACACACACGCACACACACAGAGGGAGAAAGAGGGGCGCGCTGTACGCATGCAACAGGATGATTCGTTCTAAATGGAAACGGTGATGATGCTCATCGTCAGGAACTGAAGACAATGGCCGATGTTGTTCAAAGTATTGGCCTCATCCTCCAGCTGAAGAGTTCTAGCACTGCAACCCGAGAGCAAAAACGAGCAACTGTCGCTGACACTCATGTCTCTCTCACCCTTTTCAAGGGTGCGACGTGTATAATATATTATTATAGTCTCTATATCTACTTGGTTATATATTATTGTTTCAATGCACCAAATAAACGCAATAAGTACACACATACACCGTGTTCTTTGTTAATTGTTGCAAGTATAATATACACTTTCAAGTTTAAGGACTGCGCGGGGAGACGGACGGTGATTGATGGGGGACACCCCGCCGGGGGGGTTAGCGCGGTGCCAGTACGAAATTATAAGTAAATATTGGAAAATTATGTGCCAACGGACGCGGTACTGGTGATTTGGCGATGCATCAGGCCAAACGATCACAATGATTTATCTATATCTTCACCTCGTTTACGGCTTTTGCCATGAACCCCCCGACCGCAGCATGAACTAAACTGCGTGGTGCAACGATGGCCGCGGCTTGAATTTTCAGTTTCGCTCGCGCTTTTTAGCTATGGCGCTGTTGCACGTCGTGTGTGCGCGATATCTGCTGCCCTAAGTTTTCTGCTGTAATCATAAATATACAACATATACTTACGTGCAGACGATAAATTTGAATGACAGAGACTGAAAGTGTGTGGGTCAAAAATTGTTTACTGTATGAAGGTCCCCACAGCTATGTACTTTATTTTAATAGTTTTTTGTCATTTCAACACATTTCTTAGTTAATAACTATTGTTTAACATTACTTCAGCTATTTTTTCATGCATTTTCAATTGTTGCAAATAAAGAAAAACGAGAAAGTGGGTGAATCATACGTATACATAAAATACGTGATTTCACTCACGTGTATACGAGATCAGTTTTTATTACTTGAAATTATAGGGGGTTCTAAAATACAATTTTTTGATTACTATCGTATTTTTTTAACAAGTTCTTTTTTTTTTTTTTTTTTGAAACATATGTATTTTGTGGAAACAAATTACTTTTAATCATGTCCTGCACCCAAAAATTATAAACTTTGCTTATGGTTACAATCACATTAGCTCTAACTAATTACAGATTTGCTTGTGTTACCGTCTAATCTTTTTTTCAAAATGTTTGTTTTTCTATTGTTAATCGCAAGATTTTTTAAGGGCACTTTCAACGTTTTTTCTCGTACGATACAATTCGCGTGAAATTCGAGACGTTCTGCAAAATCGTTGATACAAAATAAATCAAATTAAAAAATCTTACGAAATTCGTTTAGAAACACAAGTTTTTAAAAAATTGTATTTTAAGTACAAAGAGAAGAGGAGGAAAAAAAATAAAGAACTGGGTTATCGTGTAAATATTCGATCAGTCAGCAAGTTTTTTTCAAGACATGGAATTTCCATTGATATGCTATCTCCCGAATATTATCAAACTTGTCTTATTCTCTTTGTTTTATTCACGCATGAACCGATGCAGGAGATCTCGCTCGCGTTATCTTAAATTGAGCGATATTTTAGTATTATAAAAACTTAATAATTTTTTTTTTTTTTTTTTGTTTGATAACATTGTGATCTTGTCGAAAATGTACGTAACATTAAACATGCAAAGATACGTTGTACAAATGAAGTTTGTATACACATCACTTGAATATCATTATATTTTATCTGTTTTAATCTGTCTTTTATCTATACATGGCCAACTGAGATATATTACAACACAATGCGTTCAATTTTTAAATGATCGTTTAGAGATAGCTACAAAAAAGTGTAGTATTTTTTTTCTCGAATCACCACTTAAGATATTAAATATGCTGAAAACTCGTGGTTCACAATAAAATATACGTTACCTTACTATTAAATATGAATCAACGAAAATTCCAGTAAACGTCAATTATTCTTCATTTAATTTTTATTGTGAATCGAGAGCTCAGAAAAATGTACCCGAATAAGTGTGATTTCCAAGAACATAAGTACAACAGTTCCAAGTCAAGGACAAAACTCTAACTTAACCGAGATGACGAATTTGATTTATTACTTATTTATTTTGGGTATAATAATACACTTACCATGGAAGAGTTGATTAGACTTTTATTAATACTAAAAATGAAAAAAAAAAAAAAAAAAAATACGTCTTATTCGTCCCGTATAGTTTGTCACGTATGACAATATAACGCGAAAATAGCTCAAAATTAATATATTTTTCCAGATTAAACAGGTAAAGTATTCACCGGAAAACCCCTTTTAAAAAGTATTTTTTCGTCTATCTTTAATATGACGGTATACGTTTTATATGTAATCAAACTCGTTTTTATCATACTTCGTGAAACGATGATTTCCTTTATTTATAGCAACACTCAACTGTTAATTTAAAAATCTAAAAAAAACTCCACACGTCATTTACAATAAATAACATATAAAAATAATTTATCTCAAAGTACAGTAATCATCCAAAGATGTTTTCCATGTTCCATCAAAATGCTCATTCAGTTGATAATATATATTTGGTTAATTATTCACATTTACATTCTTGTTGATTTTATTACGCACAACCGATCAAAGACAACCGATATTTTAGTATCTATGATACACAAGGTCATTCATTATAAAATCGTCGGTTGGACAACAAAACGAAACGTCGACAAAACAACGTAATGTTTGTAATTTTAAATAAAAAAAAAAAAAAAAAAAAGTTATACACTATGGTAAGTTACCCGCGTTAATCAAGACCCTCCAATAGGAGACACATTCTCGCACGGAACTGCCCACCGAGAGAACAATTTTCGAATCACGCTCACCGCAAATACCAAAAAGAGCGCAAATGTACGAAATGTCTGATAAAACCTTCTCTTTTTTTATTATATATAATTTTATTGCGAGAGTATGAAGTTAATATACGAATCACCCCAGAGAGAGAGAGAGAGAGAGCAGTTTTCAGCAAACATAAATAACATCCGCAATGCTTTGCGCTTGATTTTGAAAAACCCACTATTCCATTGTTTATTCGTGTATACGTATATATACTTTGCTCTCGAGAGAGCAGGTGTGTAAAGCCGACACACACGAGTCAAATAAGCCCGGGGTATGTCCAAACGACACACTGTACTTCTCGCAGCTTCCAACATTCACCGCCTCGCGCCAGTTTACATTGACAATCGGCGCTTCGGTTATTTAATTCAAATATCCCGATACACCATACATTTCGGAGCATCACCGATGAAATCTTCGTGGCAGGGATATAATATATTATACCCATGTATATACTTAATACACATACACACACATATATAACTTATTAGGTTTTTCCTTTTCCGTGCACCGGTACACCAGTATATATAGGCGTGCGAGAGAGGGAGGATCGTAGTGCAGTGGCAGTTGTCGTGTGCGCCCGTACGCGACATGTTACCATGTAGCGTATAGTATATTAATTTACCATCGCCAACGCCGGGACTGGGTGGAGAAGAAAAAAAATCTACCGAGAGACGTGTGTGCGTGCAGTGTACCATACACGCGGTGGATGTGCACAAGTGTACACCGGAAGGAAGTGGGAAAAGAAAAACGATCGAGCGAATGAACACCAAAGGAGAAACACAGCGTAAGGAGGAAGTGCGGAAAGAAGAAGAAGGGATAAAAAGGGTAGCGCCCGCGTACGTGTAAAGCACACGTGTGAAAAGGACTTTGTTTTTTTTTTTTTTTTTTTTTTTTGCAGTAGTAAAAAAAAACAAACAAAAACAAAAAAGGAGTCGAAAGACGCGTAATTGGAGGCTGCATTCCGATTAAATTGTACGACATTCGTATACTTGTACTGCAGAGAAGAGAAGGAGAGTTTTAGTGCTGCAAGTGGTGAGCGCCAGAGAGTGTACGCGCGCGTGTTTGTGTGTGTGTATATACATGCATATGCATGGCACGTAGCATGCGTCATGCCTCTCTTAATTTCTGACTCTCTGGGGTGCAGCTCTCTCGTCGTCATCAGGAACGCGTTCGAGGCCTACGGGCGGGGAAAACGATTGTCGTTCTCTCAGGTAAAATCATTATACACTGCTCTGTCTGACGCGCCACTTTAACGCTCTGCTCCAAATTTTACAATTTCACTTGCTCGTGGTTTCCTTTTTTTTTTTTTTTCTCTTTCAATTTTACTTGTACACATTATTATCCATCGAAACGATTCACTATAGCGCACATATTTTGGTTTTTGTCCGCGCAGTGATGCAAATAGTACAAAATGGCAACAGGAGGAGGAAACTTCATCAGCAAGCCCGCAAGGGGCTGGCTACATCCCGACCACCTCATGTGCAAAGAAGGAGTCACTTATGCAGTACGAGTGAGTCTTTATTTATTTATTTATTTTTTTTTTTTTTTTGGCAAAAACAAGTGTCGAGTATTCCAATCGAAATGTCCTCGTTTTTTCCTTCCAGTACGTGGGCTGCGTGGAAGTTTTCGCCTCGATGAAGAGCCTGAACTTCGAGACGAGATCGTGCGTCGCAAAGTAAGCCGATTTTTCCATCTCTGTCTAAGATTTATATATACACACACATATATACATGTTACATGATCGACACCGATCTATCATACATTGATTGTTGTTCGACTTCAACAGAGAGTGCATAAACCGAGTTTGCGAGGCAGCTGGACTGAAATCTGCCGACAAGAAACGAAGGGTACGTATATGCGCATGAAATCGGCGATGACGGCGATCATGTAACTCGAAAGAACATTTTCGTGTGCACGTCAGGTCGACAACAAGGTCAAGAGGGCCATCGCGGACAAGCCGTGCATGGAGCACGCGGGCTCCAACATCAATTTGACAATCAGTAGTTCTAGTCTGACCCTCACGATCCTGGAAACCGGCCAAGTCATAGCCAAACACATGCTGCCGCGGATATCGTTTGCTTCGGGTGGCGATACCGTTAGTATCACCCCCCCCCCTTTTTTTTTTTTCTACCTTATTTTTCCCATATATGTTGTTGTCGAGGACAAAACAAGCGACTTTTCTTCCCTCCAGGAGATCCTCGACTTTGTGGCCTACGTAGCGAAAAATTCGTCGGAATGGAGGGCTTGCTACGTGTTGGAGTGCGGTGGTGGTCTGGCCCAAGACGTGATCCACACCTTCGGACAAGCCTTCGACTTGCGCTTCAAGGAATTCCTCGAGAAGGACACCACCGGTAAACTGTGAGTTTGGTTTCCCTTTCGTTTTCGACCGATGTGTACTTATCGAGGAGCCAGCCGAATTTGAACTCGAGAGTTTTGTTGCGATGCAGTCCAGCAGGGGTGAACGGCTCGAAGGAGGCCGATCGGGATTACTACAACGACTTGCCGGGCAAGGTGCCGCCGGACATTGGACCACCTCCGGTGCCGCCTTTGCCGGTTTGCTCTTCTACTTTGCCCAATTTGAAACACCACCACTCGAGCTCGGCCAGCGTGGGGACGCTATTCACCAGCAACAGCAGCACTTGCATACAGAGCACACCTTTGCCGGATCCGATCGCCGGTGGCGTCAAATCGTCGCAACAACAGTGGTCTGGTAATTTTTTTTCCCCCTCCACTTGATCCATCCAAATATGCGCGTCCATGGGCGGTTAATGTATACATACGTGTGGCTTTTCCAACAGACTCGGGTAATTTGATAGACTTGAGCTCGGACGGTTCTGTGGCATCCAATTCGAAACCGGAGCACAATTACGTCAATGCGAATCTTGACAATCGGCGAGAGCCCGCAACATTTTTCGATGCCTTTGACATGCGTGAGTTGGATGATAAGATTATATTATTTTCGATCAATTGATTTGAGTTTACATTTGTGGATGGTAAATTTCTTCTTTTACAGAGCCATTTAGTACAGCCATATCGGAAATGAACAAATTGAGTCCGCAATCTCAGAGGCGACAGTTGAGGCAAGAGATTTGGTATCACGGAAGCGTCAGTCGCGCGGAGGCAGAAGCTATGTTGACGAGAGTAATGACAATTTCCTCTTCTTTTTTTTTTTTTTTTATGAGTTCATGTCAATGAATCAAGGAAAGAAAGCCCTAGTTCAGAAAATCTATTGTGTGTTGGATTCTGTAATATTTTCCGGCTAAATGCAACGGTCAATCCTATTTTTAAAAAGCGCTTTCTTTCCCCGAGTCTTTGGACACAATTATTTTATAAAAGTGAGTGTGACGTTTATTGTAATTTTTTTTTTTTTTTTTACCAAGGATGGAGACTTTTTGGTACGTGAGTCACAAGGTACACCGGGGCAGTATGTTCTTACGGGAATGAATCATGGGATACCGAAGCATTTGTTGCTCATGGACCCCGAAGGAGTTGTTAGTATAATTACATTACTATTTTTAAAAATTGATATGGCTTGTGATATGTTTATAGTAAGACAAAAAAAAAAAAAAAAAAATTACAAATAATTTCAGGTAAGGACGAAGGACCGGATATTTGACAGCGTGAGTCATCTTGTTAATCATCATTGCGAGAACACGGTACCGATAATTTCGGCCGACAGTGCACTGATACTCCGATATCCCGTGCCAAAACGGACAGCATTTTAAAAATCGAAATTAAAATAACAAAACATTTTACAAGTCATGTCTTGAGCACATCTTTTATCTATACATTTAACACTGAAGTGGATTTTATCGTGCTGTTTACAAGCTCTTCCTCTAATAAATGTATTTTTGTATTATATTCTTTAATTGGTATAACAATCGTAAGATATATATATATATATATATATATATATGTATGGCGTTATAAATACGTAAGCTACAAGTGTGTAAAATCAAATTTAAGAACAAAAAAGTGTCTATCCTTGCAAAACGAGGAAAATATTTTATTTACTTTTTATCTTTTGAATAAATTTTATCAAAAAGAAAAAAAAATACTGTTGTTTCCATTTGTTACTATACATGTTCTGTTACATTGTAACACTTTATTGATTTACTTTAAAATTACATCTCTTCATGTAAGTAATGACGGTTATTTCTCATACATCAGTAAGTGATTCAAACTCTTTGTAGATGACTCACACTGTTTTAAAAATTTTAAGCTTCCAAATGTAACTATTTATCACGGCAAGTGTGTAGATGAGCTGTATAAAAAAATTGAAATCGTAAGTAATAGTAAAAGAAGCATTATTATTATATTTCTTAAGAGTAACATTTTAAGGAAAATAACAATACGATGTATAAATGTTCATCGTATTCACACCGAAGTAAAAAATGGAGATAATGGGCCATCACTGCAAGATATTTGTGATACGAATAAATAAATATCAGTTGTCTCCGAAAGTTGCGAAGGATACACAAAGGATATGGTATGCATGCAAATACATAAATGCAGTATTATGTACAAAAAAAAAAAAAAAAAAAAAAATCTTACTCGTAAAAAAGTAGGTCACTAATGACTTTGTTTCTTCTGAGATTTTGTTGCAACTTTCCGAATGTGTAACGACAAAAGCAATCAAATTTAAATGGGTTTCTCGTGCGCATGCGTCAAAATGACAGACTAACAGTTTGAAGTTCAATTTCTCGTATACTTACCTGTCCATCGTACGTACGTACGTACGTAAAAAAAAAAAAAAAAGAAGTTTTTTCGGGAACAAGTTCTAATGACCGTAATGGCATTTTTACTCTGATAAGCTTTCGAATTTAAAAAGACTCAAAGAGAAATGCACTTGGGTGTGATGTATTTCCTATATGTATACATACTTGACTTTACACCGTAGAAAATCACTGATTTTGCGATTTTATTTTAACGGGCAGAAAAAAAATGCATACGAAATATCCATACTGCTTATACATTATACCTACAATTAGCAATTCCAGTATACTACATATACATATATACGTATAAAAAATGTATCGGTGTGTAAAAACTAGCCGCACACTCGTATCGTTAGCTGCGGGCGTTGATACCGTCGAGTCCAAAGCAACGCCTATCGCTCGGCTGCGTGTATAAGGTTTAGAAATATTAGATAAAGAAAAGACCAATTGCTTGCGCCGCGCAACGGCTCGACGTATCACAATGCCTTTTTTTCCACGTAAATGACGTAAAAATTATTTTTTTTCGTCATTAAAAGCCATTTGGAGACAATAGCCTTCCAAAAGATTTTCGACTCGGTCGACCAATGCTTGTCGGAACGCAGACAGAGTTTGCCATTACGTGGTTCCAACCGGCAGTTGAGTCGCGCAGCGGTGCGAGATGTGAATCTCTGGGCAAGCAACCCTACGATAAACATACCAAACGACGTGTGTGCACCGATGTCACGCGTGAGTGTGACATTTTGAGTTATTTTTTTTATTTTTATTTTTTTTCCACCTTTCGTTCACCAACGGGGACACACCCGGAAAAGAACTGCCACTCGATAACACAAGAGGTTCAATCATGGGGATACTGTTTAGCAAAATAAAGAATCGCCGTGCCCAAAACGCACCCGTGCCCGACCAACTTTGCAGTAAATGCATGAAGTGCACGCAACCGCAGTTGCCGGGTAATTTGCGTTTAATCCACGATTTTTTCACGACATTTTTTGTCCTTGATCGTGACGTATTGTTGCAGCGAATGACTCGGAGGTGCCGAAAGACTCGGAGGTGCCGAAAGACTCGGAGGTGCCGAAAGACCCGAGCCCGAGCGCTTCCATCTCGAAACCGGAGCACAAGCGTGGCAATGATTTAGTCGTTAAGACGCTGCGGAGAAAACGACGAGAGATTTCAACCTCGCACGATTCAAGGGAGAAGCGTAAGTTGAACAATTAATCTTATTTTTCGGTCGAGGAGAAGCAAGCGCGGGTGGATTTTCGTAGCTGGAATTTTGAGGGTTTCACTCTCTACCTTGTTTTTTTTTTTTTTTTTTTTTTTTTTGCAGTANAGAATTGTTAGAAGTTTTATATTTTTTACATGTATTAGATTTGTATATTTATGCGTGCATTAATTGTGATCACTTCTAACTCCAACTACAGTCACAGTGCGTATTTTTCTTACTTTTCGACAGTATTTTCAACTTACTTTTTCTACTCCTTTTATCAATCTTATCTTTTAAAAGTGGTTGCGATAGTTATTTGATACCACGGGTAAGTCCAGGTCTACTCCAGTATGCCACCTTCTCTCAAAAAGATCGATTACCACGTGGTTTGTTTTGTGGGATTTAATAAATATTAATTGCACTGAATTTTAGTAATAATAATTATATTTAGTAATTTTCCAACGATGCATGCACATACGTTATTGTAGAAAAAAAATATTTTTAGAAAATTACCTGTTCGTTTATACTTTGTCATTGTAAAAAAAGGAAATTGTAAGCAAAATTTGTTTCATACTGCTTGTAAAATGAAGCCCGAAATGCTCGATTTCTTATAAAAATCAGCGAATTCACGCAATCTTAGTTCATACGGTTTTATAGATCCTGTCTTGGAGAAAAAAGAAAAATATTCAAACGATGGCATAATCGAGGCGCATCGTAACAATCAGCGGGAAACGACCGGCACTTCATCATGTGATGCTAATAACAACAAACGTAACGAGAAATTAAATTACATTTTGTAATTAAACAAAAAAAAAAAAAAAAAAAAAAAAAAAAAAAAAAAAAAAAAAAAA
>NW_019379523.1:2271239-2286001 GCF_000648655.2 Copidosoma floridanum | reverse complement strand
AAAAAAAAAAAAAAAAAAAAAAAAAAAAAAAAAAAAAAAAAAAAAAAAAAAAAAAAAACGGCTCCATCGTGAAGATAACATTGAATTTTTCCACCAGTAATCATCAAAGATCTTTGGAAAACTTTGTTTCGCTACCCGAAGCCCCCTTTGGACCAGCACGCGCGGGTTGAAACAAATTGACGACGAACAACGCAAAACAACCTTGGTTTAAAAAAAAAAAAAAAAAAAAAAAAAAAAAAACAACCGCATTGGTTTTACTTATGTAAGATAGAGCATGATGGTTGGTAAGTATACAAAAATACCTATGCACGCATGCAGACACGCGCCGAAGCTTGCACTTGCCCTTTTAAATTTTCTAACCTTCTTGCACGGACGAATCAGCATCATCGGCACACACCGAGCTACCACCTCAACAAGCACCAGCGAAAAAGTAAAAAAAAAAAAAAAACAAAAAAAAAAAAAACAAGCAGCTCAAAGACACACACTTGAAGGTATAGAGAGAGAGAGAGATGCGTGTAAATTCACCTGGTTGATGAGTTTGGTCGAGAGCTCGGGCTCCTCGTCGTTGAGCATGGCGAAGAGGGTGATGGCCAACCCGTCCCTGGCCGCGTAGTAAACCCGGTTCATCAGGGAACTACCGACGATTTCCGTCTCCTCTTCCATCCTCTCGGCTGCACCTCCTCGCATTTACCGCTCGTCCCCGATACCTCCGCGGCACCAATGATTACTCGCAAGGGCTATTTACTCAACCAGGTACATATATATCATATATATATATATACATATATACACGAGCCCAACGGGATGGTCGCCCAACAATGGCTCTCTGTCTCTCTCTCTCCGTCGTCGATGACCCGAAAAGAAAAGCAAAGGAAAAAACAGCACACGCGCACCTCCGAGCTACACCTGCTAATGACAAATGGCACGCGTTAGCAATCCTATACGACGCTGTACCTATAGGTTTAGCATCAGTAGAAGGACCGAACTTGGCCAACACCGAGCACTGTCTGTCTCTTCTCTCAGTTCTCTCTCTGTTGACTGTTGCGCGCGCGGAGTCGACGAGCCAGCATATGTTGGAGGGACTAAGAATAATATATTTATATATACGCACCTGCGCGGCCGAGCTTGCTTTTTAGAGTCGAGAGCTTTTGCGGAGCGAGGGAATGTCATATACCTATATGCGTGGGTGCGTGTACTCATACACGTCCATAAGAAAGAAAAATCGGTATAGGTAAATGAATATGGAAGAGCAGAGAGTATTGTGTCAAAATACAATGTCATCTTGAATATTTTCCTTCTCTCGTTTTGTCCACCAAAGTGCCAATTAAGTTTTTGATCCGATCTCTGTGCAATATATGGGACTCTGGTTCATGGAAATGGAAATATTTTGAATACTTTGGCCCCTGGCTCGAATTTTCCAACATCATGGTCCAGTGAGAACCAGAATTGTAGATTTTTACAATATAAAAAATGGCACTTTTCTTTATGATTGTTATATTACCTTTGTTTTTTTTTGTTTGTTTTTTTTTTACCTTTTCGCTGGTGTTTGATGCCTGAACAAATTAGAGTTGGACAGGCGAGAGTCTCATAGTAGAAAGTAATTATAACAATCATTGGAATCGCAGTTGGTTTGAGTAAGTAATAATAAAAAAAAGAAAAAGGCGTCTCAAAGTGAAACAAATCGATGCCAAGGGAGATTGTATCTACATTCAAACATGATGTGTATACCGTGGGTTTTTCCTCACAGTACAAAAATCCTTTGTTAAAAAAAAAAAAAAAAAAAAAAAAAAAGAAAAATGGAAATCCAAAGATCAGAACTGTATGTGATATAAAATAATGTGGTCTTACCTGTACTGTTCGTGCCGATGAAATTGCAGTGAGAATTCGAAAATAGACCGCCGAATGCAGCAAGCCCCTGATACATAACGTACAATAGAAATACGACGGGTAGCGCAATTGATTGCCATGCACCCGGTATTCATACCTATACAACTATAAACGTTGCGAGTGTTAAAACATTTACAAACGTATATCTACTTACCGATATTACGTATAAGAAAAACGTCATGACCCGTTTCGGCAGTGAAGCAAAAGAAATTGAATTTTCGTGCCAATATGAAGAATAAAATCACTTGTGTTCAAACATTACTTATAAAAACAATATCGAAGAAAGATTCAAGTTTTGCCATGAATGATGATTCGCACAGTCGGTTAAAAATAAAACCCTCATTGATCTTCACTATATCTGATTTATCTCTAAAAAATGGCACGAGATACGATACAATGCAATGCCATGATTTATGTGTACATTGATAAGCACACACGACGTGTATAAAATATACCATGGCGATAAAAATGCACCCCTCGAGGACATGGTAAAAAATAAAGTACAATCTCTACTTATTTATTTATTTTTTGTCAACTAGTAAATACATTTTTTTTCAATACATCACAATGCTTATGATTTTCGGAACACCGACATAGTTTGGTTACAGACAATGAGGATGAGAACAAAATAGTGCACCAAAGCATCGCCTTTTTTTTTTTTTTTTTTTTTTTTTTTGTTACAAAGGCTTTTTTCCCCGAGTCAATCAATCTTGCGAGCAGCTACAACCTGCACAAAATTTTCCCACTTTAGGATAAAAATAGACCGAGTGGCCATAAGTTCACTGTCTCGAGTGCCAAGGCCAAACATCGGCGTCGCGCAGTTTTTCCGCAAAGTCCGCGAAAGGGTGTAACGACCGGGTGCAGCTCTCATACACGCTTGGTCCCCCACAAAATCTAAGCTTCGCGAACACCGGCAATATCAAGTTAAAAGGGCCACGAAAAAAAAAAAAAAAAAAAAAAATTCACTCCACGAAGCATCGGTACATCCTCAAGGACCCCATACAGCCGCGCAGAGAATCCGAAAGTGGAGTCGTGCGTATAGGGTATTTATGTATAATATATGTGCCCAGTATCTCGTCTCCGGAGAAAACGATCTCGACGTTCTGGCGCCCGGCACCTCGAGAAAAGAAAGAGCGTCGCGGAATATCATATCTCTCTCTCTCGCGTGCGCAGGTAAGTGCGCTTCATTTCGCCACAAAAATACACCGAGCTATTTCGGTCGTACGTGAACTTGTTCGCGCGCTATATGGGACGCGTATGATGCGCGAATCGCCCAGTAACGCGTATACGAAAAGTATAGCGTCCGAGTGGATTCAATGGGGGGTATACTATATGTGTGCGTGTGTATAGGGTACTGGTGGCCAAAAAATCAAAGTCAAGTGCAAATAGCGTTCGCGTCGCAGATCGTTTCCTTCTTCTGCTTCTTCTTCTAGCTGTGCCCGCGTTTTGGCTACTCGCTCTGTCAGCACCTTGACGCGACACGTATGGGCCACTTGCGCGACAGTAACTATTGGCAAGATTGGCGGGTTTTAGAAAAAAAAAAAAAAAAAAAAAAGGTATCAAGGTACTTTTTTCCCCTCATCGGTTACTTCAGAGATGCATTCGCTCTGCTCTCCATTATTATCAATATGTGGATTTGTGCTCGTGCACACGACCAATTGAGAGAGTAAAATAAAACTCAAAGATGTTGATGACTATTTTTTGAGCTCAACACCAACCTCGTCAGGCTCACTTTGTTAGAGGCAATTTAATAAATTAGTTACAAGGGCCCATAAACTTTATAATAAAATTTATAAAAAAAAGAAAAACAACATCTCGAAATTTCATTTTACTCCTTACGTAGCTGTCAATTGGTCGTGTGCTTGAGCACAAATCCACCTACTCATATTTGTTCAACCATCGAAGTTGTTAAAGCAACCATTCGACCATCATAAACTATTATTTAATAGCTGGGTTAACCAAATTTTTTTTTTTCTTTTATATTGATAAATATATATATTTTTTTTTTCAACTCGATGCAGTAAAGCGCCCAAAGTTTCACAATTTGGGTAAGATTTCAATGTATAGCCTGGAGGAAGTTTACTACGTAAACTCGATTGTGTTTTGGGCTTCCGGAAGGTTTCGTAAACGCTGCGCGTGGGGATTACGTACATAAATATGAAATAAAAAATGTTCAAAGTTATAAGGCCACGTTTGAACTTACATTTTTCGGAGGATTTGTACAGAAGGTCAAAGTTGTCTCAATAAAGTTGGTTGAACAATGGTTTGTGCACTGTAAGATTCGTGAAAAAAGAAAAGATTGTTAGACCCTTTTTTTATATTATTGTATTATTATACTCGAAAAATAAGTTATTTTAGTTCTATGAGTAAGAAACGAGAAAACAGATCGTGACTTACGCATTTGTTGGAGAAAGTTTTTAAATGTGAGCTCTTTGTGAAAAAAACTGACCTTGTGCTCGAGTGAAAAATGACTTTTTCTGGTCTGGTTGTACACGACGGAGCATAAAATATACCGATCGCCAGGAAATTCCATCAATCATTCAGTCGCGCAACACGTATCTTTCCATTAGAGTTTGGCAACAAAGTTTTTGTTTGACAAAAAAAAAAAAAAAACCTTGTTGGAATGGTTCCCACTTTTCCCAGTGTTGATTCGTCATAGGGAAATCTCGCACAGCAACGATGGCAATGTTATTTTTATTTATCGCTATTTCACCCATAACCGTTGGAAAAGCCCTCACAATTAACTCTTTGAACAAACAAAATTCTACAAATTGCAAGAGCGTGAGAATGTCACACATTTTAAAACCATACCTGCACGAGCAATGAATTTCCTTTCACTTATGGTACACTATACTGTATGCATCACTTTGTTCTAATAAAATTTCGTGACGATTAATCTCGTAAGTATATTCTTGGAAGTGCAAAAAGTGGATGAATTTACAAAAGTTGTTTTAGCGATAAAAAATGATTGTTTATTAAACTCGTAACGTTGAAAAATACTTAAAATTTGCTGCCAAGTTGAAGCTGCCAGATTAGAAAAATCCGTCGATCCAATAAATTCAAAATCTCATATCTAATTCCGTCAAATGACCCAAGCCAAGACAACAGCCGCTCCTCCTTTTTCACGTAACCATAAAAAAAAAAAAAAAAAAAAAAAAAAAAAAAAAAAAAAAAAAAAAAAAACCAAATTTTTGAGGGAAAAGAAAAGAAAGCGATGAATCAGCGCGTGATTCGAAGAGTCAAATCGACGCGCGAGCCGTGCCCTCGCTAACCTTCAACTACTAAAATCGTGAAAAGTCGGGTTGTTTTGGCTCGCGCGCGTAGCTCTCCCGTCTCTCCCGATTTTGGTCGAGCAAAATGGGCAACGAGCGAAATAAAACCGGGGAGATGGAGGCGAAGACGGAGACTTGGCGAGGCCAGCTGAGAGCAATGAACGAGCGCTTCGAGGAGCGTCTCGACGAGAGCGTCTTCGAGGGCGTGCGGGACGAGAGGGTACACCACGGCCTCAAACTCACCGCCTCCACGGTGCTCTACAAAAGCTTCGTCGATCTCTGCTTTTGCGACCGGACAAAGGTACGTGCAAGGAGTCCTCCGACTCTTCTGCAGGGCACAACTTCGGGACAACAATTTTCGTCTTTGGCGTGTCCTGAGGAGTATAGGGACAAAATTTTAATGTTTTTTTTTTTTTCCCCCCACGAACTAACTATATTAGACGCACAAGTTTTGCTTACATTTTTTTTCTTCCTGTAAATGACCGCACCATACGTTGGACAACTTTTATGTTGCCATGAGTCATATAATTGTCTTTTCTCCCTAACTTTTTTTGTAAACAAATAATAATAATTACAAGATAAAATTTAAAGTTTTGAGCGTGTATTCGTTAAAGGAGTATCTGGTGCTGGAAAAAGGCGTCGCGGTGCACCGGTACTCGATGCAGGGCAAACTTTTGCAGCCATCGTTCAGTTTGGAAGCACAGCAGACGTTCACGCGGATGATTTGGTGCGACGGTGCGACCGAGTGTCTCGCCTGCTACGATCCGGACGGCGAGCAAATCTGGATCATGACATCCTCGTGCGTTCTCCTGCAAACGATTAAAAACGAATTCCTTACGAGGGCCGTTTTTCACGATCGAGTCGCTAATCAGATCGTCGTTTTCGATACGCATCAGTCCCTCGTGAGTTCATGTGTATACATTAATGTTCAAAACCTATATAGATTCATCATTACAATCTTTTTTTTTTAATTTTTAATCAATATGTTAACATTATTCAAACGATATTGCTTAAGAATCCCCTTGATATTGTCAACCAATTGAAAGAAGTGGTTAATTAAAATTCGGATCGAAAAAGCAACTGACGAGAAATATTTCGAAATGGCACAATTATTATACATGGATTTTCAAATACATTGAAGGAAATTGTTATTCCTGAATGAAGTTTGGTTAAATTTTTTTTTTTTTTTTCATCATCTTCATTCATAATACAACAGCGAATAAAAAAAACTTTGAGGCTAAACAGTGCATTTTCAGAAAAAAAAAAAAAAAAACTCGATTGTTGTTGTTTTTCCGCCAAGAAAAGAAGTACCCGCTCGACGAGGCCGAGGTAAAAGACCTGGAGTCAACGAAGGCCCTGTCCTACAGCGATCCCGAGTTCGGTCCTACCTGGCAGCTCGACCACGCGGCTCTGGTACCCCAACAACGTCCGTCAATTATTCACCAAAGTATACATACAACACACACGCGCGCGCACGTCAATTAAAAATAAAAAACCCCCGCATTTTCAGCACCCGACAAAGAGACTCTCGGCTATTACATTACGCACTAGTTATATTACCAAACTGTAGGTAATATCCATTTGGGGTCTTTTTTTAACCTCCGCAGTAGGAGCCAGCCAAGCGCTGTTGGCAGCCTCGCACATGGCCATACTGTACCTAGTGCCGCTCGACCCGATCGAGGACGAGGAGGACGAGGAGGGCACCGGCAGCGCGTATCTAAAGAGGCGGCTCAACGCCACCAAAGCGCCCATCACGGCTGTGCACTTCAACGCCTCCAGCTCGTGGGTGGTGGTCGGCGACCAACAGGGCAACGGTAAGGTATAGTATCCAGGGTCAAAAAAATGTCACCTTGAATACCAAAAAACGACAGTGACGGCCTGGAACTTGAGCCTCGAGTGCGTGCTGTCTCACGGGGGGGCGCACGACTCGCGGGTGCGCTGGCTCGCGTCGCACCCGTCGATCAACGGCTTCCTCAGTTACTCGCACAACAGCAACGTCGACTCGCGGCTGCAGGTCTGGAGTTGCAACTTCCGGGGGAAAATTGAGTCCTTTTGCGAGCTCGGGCGCGTCCTGGGAGTCGCGGTCGTCGAGTCGGTGGCGGCAGTCGTCCTCCTGACCGCCCCAAAGCTCCTCTACCTCACCATGCGCCAGGCCTACGGGTTTTTCGCTCCGCTCACGTGCGTCACCCCCACCTCCCCCCGTTGTACATTTTTAAAAAAAGTGTATAATGTATATACGGTGACAGGTGCCCGACGAGGAGCTTGCTGTCGTCGTGGAACCCGATGTACCGGGGGAAAATCGTCGCCGCCAGCGAGGACAACAGCGTCAGGGTGTTCTCGCCGCACGGGAGACAGCTGAACGTGCAAATATTGCCGGGGAGTCCTCTGCACGTCGTCGCTTCCGTGTACAGTGGAAACAGAGGTGGACTTTTCTTTTTTTTTTTTTTTTTTTTTTTTTTTACATCCGTGTACATTTCAAGGGGGGAAGCTCGACTGATTTCGGCGATCGTTGCAGATCGACTGTACACGATTATCCTGAGGACCGGGGAGATACTCGTGAGCGACGCGAGCGTGTGTCCGATGAAGTTTTTGTAACTACCGTTTTTCTTGGAAGCGAATATATATAACCAAGTCGTTGGCTATTTCGCGTAATTATTATTTTTTTGTTTCGGAGCAATCGCCACAAGTGGGATGTATAGAGGGTTTTACGTATATATGGTGGCCAACAATTGTTGCTGCGGTGAATTTTCGCGAGGGTGTTTTACGGTGTTTTTGATTTTCCTCATCTCGGGTTTAAATTTTTTTTTTTTTTTTTTTTTTTACAAGACACGTGTTTGTGAGCGACGAGCTTGAAATGACCTGTGTGGCCGTCTACGAGTACTTTGAGGAGATTCGCGACGAAACTGGTCGTCCAAAGAGTAAGGGCTCCTCTTTCATGTTTCAGAATAAGTATATGTATGTGTCAGAGGCATGATTACCATCACTTTGGTCTTACTTTTAGAACCACGTTTGTTCAATGCCATCAGAGTTCGTATTGTCGCGGGTACCAAGGACGGAAAGCTCGTCGTTATAAACGAAAACACGGGAAAGCACGAGTATGTTTGTCAGGTGAGAGCCAGTGATTGGAGAAATTGTTGTTGTTGTTTTTTTTTAGCCGAAGATACATCGATTAACATTAAAACATGCGTTTAAAAGGCTCACAATGGACGGGTGATTCAATTGAAGTCGTTCGTGGCGTCGCAACGCGTCGTCTCCCTGGGAATCGACAGAAGCGTCAAAGTCTGGCGCGTCTTTGCCGATCTTGCCAATCCCTTGGCGCTGTATTACACTTTGAACTTCACCACTTCCATCGGCCACGTCTCTTTGATCGGGTGAATATTGCATATGGGAACTATTTTTTCTCACAATTTTATACAAATTGTGGTTTTTTTTGCTGATCACAGCCTCATACTCTGTATGGCCAAGAGTTCAATCAACAGTTCGATGCACCAACTACTCATGGAGGACATGCAGAGCAGAGGTAAACTCAAGCCATGCATGTGTACACAAAGTATTTTATGATGAAAAAATTTCAGTCCGTCTGGAGCACCACAACTCCAAAGATCACACTGAGCTAATAGTGGATGTAATAACTTCCGAGTCGTTGGAAATATGCGCGACGTCATCCTTGGATAACACGATTCGGATCTGGGACGAGGACAATTGCCTCCTCAAGGTAGTATACACAAGTGACCGTTCGATCGTGATATCCAGTAAAATGGCTTTTACTCTTTTTCCAACTACTCAAGATACTAGAAATCAACACCTGTGCGCAACTAGCGGTATTTTCATCCGTTTTGGGTGATATTGTCTTCAACGCCGGACGACACCTGTACAAAATTCCACACGAAAATTGTAAGCTCGTTCATCCGAGAATGGTAAACACGTTGATTTCAAATTGCTCAAACGATTGTAGATTTGTCGCCAAAGTATCGGGCAAAAATCGTGGCGAAGGAACTGTCAAGGGAAGCGGACGAAGATGCCGTTGTCGAAGACCCGCAGTACGGAGTTTACGACGATATCGTTGACAGGAATTTGATGGTTCGACCGGTTGTCAGTACGCCACTGGCTTCGTTGGATGTGACCAATTCGGATAAGCCTAGGCCAGATGATTTGATCCGACAACAAATATGCGGTCTGTACGAGTATAGGGACGAAGGTAGGAAAGATCCGAGTTGTAGGTGTACATTGGTGTGTTGCCACGCATTTCAATGAATTTGGTGCTTTTTCACAGATATAAGAAAAACACGGGATTATCAGATCGAGCCTCGGAAGAGAGTCTCTGACAGAGCACTGATGACGACGGATGTTTGGAACAAATACGTGGACGATTTGCTGAGTAGCATGACGCGATTCGTTCCCGAAGTACCCGAATATGATTTTAAAAATCTCAAAGAACAACAATCGGAAGAAAAGAAAGCCTACAACGACCGGGGAATCTTTCAAATGCGCTTTGGTAAGTATTTTTTGGCAATTAAAACAAACAACAATTTCCTACAATATTTGCAGACAAAAAACATTACAATTCGTCATTAATATTGAATTTTCGGATGTAGGGTTATTGATCAAAAAACTTGAAATGTATAATTATTGTGCACAGTCTAATTGGAGAGCAGTGTGATTTTTTATTTTATTAGAATACAAAGGCTGTATTTCGCTAAACTAAATTTACCTCTTACGAGATTTACTAATATGTATTTAAAAGTTCTAAAACTATTTTTTGTTTCATCACTTTTTTCTTATTTATAGACAGAGAGTCAAGACTTGGAGTAATTTTAGTCTATCGAATATTGTCCTTTTTTTTATTAAAATGAAAAAAAATGCTGCTATTCAGTTCGGTCGTATGAATATATTTAATTTTTTTACTTGTTGTATAAGTATATGTTGTGTGACTGAAGAATTCGATAGAATACCCGTTTGTAATTTTCTGTGTATACATATAGTGTTGAAAGGTGCAAATTCACAAATTTTGTAATAATCATAGGTTACAGTCCAGATGAGATCGAAAACCTCGAAAATCTAGAAGAATTAATGAAGGATACAAAACTTCCTTTGCATGGCTTTTTACCAAATTCAATTTTGTACAAGCGGAAAGAAAAGGAGAGCCCCATAGTTTATGTTGCCGAAGAACCAATAATTAAAAAGGAACCCGTAAAATACAAATATCCTCGTGAATTTTATCCAGTAAGATTTTTTGATATTTTCCATTAATTATTAAAACTACATTTCATCTGTCACAACTAAAAAAAATTTCCAGGAAGAAGAAGAAGAAGAAGAAGAGGAGGAAAGAAGACCATCGATCAGACTGTCGCAGCTCATGGGAATGGATAACGCAAATGTAGAAAATGAGACTTGATCACGGATGCCGTTCACTTTCAAAATCTTTAATTACAAAATATTCAATAGATCAATTATGTACAAAACCACCATCTTTAAACAATAAAAGTCTTTATAACTATTTACAAGGCTTACAACATAAAATAATAACCAATCGCGCGTCACTCCTCTTCCTGAATACACTTTTCCACCAGTTCCCTCAAATTTGGATTTTCCATGGCCGCGGCGATTCTTTCTTTGTCGTTAATTTGCTTGTTTACTGAAATAAATAAATAAATAAATAAATAAAAAAATCAATCATATGATTAAAAAAAAAATGTAAAAAATGCAAAACAAAAGCTGACTTTCTTGTTCCGTGGAGTGGGCACCTTCTTTTATGTAAATATCGAGTTTGAACAGCGCGAGCAGGTGACGCTCCAGTTTGACCCTGATGCACAATCCGATCAAGGTGGCCAGGGAGCAGTGCGGCACCGTAGGGTTGAATTCCACCCTGATGACTGTCACGCCGCCCGGGGTAGCCTCGCAAATCTCGATGCAATCCTCATAAACGACATCGAGCTGCTCGAGCGTCTGCGGTTTCTCGGGATCCCTTATCGTACGCAGCAAATCTGAGGAACAAAGCAAACTCCGTCACTCTGCCAGAGAAAGTAAACATATACAAATTCAACCGTGACTCGGGGTTTTATTACACGCACACTTTTCATCAACATAACCTCTTCCTGTGCTGTTTTGTATCCATATAATTATATATAGGCACTCGTGTGTATATATATATACATATACTTAATATATGCACACATCGTCTGCTCCGGAAAGAGGAAACAGCGACTCCAAAATATACACGGAAACAAAACATACAAAAGACCATGTGTACACAGCACTTTGTTGGTATGATGGATTCATATATACATATACGTGCACATAGATTATTCACCGTAAATGGTCTCTCTGAGCTCCGTCTCGTCCTTGGCGGCGAGATCGTCGCGCTGCTGCATCCTACTACTGTCACTTATCACAACATCTTCGGCATTGCTCATGACGTTGCTGCTGATGTTTGCATCTGGGAGCAGACCATCTCGGATCTTACCACCAATAGACAGCTTACGAAAGAACGATAACATTGCCCCGTTATCCCCTATATGTATATTCTACTTCCTGCATATGATACACATGCAGCTTATTTTCAATACACGCACTATCTCTCTCGAGCTAATTCTGCCTGTGTTTAGACGAATTGAAGCATCTCTCGGTTGTATTTATCCTATATATATGTGTATTTGCCGGTTTGCGTAGCAGAAGATAAAGGAGTCGGCCGTTCTCGTGTTACATCACCCCCGCACACCGATACATACAATCATTGTGCGATGTTCAGAATAACCCAAAATATGAGCTGCCACTGTGAGTATTTTGTTTTTTTGCAAGTTGACTCGACGCTTTTTGAATAGCTCTTTAAATTACGTATATATAGGTGTGCACATATAGTGTATGTATAGCACACGTCGATAGTCGATAGTATAGTGGACAGGCGTGTGTACATGTGGTCGTCTGCGTGTTGACATTTTTTGGAGCAAGTATGGGTTAGGTCTTTGAAAATATATGTGGTACAGAGAAACACACGGATGAATGATACATATACTTTATTGTGACTCATTCGATGATTACGACAAACACTTAATACTTATAGTAATCGGTACTGAATGTACGAAATTTACTGATGTATGTAGTCTATACAAATTAAAACAGTTAGTATACCTATATATGTGATGAAGTACTGACCGAGTCACCTTTTACGGTGTTTATTCATACGTCTACTACTATATATGGAACGAAGTAAAAAAAAAAAGGAATTTGATGATTTATACACAATTATGTCAATATTTTTTACTCATATTCACTAATATGTCGGCTGTACGTGTCAAATTTACAATAATTGTATTTCTCGATTTCATCTCGTTCAAGTAAATAAATAAAGAATAATTTATCATAATCATTAAACGATTCATTTTTTAAGTGTACGTAAAAAATACACTATTTCTACTTGTTACCCTTGGGAAAAACAATTGAATCATGAATTGTGCGTATGCGAGCGCGCGTCCGGAAATAGTAATGATAAAAACCAGACGCGTTCACACGTATGAAGATTGTAATGGCAAAGTGTGGTGAGCAAGAAAAACGAAACAGCCTGTTTAGCAAGAAGGTAGTTTAAATATAGATTATTGCGTAAAATACACTCATCGATATAATTTTACCTTCGAGCTGAATTGGCAGTAGGCAGTTTTTCACTTGTGACGTCATAGATCAATATGGCGATCGATGGGTTAACAAATTTCAAATTCTCACATATACAAAGGGTTGAAAGAATCAATTCACTTGATCGACAGTTGCTTTTTTTTATAAACACTACAAAAATACTCTCCATGAAAAAAAAATTTATTTTTTTCTGCAACAATATTATATACCACTTAATGAATGAATTAATAGCCAAACAGTAAGTAATCAAGAGAATTTATTAAATAATTGTTAAATAAATACTTTCAATGGTGCAAACCCACTTTTATGATGAAAAGCAATCACCTTCTTTTTACAATAATAGATATGTCGATCGTTATTGACATATTATACGACATCGGCGTAAAAATTACGAAAAAATCATCATTAAAGTTATTGACCGCGAATTCTTCGACTATCAAACAATTGAGACACATTGGGGACGCCTTATAGGAATACTCCCTACTCATTCGACAAGTAATAAAAAAAAAAGTTTTTAATGGATCATCTTTTCGTTATAAATAATATTACACAGATAATAGACTCCTCGATCCCACGTTTCGAGCAAATTTGAAATTTCAGCCCACAGTTATCGCCATGTTGGTCGATATGGCGTCTCGAGTGAAAACAGTGGTCGTAATTTCTCTAGGGCCGCACATGCAAAGCGCAAGCGTGGGTGTGTAGACCACACCGGAATAGAAAATAACTAGGTCCGCGAATCATCATAATTATTCGTAAAGTAGGTGTATCGTCATCACACTGCGTATTGTATATTTTATGCGCGCACACTCGCAAACGCGTCCCCCGAGCGCGAAAGTGTGCGGACAAGCAGAGAGGGGGAAAAAAAACAAATAATAATAATTCAGTCATCGTACACCTAAGTGCAAATAAAAAAAAAAAAAATAAAAAAGACAAGTCCCCGGAGCGGAGAGGAAAAAGGAGAGGCTGCTCTCTGGCGTTGCTTCTATCTACAATGCCTTGTTCTGCGTTGCGTTGTGTGCAGTGAATATCGAACACACGTCGCGCAGTGGCTCGAGTTTATTTACCTAAGGCTAACATTTATACCATTTTTTATTACAAAACTCATTCGCGTTACTACGCCACTTTCTGGTGGAATATCCAAATAATATCGCGGTTGTACACGACAACCCTTTTTTTAAAGGGGCTAATGGTAATGTACAACATTTTTATTAAAAAGTAATTTCGAAAAAAGTAAACTCCATAGCCTGTAACTGTGAAACATATAGTGTCCGTCCGTTCATATATGTGCGTACAGCAAGTGTGTATATTATGCAGTGAATCGACTCCGAGCTGACAGGCTCGATTGCAATATAATTTTCACACACTTTTCGAGCACGCTGCTTTCGCAACGTCCGACCAGCGCGTTCGGGAGTGATCTCATTTCGAAGAAAAGTGCCTCATCCGTCCAGATGTACTCGGTAAAACAGTGTGGAAAATGACGTGATTTTTTAAGAAGAAAAAACACGTCCAAAGATTTTTTTACGTGTCGGTGTTGTTTTGTACATCATTTGAGTGATGCCGCATTTTTCATGAATCTTCCCTCCGAACCTCAAATAGCACGCGCTCGAAATCGAGACTCTAAAATTGCCCGAAGCTGATTTTTTTCGTTTCCGTAAAGAATTTATTTACAGAGCGTGGCTGTTTATTTTTCGGGGTGGAGCAAAAATTTCATTTGAAAAAAAAAGCAGCGGTGTTTGTTGATATCGAATATTTACCGTTTGAGAGGCGCCCGATCACGGGTCGCATCAATCGTCCGAGTAAACTTTGAGCTTCAAAATCATGCATCGAAAAATTTTGTTTTTCCTCGCGTGTTTTGCGAAAAATCGACACTTTTCAATCACCAAATGATCGAAACCTCGCCCAAGCTTCAAAAATTTTGTGAAAAAAAAAAAAAAAAAAAAAAAAAAAAAAAAAAAAAAAAAAAAAAAAAAAAAAAAA
>NW_019379523.1:2189610-2259567 GCF_000648655.2 Copidosoma floridanum | reverse complement strand
AAAATTGTCAAGTGTTGCTTCCCCTAAAAAGTCAGAAAAAAAACAAAAAAAAATTCTAACTGTAAACAGATAAAAGAACTACAAACGATGAAATTGGGACACTGTTAGCTACTATTTTTTTTTCACCGTCACTTTTAATTATTTTTGGTAGTCCATAATAGGATACTTTTCCTAACGCACAACAGTGTTTCCCATATTTTTTATGTGAAAATCGCATAAAATTTTTATTGTCAGTGAAAGTATCACTTCTTACAACCGAAACGAATTGCTTTGTTTACGTCGTATGGAATGATTTATAAATTCACAGTAACAAATTTTAGAGACAAAAATTCTTTGATATTCAAACTGGAAAACACCCCAAATGGTAATCGTAAGGCAAGAAACTACAACAGAGTGCTAATATTACACGAGTACATATTATAATGTGTACACAAATAACCCACAGAAATGTTAAAGCGATTTATAATTGATCATCTGTATATTATTGATTGCAATGTAAAATTGATAATGTTTCTTCTAGAACAAACAACGGAGCCGTCCAAAACAAGTAACTCCAAGCCAAATGCGAAGACTGAGCCATTCAAAAAGTTTGGCATATTGAAAAAGCTGAACCAAGCGCAGCTCGACAAGCTGCAATACAACGATCCATCCAGTCAGTCCCTGAACATAAGCAAGTCCATATGCATCCTGTCGCACTGGCCATTTTTCGACACGTTCGAGCGTTTCCTCAACTTCCTGCACAGCCTCGTGAACGGCGAGCCCCAAGGTGTGCCCATCGAGAAGTACATATCGTACTTCCTTTGCGACATACCCTTCCCGAGCCCCCAGAGGCCCCGGATCTTGGTGCAGCTGAGCTCCCACGACCGACTGATTCTCACCCAACCCGAGGACTTGGCCCTTCCCCGTTCGGGCGCCAGTTTCAGGCAGTTGCTCCTCAACTTAGGTCTGCACCGTCAAGCACTTTTTTTTCTCATCCCTCCCTACTAGAGAATTACCATTTTTCTTCTTCCCGAATTGCAGGAGCTGACAACTGTTTGCTGATACTACTGTTGACCCTGACCGAACAGAAGATCCTCGTGCACTCGTTGCGCCCGGACGTACTTACGTCGGTGAGCGAAGCCATAGCCATGATTCTGTTTCCACTCAAGTGGCAACTCCCCTACATTCCACTCTGTCCGCTCAGCTTGGCCGGGATAATCCACGCGCCCATGCCCTTCCTCATTGGTGTCGATTCGCGTTTCTTTGATCTTTGCGACCTTCCCAACGACGTCAACTGCGTCAACCTCGACACCAACAACATCGCCATCTGCGAGGACAAACGTCACTTGAGCATTAAACTATTGCCCAAAAAACCCGGACGGTTACTCAAGAATACCCTCGAAAGAATATACCTGAAGCTGTTGTCTATCAATCGCGATCACCAACAGGAGGAACTTTCGGGTAATTTTGACGATAGAGACTTTAGTGTGGATAGAGAGTTTCAGCAGAAGCGCAGGGAGCAGGGCTTGGAGCTCGAGATTCAGGACGCGTTTTTGCGATTTATGGCGATGATATTGAAGGGCTACCGGTCGTACCTACTACCGATCACTAAGGCGCCCACTGTGGGCACCACAGACATAAAAAAGCTTTTCAAAGAAGACGACTTTTTGAGAAGTCGAGATAAAACTCACGCCAAGTTTTACAGTATGCTCGTCGGCACGCAGATGTTTACAAGGTAAAGCCATATTGGTTTGAGATAAATGTCATCAAGTGCAAATAAGTTGTATTTTACTCTCATCAGGTTCATTGAAAAACGAACTTTCGACTCCGACATGGACATGGCTGGCCTTGTCTTTTTCGACGAATGTACCGAAAGGGTCGAGGAGGAAAATGGTAAGCTGACATTAAACCCAATAATGTTCAACGATGATGAATCATCTCGAAATTTCAGTGATGCTTTTGGAATTGGACGAATCGCAACACAGCGAAAGAACAGTTTTCATACCACCACCTGAACCAGGACTCAATCAGCCACCCATAGTGTACGACACTTTCAAGCTAGACACGAAGCTCATGCGTCCACAGAAGAGCTTTATTTTGAAAAATCCAGCATTCAATTCGTTCAGCATGACTCCCGGCAGTCCCATGGCTCGCAGGACAAAGCACGAAATCAAAGTAGCCCAAAGAATGGCTCGTAAGCAGGTACATTTGAAACGTTCAACAGGTCGTCCATTGATTTACAAAATAAGGTGTCGATGTCATAATGTTAAATTTTTCAGGCCGCTTTACCAGAACGCTGGGGTCGCTGTTTGCTCAACACTTGTTTTAGTTTGTGGTTTTTGCACTTACCGGCCATGTTGCAAGTGTCCACTCAACCTGCCAACGTTTTGCACCAAGCTTATGAATTACTGGTGAAAATGCAAAAACTTCGTTTAAACCCCATTGAGGAGGTGCGTTGTATTTGGATAATCAGTCATGTGAAGGATTGAACTGTAGAACAATATAATTCAAAGACATTGAATCCTTATAGGTTTGTTATCGTGCAATGATGCAACTGTGTGGAGTGTATGAGCAGCCGTTACTTGCCGTCAAATTACTTTTTCACATGAAGCGAAGCGGCGTTCAACCAAATGCACTTACGTATGGATTCTACAACAAAGTAAGCCATACGTTATTAGACTTTGGAATTATGATAGAACTGGATTCATGAAAACAAATGATGCAGGCCGTCCTGGAAGCAACGTGGCCCTCCGACATGACGAATTCGAGTCAGTTGATGTGGAACAAACTGCGGAACGTGATCGTGGGTGCGGCTCTATTTAAAAAAGCTGGAAAAAAGACTGCCAGGCGTCGTCTAAGTTCGAACAATGAGGCTTTACTCTCCGGTGACGATATAAAAGTCCAGAATATGGAACACGCGATCTCTCGGTCGAGTCTCGACAGCACACACTCGCAAGACACCGAAGCTGCCCACAGTGACTGTAAGTTCATGAAAACGTATGGAAAATTGTCCCAAGTGTTTTTTATAATGTGATGCTTTTTTAATTTTCGAACTAGCTCTAAAAGATAGTTCTATACCCGATCTCCCTACGTTTGGGATGAACGAAAAGAAAAAACAACTCCCGAGACAAAATAGCATAGTCAAAGACACGGCTAACATTTGTAATTCGCAACCGGAAGCTCTCAACCGCTCACCGAGTGATCCTCGGTACATACAATTAACTCGTAAATCAACGCCAAATTTTATTGATTGGAACAAAAGTTTTTTTTTATTATTGATTACTTCATTTCAGCTTAATAAGAAGTATAGAGTCTCCTGTAAAAAGTCCCGTGAGAACCCCAGTGACAGAAAACGACCCACTGGGTGCTCTAGCCAACGATGACACGCCAATAGTGTCGCCTTGCGAAGAAAACGATTCAAACTGCTCAACGAGCACACTAACCGTCCTAAACAATGTGATCGATGACAACAGACCTGGTGGTCCTTTACTTTTTCGCAGGTATGAACTTAAAAAAGGAACAAAAATAAATTAATAGCAGTGTCCGGTCGAGCTTTATCAACATGGAAAAACTTTTTTTCTGTCATCAGCAATATTATACCTCGAAGTGCAACTTTCCATCAAGCGGGAGAAGAATGCAGCAACATAAGCATAGGTGGTCACCTACAACGCAGTGAAACGATGCCACATTCGGTACAGGGGGTTGAGCAAGAACGTGAACAAGAACGGCTTGAAATAGGAAGCATTTGGTCTCAAAATAAAGACAGCGTAACTTCAAGCTTATCCAGCATTGGGTCCAGTCTCAAGCTTAGCTTTGGGTGAGTCGAAATGATAAATACTCATTTTCGTGTGAAATAGTATGTAAAAAGATAAGAGTTGTTTTTACAATGCAAATTGTTTGATTAATATATATACAATACATACATCTTTTACAATGTTACCTATTGAACGATTTTGCAATGTGAACTCTGATAGTTATGACGTTCCAAAGTTGTTAGTTTTAATGTTATAAATAGTAATATATTAGCGCTTAGATTTATAAGTTTTCAACTGAGAGAGTAATTTCGTAGTTGGCCATGGACATCCAGGTAAAAAAGGTTTAACAGTAAACTAAATATTTTAATCCTGATTTTTTTCTCACATTTTTAGTTTCATAGCACGTAAATTTTGTTTTAACGTTTGCTCAGAAATTTCTTACATACTTTACCTTCGTCCGCTAATATTTGTATCACGTTTATAACCTTTTAACTATTACGTGTCATCGCTATGTCAACATTTCAAGTAGTTTTCATATAATAATCACTTTTATCACTTGTGCATCATTTTTTTGGCTTCATAAATTTTTTTTATCATAATCTTATTATTTATAATACTTGATGTCTGCACGTTTGGCTTGAGTGTAATTTTATACGTAGACGTTACTCGACCGGAGGACTTGCCTTTGCCAAAAATAAGGATTTGATATCAACAAATCAGCTGATCGAATCTCTCAGTCTCTCCAGTTACATCAGGTAAATTTTCAATTTTTAATAGAATTTGAATGTCTTTTTTTTAATGTATGCAAATACTTACACATTTATGCAGTTTAATATCTAATTTACGATATATTATAATAAGCACCTAGCAAAAAGCAATTTTCTATAACGTCTTGTAGCTACAACTGTACTGTTAAATTTGAAAAAAAAACAACAATTTTTTTACTGCCTCATAATCAGGGTGTATGCGTTTGACTCCCCTATTGCACAATTACTTCAAAAATAAATTTTTCAAACGAATAAAGTAAAAAGTTAAAAAATATAACGAAAAAATAAAACAAATAAACGATCGTACACGAGTGAAAGCACTTTAGTTGTCAAGTGCACGTCGTGCGAATTGTACTCACGTTTGACGAGAAAAAGTACTCTAAATACCATCTCAACCGCACACCGTTTATCATTTGCGCGCAGTCCGTCTGGTCTGACCGGCAAAAAATCGAACGAGCTGATCCTCGGCGGCCTAAACAGCCTAAAGTCGACGGTTGTGAAGAAGTTTGACGAAATCAAGGAGGCCATCTCGGCAACCAGTACACCCGTCAAGATAAAAGACCGCGACTACCGACTGACCTACGGCATATCCCATGAAAGTCTCGACTCCCTCACCGACGGCTCGCAGCAGGACCGGAACGAACTCTCAGCCAGGATGGCCGGTAGTACATACGAAAAAAACAACCCCACGCACCTCCGAATTCTCTCATAAGCAGCACCTCTAATTTCACAGGGGACGCGAGCGTGGATCTGAGCTCACTGTACGAGCTGGCCGAGTGCCTCTACCCGAAGGTCTCGCGGGAGGTTGACGAGCGCTACGCGGTCGAATTGGTGCTGTCGAGCGCTAGTCGTTGCCACAACTGCTCGGCCATCCTCTACGACGAGGAGATCATGGCAGGCTGGCAGCCGGAGGACTCGAATTTAAACACCATTTGCCAGTTCTGCGACAAGGCCACGGTTCCCTTGCTCACCGTTACCATTCTGGATTACAGGTACTTGCAACAGTATTTCTTTTCAACGTTCGAATGACCAATGATAATGGCTCGTGATGAATGAGCATAACAAGGGTTTTAAAACATTAGGATTGAACTGATTTTAAGTGTATGCAAATTCATCTGTTAATCTTGTCAGGATTAAAAGTCATGAAACGTTAGTTTTCTATGTGACTTCGTAGTGAAAGTTGTTTGACTGATGTTTCCACTATAAGATGCTAAATTAACTCTAAAATTCGTAAGAAATTATTGTGATTCATACCCTTATTGATATACAGATTAGTCGGTTATTTCAGTTGACTAAAGAAAAGAAGTTAAAGAAAGGGATATGGATATACAGATAACAGTTTTATTCAAGTCATAGTCCTGTAGACAGTTTGGTAATGAGGATAGATATCATGAATCGATAACACTGATTTACTGCGAAAGAGGAGTTGATTAGACCATGTGTTAGGTTTGATGAGTACTCGGAGCTAAATTATATGAATAATACAAAGTTGTATGTTGTACATGATTCATCAGAAAGGTCCGAAAGGAAGAACCTTTTCAACAGATTTATTTTTTCATCAGGTGTGAAAACGGCGAAGCGAGCCACGATCCCCTGATGGCAGGCCTCCTGCAAGAGCCGCGCGAACTGCCCGAGCCGATAAGCGTCCCGTACCTCAACCCCCTGGTGCTGCGCAAGGAGCTCGAGAGTGTCCTCAGTCAGGAGGGCGACGCCTGCCTCACCAAGCAAACGTTCATCCAGGAGCACCCCATCGTCTACTGGAACCTCATCTGGTACTACGAGCGCATCAACCTGACGAGCCACTTGCCCGAGCTCTGGTTGGGCGACTGCGAGCCCCGCGGCGAGCCCCTCACCACCACATGCGCCACAGTGGGCGTCCGCACCCTCTGGGACAACGAGAAGCTCCACATGGACCGGCTACCCATGTACATCCAGTGGCGGAACAACATCGAGGACAGGGCGTGAGTCCCACATTTTCTGACCACCAACTTTCGTCTTTGGTTGACTGTACCTCCAGTGAATTGGGTTAATTTTTTTTTTTTCTCAGGTTCATGCAAAACGTGATTACGTACGTGAGGCGCAACGACTTGGTCGAGCCGATCAGGAGAGTCGCGCTGGAGCGCAACAAGAGCCGAGGCAACGAGCAAACGTCCTTTTCCATCTACCGCGACATCCTTTTCCTGGCTTTCATCGTCCTCGGCAGGGGAAACATCGATCAGGGTAAAACTGGCATTTTCTCATCTTTTTTTCACTGGTTGAGTAAAAACTTTTGGTTACAGGAATATTCGATCGCGAGTACACGCTTTCGCTGGACAAACTGACCGAGGGCGAAGAGTCGCTGTTGTGCTCGATTGACGCGGCCCCGTCGCTCATGACACTCTATTGCCGGCACTTTTTCAAACAACTGAACGTCTGATTGCTCTCACACGTGGTGGGAATGGGATGCGAGTACAAAATGAATAACGCAGCTGTCGACGAATGTAATATACGAAAAACGGGCAAGAGCAATCTTCTTTGTGTTAAAACTGTCGCGAATGTATACGAAATATGGAGAGGAAGTTTAACAAAAAATGAAAAAAAAAGTAGTGATTATTGCTATCGTTGCTGGTTACTGCACGTGCACGAGTGCCATGCACACTGTGAAGAATGCGTTCAGCGTCTCGCGAGCACGAGCTTCGACGGAATATGCACGGTTTATATATTTTTATAAAGAAAGAACAATGACCTTGGCTTGAGAAGCTTGAGGACATGTGTGCGTGTAAGTGTGCGAGCGAGAGAAAAAAGCGAACAAACAAAGATTCGATCAAATACGAGGCGCAGATATATTTAACAGTCGACTCAGAAAGGCTGAAGCTCGTCGGAGCCTTTCATAGATTATACATATAAATAAAGTTGAATTATTTTATAAACCTCGATATTTATCTAATTGGCCCCTCTGAAATCCTCCCTTTTCCTCACTTTACATTAGATTTCGAATTAAAACTACCGGCTTGAAATACTCATCAGGTAAGACAGAAATTTATTTTGCCGATAATTTTTCAGTGATACTTATATCAATTTAGATGTTTGTACCAATACCATAAAATGCTAATGCAGAAATTCTAGATAAGGACTTAGTCCATGGACTGGTAAATAGATCATACTAGTAGATTTAGTTATCATAAACTTTTAACAACTTCATTAATTGACATGGTTTTTTAATCAACAGATTGAGATAAAGGAGATAAATTTTTATTTGAGATTTACACAAAATGCATACACAAAATTAATCATGGGTATTGAAAAAGTATAAAAATAATTCAAGTTGGTTAGTCGTCGATTCATTTAATTTACTGGTACATTGAAAAAATAAAAACAAAAAAAAATCAATAAACTGGAATAGCAACTAGATTTATCGAAAAAACTGATGCCAGATTCGGAAAGAGTAACCTTGTCAACTAGCTTTTTTTTGAGTCACAAGAAAAAAAATTAAATTTTTGGGATCAGTTGCATGCGTAATGGCCTTAGCTGATTGAACCCCCCTTTATGTGAGACCTAGAGCTCTAGCTCTCTTGATCCAGACCTGTATGAAGTGCAGAATCATGAGTAGTAGTATTAATAGTAGTACCCTAAACGCTAATCCATATAGGGATCATACGAAAAATTTTCGGCTACTACTAAGTGGAGTTCATTTTTTTTCACAAAGGTAAAAAAACACAGCTCAATGAAAAGTTTCGATAGTATAGCATTTTTGACAGTTAATAAAAAGTTAAGTAAGTATTTAATACGACACGTCTTCAAATTATCTAACAAACGATATGCTTTTTGTTACGAAAAACGATGTCACACTTGAAGACTATCAATAATTTATCGAGAAGAGACAAGATTTTTTTGTTTGCTTCAAACAATTATTTGAATACACAAGTGCTAGAATAGGAATAATGTATACTTGTGCAACTAGAAAATAATTACTTTTTTATGGATCAAAGCTTACCTTCGCCACAATGAGAAGCCGTCATTTTGGATGACCGTATTTTCAGCCCATTCACCAAAACAACACTTTCACAAAAGATCACTAAAATTCGACACGTTCTAAACACAAACTTTCCGATTACAAAACATGCACATTGATGATAACACTTCACTTGATATCAATATTCAAGTACACGTTAAGGTAACTCAGAGCTTTGAAGTATCGGCGATATAATTACTCATTTACGGTGAAATTTTCATTAGGTAAACAGTGGATATTGTTGTTCGGACAAAATGTTCTTGTACATCCAGAGAAAGCTATGCAGGCTTCTTATCAGCTGTACTGCGACACCTCTAGCACACAAAAACCCAAACGAATTTGGAAACCGATTCAAGCATAGATACGAAAAAGCAATTAAAACACCATTAGCCGCAACAAAAGTTCAGTTTGGTTTGAAAATTCAGAGTGCTCAGTTGGGATTGTTCAGCGAGTACTACTGATTCAAAAAGCAATATTTACCAACTATACTCGAGCAATGGTTATTTTAAGCCTTTGGATATTCGCTTGGACTTGTAATCTACAACGATTGATCAACAAAGCTAAGGTAAGAAAAGTCATTTGTAAAATTAGTATACACTTCGAGTTTAACCATCAAACTTATGCACATACCTTTCACCATCACTGATAAGTGACGCAAATTTCAATGTTGATCAGGTAAACGATGACTAAGTCACTTGATGGGCCTACGTTGTAATGGTGCTACTTAGCGGATGATACATTAGGTGCTCGATAGATAGGTCCGAACAGTCGTTGGCAGTGCGTGTCATCCTAGCTCTTCAGTGATTTGTGCGTGTATACGGAGTAGTCGACGAAAAATCGGTCCACTCAATCGTACACCAAACGAAGAGACTATAGAGTCGACATGTGAGAAGGTGGATGGAAGGATCAACCGAAGTATCTACAATCTTGCACTAAAACTGTACTTTGTGGAAACAGTAGAGATAGACAAGGAAAAATGGACGAGCGCCGTATAGCGGATTATTTTGTCGTCGCTGGTTTGCCAATCGGCGACGAAGAGAACGACGAGGTGGTAAATTTCAACGAGGAGAACGAGGTGAACGATGAAAAGCTCGAGAAACGGTATAATGAAGGCACCCACCTCGAGGATGCGGATGTACAGGTACCGATCACCGATCTGGTGATCATTTTTCCAGGACAAGGAGAAACCTGCCCCGAAGGCTTTACTTTGCTCGAGCACACGGTGACCGGCTTCAAGGCGGACCTAAACCACGGCAGTTTGAGGAGCGAAGAGTGTTACTTGTGTTTTCGAAGGGGCAGGGACAAACCACCGCTGGTCGACATCGGTAAACGCGTTGTTTTTGTCTTCAGTTTACTCGGTCTAATTTTTTGTTTTCTCCTGCTGATCTTGTAAAATATATTTCAGGAGTTATGTACGACGGGAAAGAGCGACTGAAGGAGGGCGCGGAAATCGTAGAGTACACGCCCGGAGGTCTAGTAGCCGACGTAAGCAATACGATCTCCAAGACGTTTGTGACTTACCGGCGGGCGAGTAAAAAAATGCCCTGCAATTCCTTGGTGGTAACGGACATTTGTGTTATTCTGGTAAACAAGGGAGAAACGCCGCCTCACGCGTTTTGCGTGATACCGAAAAATTTGAACAAGGGCCTGCTCGGCAGTGACGTTTACTTGTGTTACAAAAAGTCGATGAACCGGGCCAATTTGATCTCATTTAGGCCCGAGATTTTGTATAAGTACCCCAAGAGTAACTATGCCAATTTTAGCTTTCCGGATCCGGATAATGTGGCCATGTTTTGTTTGCCCATGGGGTGTACAATAGAGTGCTGGCCGAAAATCGCGGAGAAGCCAAAGCCCGTCGTCTCTACATTTGTACTGACTGTAGCCGAAGCTACTCGGCGAATCTATGGAACCGCCATTACCTTTTACGAGGAAATTGTGATTCCGGACGGAATCTGGGAAAACGAGGAAGAAAGCTTCGACGCAGCCGGTAAGTTCATCCGAGGGGCCGTGCATTCTGAAGTCTATGAAAGACTTATCAAGTCTTTTTGAATGACTTTAAGCTATATGACATGTACTCTTGAAGTCGCGGTAAAAAGTCTGAAATGTTTTGGAGACTTTTGAAGTCTTTGAAAGACTTATGAAGTCTTTTTTTAATGACTCGAAGAGTAAGCCGCCCCTCGAGCTCATTGAAAAACGAAATTCAACATCACTTACTTCTTTTATTTTACGGATCTTCGATAAAATTAATTAATTTTCTTCTAGAACAAAGTAACTCCAAGCCAAATGCGAAGACTGAGCCATTCAAAAAGTTTGGCATATTGAAAAAGCTGAACCAAGCGCAGCTCGACAAGCTGCAATACAACGATCCATCCAGTCAGTCCCTGAACATAAGCAAGTCCATATGCATCCTGTCGCACTGGCCATTTTTCGACACGTTCGAGCGTTTCCTCAACTTCCTGCACAGCCTCGTGAACGGCGAGCCCCAAGGTGTGCCCATCGAAAAGTACATATCGTACTTCCTTTGCGACATACCCTTCCCGAGCCCCCAGAGGCCCCGGATCTTGGTGCAGCTGAGCTCCCACGACCGACTGATTCTCACCCAACCCGAGGACTTGGCCCTTCCCCGTTCGGGCGCCAGTTTCAGGCAGTTGCTCCTCAACTTAGGTCTGCACCGTCAAGCACTTTTTTTTTCTCATCCCTCCCTACTAGAGAATTACCATTTTTCTTCTTCCCGAATTGCAGGAGCTGACAACTGTTTGCTGATACTACTGTTGACCCTGACCGAACAGAAGATCCTCGTGCACTCGTTGCGCCCGGACGTACTTACGTCGGTGAGCGAAGCCATAGCCATGATTCTGTTTCCACTCAAGTGGGAGCTCACGTATATACCGTTCTGTCCCCTCAGCCAGGCTAACATAATTCACGCGCCAATGTCTTTCTTCATCGGCATGGATTCGCGCTTCTTCGATATCTGCGATCTACCAACGGATGTGAATTACATCAACCTTGACACCAATACCATCGCTGTTTGCAACGAATTATGTCATCTCAACATTAAACTTTTGCCGAAAAAACCATGCCGTGTGCTAAAAAACGCGCTTGAGAAAATTTACTTGAAACTTTTGCGTATGAATACAGAGTACCAGCGGAGGAAAATGGCAAGAAATTTTGACGATAGACATTTTAGCGTAGACGAAGAGTTTCAGCAGAAGCGCAGGGAGCAGGGCTTGGAGCTCGAGATTCAGGACGCGTTTTTACGATTTATGGCGATGATATTGAAGGGCTACCGGTCGTACCTACTACCGATCACCAAGGCGCCTACTAACGATACAACTGATATCAAAAAGCTGTTTAAAAAAGATGACTTTTTGAGAAGTCAAGATAAAACTCATGCCAAGTTTTACAGCATGTTTGTCAATACTCAGATGTTCGCGAGGTATATTAACATTTTTATAATATAAATACTTTAATGTAACGCTTTAGCATGAACAAAAAAAATGTTTTTTTATTTTTTATTTTTTTTTTTACTAGATTTATTGAAAAACGCAGTTTTGACTTTGACATGGACATGTATGGCCTAGTATTCTTTGACGACTGTATCGAGCGATGTGATAAAGAAAACGGTAAACTTGATTGATAATAGATTCATAAATCTAGTACTCATACCAAAAATCATAAGTATTGTCAATAAATGACGAATCTTGGGTAATTTCAGGTATGCTTTTGGAATTTGATGAATCACAACACAGCGAAAGAACAGTTGTCATACCGTCACCTGAACCACGACTTAACCAGCCACCAATGATATATGATAATTTCAAACTAGATTCCAAACTAATGAAAAGTAACTCAAGGTTGAATAGATCATCCGTCAACGCGTTTGACGTAGCTCTCAATAACAGTCCAATGACTTGCAGAACAAAACACGAAATCAAAGTTGCCCAAAGAATGGCTCGTACACAGGTATATTAACCACAAGGTTTTGTGTATTTCAATTGATACATAAGATAATGTTGTGATGTGATGATGTCAATATTTCCAGGCCGCCTTACCAGAACGCTGGGGCCGCTGTTTGCTCAACACTTGTTTTAGTTTGTGGTTTTTGCACTTACCGGCCATGTTGCAAGTGTCCACTCAACCTGCCAACGTTTTGCACCAAGCTTATGAATTACTGGTGAAAATGCAAAAACTTCGTTTAAACCCCATTGAGGAGGTAAATTCAACTTGTTATCTACTTTATCGAGAAGATACAGAACCCTTAATTTTACGATGTTTGTGAGGTTGGCATCTGTACCACTTGAGAAAAATTTACAGAAAAAACATTTAACGGTAGCTTGAAAAATAATTGTACCTTGAGTGCAAGCAGAGTTTTATAGGTTGCCGTTAGTCTTTTTACTGTGAATTTTCCAGGCGATAGACAGTAAATTAAGTAGGTTTAGTATCAAGAGTAAATTAACTAGTTTAGAGATCAATAAATTAAGGAAAAATAAGAATTTCATGTACAAACATAATTTGGACGATTAAACGAAAAAAAACTTTTTTTTAGGTTTGTTACCGTGCAATGATGCAACTATGCGGAGTGTATAAGCAGCCGTTACTTGCCGTCAAATTACTTTTTCACATGAAGCGAAGCGGCGTTCAACCAAATGCACTTACGTATGGATTCTACAATAAAGTGAGCTATACATAATAAATTAACGAAAAATATGTTTTACTTACACTATGGGTCTGCATTGATGAAATAAAATAAAATATAACTTAGGCCGTCCTAGAAGCAAAGTGGCCCTCGAACATGACTAATTCGAGTCAGTTGATGTGGAACAAACTGCGGAACGTCATTATCAGCGTTGCTCTGTTTAGAAAAGCTGGAAAAAAGACTGGCAGGCATCAGCCAAGTGTGGGTAAAGCTTCGTCTGCCAATGATGATTTTGAAGTTCAAAATATGGTACATACAATTTCGAAGCTAAATCCTGAAAATACGCACACACCGGATACCAAAGTTGCTCGTAGCGATTGTAAGTTTGGAATTTAAGGATTTAGAAGTAAAACAAAATTTATATATATTTTCCATTTTAGCTTCGAATAATACGTCTATACCAGATTTTTCTACTTTGAAGATGAAAGAAAAGGAAAAAAAAATTTCCAGACAAAACAGTGCAGTCATAGATCCGACAGATACTTGCGATTCGTTGTTGGAGGCTCTTGACTGTACATCAAATAACGATAGGTATGCGCCTATTATTTATAAATCATTGGTATTCCGTACTTTTTAGCTAATTCACAATTTTTATGGTCCAATATTAAATTACAGATTTGTCAGAATAAAAGGATCTCGGGTAAAAAGCTTAGCAAGAACTCCTGTGACAAAAGATGACCCACTGGGCGCTCTAGCCAATAATGACGCGTTCAAGACATCACCTTGTAAAGAAAATAATTTGGAGTACTCTACATGTAGGATCTTAAACGATATAGTCGAGATGAGTAGACCTGGCGGCCCTTTACTCTACTGCAGGTATACAATTTTTTTTTTAATTTATGGATGTTAAGTATCAAGTGAACAAGTTGAAAACCAAGACTGTGGGGCTGAAAATTTAAACTTTATTTCAATCATGTATCGCAAGAATACGCATTCAAGTAATTATCTTATCATCAGCAACAGTGCACCCCAAAGTTTGACTTCCCATGAAGCGGTCGATAAATATGACGACATAAGTGTGAGTGTTGACTTACACATGAAGACAGATTCAGTACAGGAAGTCGAGCAAGTACGCGAACGCATAGGTTTTGAATTGGGAAGCATTTGGATGCAAAAGAGGGACAGCGTCACTTCTAGCTTGTCGAGTATCGGATCTAGTCTCAAGGACAGTTTTAAGTAAGTTTGACAAATTTTTTTAACACGATGCTCCTTTACTATTGTCTAGAAGTACAATTAAAAATCGCGAACCAACAGAGAGTTACACTTTGACTGTATCATATTATACGATATGACTCAACGTAAGAGTACTCAATATAGTAACGTTTACTACTATAGAAATGTATAATTTTAACACATAAAAATTAATTAGACGTAGTAAAAATACTCGAGTATTTCATCTTATTTCGTATCATAACGTTTTTGTGCACAGCTCGTCCGGTTTAAATGGCAAAACATCAAACGAGCTAATCCTTGGTGGCCTGAACAGCCTAAAATCAACTGTTGCAAGGAAGTTTGACGAAATCAAGGGAGTAATCTCCACAACAAGTACGCTAGCAAATATTCAGGACTACAATTTTCGACCGATCAACGGCGTATCCAACGAGAGCCTCGATTCTCTCGCCGATGACTCGGAGCAGGACCAAAACGAGCTATCAGCCAGTATGGCCGGTAATTAAACCCAAAAATTTTGTTGTTTCCACATAACTGCACATCGAATATTATTTACAAAATATATGTTTCACTGTGATCAGGAGCCGCGAACGTGGATCTGAGCTCACTGTACAAACTGGCAGATTGCTTGTACCCGAAGGTTACGCGCAAAACAAAGAAGCGCTACGCGGTCGAATTGGTGCTGTCGAGCGCGAGTCGTTGCCACAACTGCTCGGCCATCCTCTACGACGAGGAGATCATGGCAGGCTGGCAGCCGGAGGACTCGAATTTAAACACCATTTGCCAGTTCTGCGACAAGGCCACGGTTCCCTTGCTCACCGTTACCATTCTGGATTACAGGTACTTGCAACAGTATTTCTTTTCAACGTTCGAATGACCAATGATAATGGCTCGTGATGAATGAGCATAACAAGGGTTTTAAAACATTAGGATTGAACTGATTTTAAGTGTATGCAAATTCATCTGTTAATCTTGTCAGGATTAAAAGTCATGAAACGTTAGTTTTCTATGTGACTTCGTAGTGAAAGTTGTTTGACTGATGTTTCCACTATAAGATGCTAAATTAACTCTAAAATTCGTAAGAAATTATTGTGATTCATACCCTTATTGATATACAGATTAGTCGGTTATTTCAGTTGACTAAAGAAAAGAAGTTAAAGAAAGGGATATGGATATACAGATAACAGTTTTATTCAAGTCATAGTCCTGTAGACAGTTTGGTAATGAGGATAGATATCATGAATCGATAACACTGATTTACTGCGAAAGAGGAGTTGATTAGACCATGTGTTAGGTTTGATGAGTACTCGGAGCTAAATTATATGAATAATACAAAGTTGTATGTTGTACATGATTCATCAGAAAGGTCCGAAAGGAAGAACCTTTTCAACAGATTTATTTTTTCATCAGGTGTGAAAACGGCGAAGCGAGCCACGATCCCCTGATGGCAGGCCTCCTGCAAGAGCCGCGCGAACTGCCCGAGCCGATAAGCGTCCCGTACCTCAACCCCCTGGTGCTGCGCAAGGAGCTCGAGAGTGTCCTCAGTCAGGAGGGCGACGCCTGCCTCACCAAGCAAACGTTCATCCAGGAGCACCCCATCGTCTACTGGAACCTCATCTGGTACTACGAGCGCATCAACCTGACGAGCCACTTGCCCGAGCTCTGGTTGGGCGACTGCGAGCCCCGCGGCGAGCCCCTCACCACCACATGCGCCACAGTGGGCGTCCGCACCCTCTGGGACAACGAGAAGCTCCACATGGACCGGCTACCCATGTACATCCAGTGGCGGAACAACATCGAGGACAGGGCGTGAGTCCCACATTTTCTGACCACCAACTTTCGTCTTTGGTTGACTGTACCTCCAGTGAATTGGGTTAATTTTTTTTTTTTCTCAGGTTCATGCAAAACGTGATTACGTACGTGAGGCGCAACGACTTGGTCGAGCCGATCAGGAGAGTCGCGCTGGAGCGCAACAAGAGCCGAGGCAACGAGCAAACGTCCTTTTCCATCTACCGCGACATCCTTTTCCTGGCTTTCATCGTCCTCGGCAGGGGAAACATCGATCAGGGTAAAACTGGCATTTTCTCATCTTTTTTTCACTGGTTGAGTAAAAACTTTTGGTTACAGGAATATTCGATCGCGAGTACACGCTTTCGCTGGACAAACTGACCGAGGGCGAAGAGTCGCTGTTGTGCTCGATTGACGCGGCCCCGTCGCTCATGACACTCTATTGCCGGCACTTTTTCAAACAACTGAACGTCTGATTGCTCTCACACGTGGTGGGAATGGGATGCGAGAGCTGATATTTTACTGATGCAAAGAAAAAAAAGTGATGTTGTTATAAAATGCAACGATTCCAACTTCAGTATGAAAAAGCAGAATTGACAAGCTAGTATAATTAATTTTTGTGACGAAGACGAGATTTCAGTTGATTTTTGTGTACTCCACTCGCTGAACCCATTAATTTTCCATCGAGGGGCTGCGCACTCTTGAAGCCATTAAAAAAAACTTCGTAAGTCATTTTAAGTCTTTCAAAGATTTCAGAAGTCTCCAAAAGACTTGAGAGTGCACAGCTCTTCGTTTTCCATCCTCGCACATAGGTGTAACTATACCGTCGAATTTAGGAAAAGAACTATTTGTAGTAAAAATTATTATTTTTTACGCTTTTACTTGCATCTGTATTCGGGTGCATTTTTAGCTTTTGCATATGAACTAAACCGTGAGACTCGTTTAATTATTATCGACGTCTTTACTCATTTACATTTTTATACGCTATGTATGCAATGTAATCTCTTTGATACTTTTGTATTACAGAGAATTTATTTTTATAAAATGTTGTGTCGAAAATGTCACTAATAATTTAGATATTATATGTAGACTTAAGTTCGCGTTTAATAGCTAAATAGGCATGTATGGATATTTATAATTTTTGTAATTAGAAACAAAAATTTAAGAGCATATATTATATACATCATAGCTAAAAATAAACAATAACGTAAAGTACGATTATTAACATATCACTGATGTTACTCGCACGATGGAAGTATATGATTGTCAACGACGCTAATTTATCATGTCAATATGATAGTGAGATTTGGATGTGATGCTACTGAATAAGCAAATAAAAGTTATGTGTATACAAAGTGTAATAATAACGCAAAACTATATGGATCATGTTTTAAGGAAGTATGAATTTGTCTTAAAATAAAAGAGAAATTAGATGTAGCTCAAAAGAACCATAAACATGTGTATGAAACTGGCGAATGGGGCATTACTAATTTTTAGTTCGTAAAGTAATCGAGTTCGTTTGAAATAAATGAAATTGTATGTAGCGGAGCGCGAAAGAGCAAAACCCAAGCTGATATTGTATAAAACGCAATTGTTGTTACTGGAATGTTGATGTACTGCATGAGTATATGTTAAGTAAAAATAGTGATTTTTTTGTACATCAAACTACTGTCATGTATACCAAACTATCACATAGCCTTATGTTAATCCATGGAATAATAATAATAATTGTATATAAATGGATACAACGTAAGATATTATTTAACGACCCTGACCTTTATTTCCGCAACAAAATTTCCTCGACCTGATGCACACTCTCCTACACCACCCTTATAAATACATTGAAATTTTAACAAAATATAGTTCATCACTTTATTATTGAGTGAATTTTCAACTCTTAGTTATAGATGAGACGAATAAAATGAAAACAAAATAATAATAGGCAGTAAATTGAATTGTAATAAAAAAAAAATTAAAAAAAATATGATACTCCAGCAAGCCACCCCCACGTACAACTTACCTGACTTACCTCACTTACCTGTTGTACGGACGGTGGGCTACTACAACGTAGCAAACCATTCAAACCGATCCGTTTGCGTGGGCGAGTCAGAGCCGGAGCACATATCTCTGACAGCAGAAAGGCAATTTGGTCTATATATACTAACCAGACACTTTTTTCGCCACATGCGGGAGCAAACTGGAAAAACAGCTACCGGGCCAAGGACTCGTCGGGGGGGTTCAAAGTGGATGCATTTCGCGAGAAAAAAATATTTTCCAACCTTGTATCAACTTTTATTTTCATTTTAACCGTTCGGTATTTTACAATTCGGTATTGAACAACGATTTTCGTGCATTTTAGTGCACATAGAGCACCGGTGTCCGCCACGCGGTCGGGACTGGAGTTACTATCACGGCAGCGTTGTCCATCTATTGTCGATAACCAAGAAATCCGGCCGGATACATATAAGTAGTATTGGCTTCTCTTTGATAATGTATAGACAACCGGTAATCACGATAATAGTACGGTACGGTATACCTATATGTGGCAAGACATTCAGATGTAAACATATTATACGAAGTAAGAAGGAATGTTGAGAATACTGATTATAGATTTAGTTGTGAGGTTTATTGTCATCGTGATATTAATGCAATATCCACGTGTTATTTATGCTAATATATTATTGTTAGAGGTAAAAAATGTAAACTATAAATTTAAATTGGTTAAAAATTTTAAGTTTAGCGCTTATTTCTAAGCTTCCCTATGAGGTCAAATATCGACGGTCAATCAAATCGAGCGTTTTAAAACAGCGATGCATCATTTTTCTCAAGAGGTTCAATAAGTATACTGTATACAAAAGGAGCTCACAATTTCGTTCATTTTGTATTCCTAAGCGTATACACTCTCAATCTTACTCTTGCAACATTTCTGTTACCACTAATGACACAAATGTTTTTTTAAACATAATTTCTAATTTAAATGTCATATTGTCATGTGAATGATGAAATGTTAATTTAAAAATATTTTTTCTAAAAAAAAAATCCTTGCGGCATAGTATAATTAATATAAGCGATATTCGAAATCTACGTGTAATTGTATTTTGCCTTGACTTAAAATCAAACATTTTTTCAGAGTACAAACAAATCAAGTAGCATCACTCTTGATTATATTTTAATATGATAAACTTGTTTCATTTTAATTTTTTCTGTTATTTAATGCAGTTGATCTTTGAAAAATTCTTCTCAAACAATATACGCAAGAAGGCTTTATTCGCGTGACAACCAATCTTTCAAGATAGGATATAAGAGCCACTTTTTATGCTCACCGGCTATTCATTGCATCAGAAGAAGAAAAAGTGACAGATCGAAGGGGGAGGGGTAAGAAAGACCGGGAAATAATTACCGTTGATTAAACGTTTCGCGGCTCTCGCATCTCCTCCATTGCTCTTTGGTGAACTACACAATGGGCCGAGCACGTCGAGGAACCATTATTATCCACTTGTGTACACGCGTGTGCGTTGTTGGCTGAACGCCTGTAATTCACCCTGTATACCCGTCTAACGAGTTTCTCCAAGTACACCCGGCGCGCCCGCCCATATATACGTAAGTACAGAGAAACAAAATGAAAGGGAAAAGAAGGAAAAAAAAAAATAGACAAACAATTCAAGTAAGCTCGCATTCACTATATATAGAATAAAACAAGTTTGACGTTACGAGTGCGAAGGAAACAAAATCGGGCTCGAGGATGACTCGACAAATTGATCAGCAGCGGATCAGCGCGGTAGCGACTCTTGGTTTAAATTTTTCACCGCGAAATATGCATACGCAGTATACTCCCTTCTGCCGCACATCCCCCGCCTTCCTCTCTTACAACCCGAAGCCGCTCGGAGCAATAATTCATGGCGGAAGCGAAGCTAACACATGCAAGGGCCTCCCATCCGCCTTGAACGTACTCATGCATAATATTGGACGCGGTCGCGCTCTCTTATCGGGAGGGCATTTTTTACCCACGTCCAATTACACGCCACCACATCCCGCGCGCGTAAAAGAAACACGCCACTGGAAAAAGCTATTGACAAAACTGCTGCAGCTGGTATAAATATGTAACATCGCGGTAAAGCAAGTTTTGCATTTTTCACGCGCAGCGGAGATCGTTTCTGTATACGCTGATATCTTCGATTCCACTCAAATTAATGTGGTAGACGAGCGTGAGTACGAGAGAGAGAGAGAGAGAGAGAGAGAGAGAGAGAGAGAGAGAGAGAGGGTAGGAAAGAAAAAAAAAAAAAAAGAGGAAGTTGAAAACGATTGCACCGACGAGTTGCCGATCGAGAGATCGGGGTCCATTAAAATTTGAGCGACGAGTGCGACGACGAGCTCAAAGTGAAAAAAGAAACAAGAGGATATTATGCATTATCGTTAAAATATATATAAGCAGACGAGTTGCGGCGGCTCATTAAAAAAATGAAAAAAAAAAAAAAAAAAAAAAAAAAAGAACCCATACTCAATCTGCCGACGAGGTGCTCGTGTGTATTAAAGATTCCCTCGGTCCCACGTCTTTAATTTGCACCGGCATCAACCGAGTGTGTGTATATACAGCAAAACTCCCCCCCCCCTTGTATACAACGCACAAGAGGAAAGGGGGAGGGCCCGAGGGGGCTCCCTATACTTTCTTTGATCAGCCGTGCAATATATGTATACATACTCACCTGTGTATGTGTACTTACCTTATGTATGTACAACCGCGAACGGGCGCGTGCCCATGGGTGTACGCGTACCTATACACACGACGCGATCGAAGCACCGAAGGAAGGAGAGACGAGATATGGTATACGAGTAGAGGTGGGTAGTATATATATATATATAAATATATATATATATATATATATATATATATATGTATAAGGAAGGGAGTCGAGAATCGTATTAGCGGCCATGACGTACGAGGCACGATGTACTTTATGAGCTACAGTATATATGTAGGCGAGAGAGTAGCAGCTCACGCACCCTCGGTACCTATATATACATACCCTCGACCCCGCGGCGGCGGTTCTCTTTCTTCGCTGTGTATGTGTACCTATGTGGCAGCAGAGCACAGATCTGCTAAACGAGGAGAAAGATGACGGCGGCTGCAGCAGAGGAGAGAGAGAGAGAGAGGACCGCTCGAGCGTGAAATCAATTACCCGGGAGTTCTGGATTGGCCAAAGTTGGCCCCGCCTACTGCCCGGCCCATTGTTTCTCGGTCGAGCCAATAGCGGTGCTGGGGGATGGCTGTCGAAGGGATTGTTTTTTTTTTTTTTTTTTTTTTTTCTTGCCGATGAGACGCGCTAAGCAGCCAAGGGAATAATTGTACGGTGCTCAGAGAGCCCGGACCGCTTTTGCCAGAAGGCTTGTTACTCCTTTGGATGCGTTGGTTTTTACCCCTACACCCTTCGTTCGTCGATGGTGCGCGTGCACGGGAATTTTGGCTATTCTGCTCATCTCGAAAGTTGGGAGGGAGGGGGTGTTGATTGAAAGTAGCTGCGCAATTTCAGTGTTTTCAATTTAAGTTTTATAATTACTCGGGGTGCGAGGTAATTAATTTTTCGTCGATTATAATACAAACTTGACGCGTTTCGGGGCTCGTACAATATTGTCATCATCAAGCCGTGTTTTCCACTTTCATTCCCGTCATTTAAGTACTTTCTCGGATTCGATCGAAACGATTACCTCGTACTTTTCACTTGATTCATTGGATGATGAATCGAATAAAAATAGTTTTCAATTACATCGTATGATCGAGAATATTTTCTCGTCACAAGCTTGCGCACTTGCATTCGCTAAAGTACGGATAAATAAATCGGATTCGGTGACAATTAACCAATCAAGTTAATGATTTATCTTCACCTGTAAACCTCTTGGAAAACCTGTCGACCCGGTCACTTTGAGCAACATTCGTACAAATATTCCGTCGATCGGGGCAGAAAGAGCCATTATTCGCGGTACCGATCGACGTTGGAAAAGAGCCGGTTTTTCACGCAAAGCGGCAATAAATTCAAATTCAATTTACCGACGATATTTCGCATCAACCATATACCAGCGCTGTAAAGTCGATTAGGCCGACATTATCGTGAAAACCGGCGTGCAAAAAAAATAACGCAAGTAACCCAACAACCAGCGGGACGATCGGAGCTCACGTAGTAATAACTCGCGTAAATGCTCGCCATTACCTCGGCACATTACGAAACGAGGGGGGGTTTTGCCTCCTCCACTTATGCGTGCCCTCTTCTGCTCATTAAAATGAAATTTATCAATAGCCGGGGGTAATATTGTTGCTGCTGCTGCAGCACATACACGGCCTCGAACGCGCACCCCCCCCTTCCCCCCGTATGAGCACGAAACGGTAATAAAAGCCAAATCAGCCGTGACTTCCTCCGCAGCGCGCAAATACCATTACACAATGTGCTCGGTGAACACGTAGAGAGAACCCGGCCGTCATTTTAAGCCCAATCATCATCATCATCATCATCATCTTATCATGCGTGATGTAGAAATACATTATTTTCGGCCATCCACTCCCCACGCGTGTCGCCCAGCCCCCCCAGAGAAGGGGAGAAGAGGCGTGGCCTGGTCTTGCAGCTCAGTGCGGCTCGGTCCGCCCCCACCCGACTCCCACTCTAGCGACGCCAAACTGGCACGGAAAAAGAGATTGGCCGCGATGGAGGCCCGTATGGACAGCCTCGGCCAATGATAGGGTAGGCCGGCGGTGTGGTGCCGCCGAGGCCGAGGGTGTGAGGCCCGTGCGGCCGGCAGTCCCTCCGGAGCCTCTGAGCGCGGAAGCTGCGTTTTCTCCGGCTGTGCGCGCTTAAGTTGCACTTGACACGCCACTACCAAACACCCAACTCCTCATCTTTGTACGTAAACACACGTGTACTTGTATTTTGATGGTCAGACCGCGGCTGCACTGGGTTTGATCGTAGACAGCTGGTCGCACGATGGATTGATCGGTCATGCGCGAGGAGCACGTGGAGCACGGGGCGTCGGTCGGGGACCACTGCCGATACCGATTGTGCATCGGCCCTCAGTGTTGACCAGTGCGATCGGCAATCGGTTGGTGGTGGACGTAACAATTGTTTACTGGTTCGGTTTGTGGTGCTCTTGTTTTGTGTGAGCGAGTTCGGCCCACCGACGAGTTCCCCGGTCCGTCGGTAGACCACGGACCACCGCATTGTTAATCGGGTCGTACTGTGCCACAGCCGAGATGCCGATCACGCTGTACGAGAGGAAAAAGGAGCTGAGGAAAGCTAGCCGGGAGCACCCGAAGTGGTGTTTCTACCACGACCTGGTCTAGGTGGACGGCAGTTTGGACATCGTTGGTGTGTACGCGTGGACTATCGAGTATAGGGACGAAAGAGAAGTTAAGAGAGAGAGAGTGAGTGAACCCATGTCTCGTTCCGCGGAGACGAGATGCACGTCGGTCGCGTGGGCCAGCATCGGCAGGACAGGAGGCAACGGACGAGATGTCACGGCACCGGCTAGACGGCCCGTGGAGCCACGCTGCCGTCGCCCGTGTCGGCGCTGACTCGTTGTTGCTCGAAGGTGAAAACAGTTGTGGACCCAGAAGCGGAGGAGGAGAAAATGCCGCGACCGACGCGCGACACCTATGGCGACCAGAAGCCGCCCTACTCGTACATCTCCCTCACGGCCATGGCGATTTGGTCGTCGAGGGACAAGATGCTGCCCCTCGCCGAGATCTACAAGTTCATAGCGGACAGGTTTCCGTACTACAGGAAGGACACCAGGCGCTGGCAGAACTCGCTCAGGCACAACTTGTCCTTCAACGACTGTTTCATAAAGGTGAGTTTGTTTTTTTTTTCGAGGTCATAAATGACATCATCTCGCTTTTCTTGACACCCACGTCAGATGTTTTATCAAATAAAGAGCACTTTGACTCCACACATCAATCAGTATACGCGCGTATAGGCTAACGGCAAAGTATTTTTCCAATCGTCCGACAATGGTATGTATCCATGGTTGTTGGGTACGCCTATTACGGGCGTTAATGTTATGGACTTTTAATGTAGTACGAGGGTTAATAATAATACGCCATGTGTGGATTGAACGGCAATGGTTTTCCCGTGTGATTAGCGAGACCGCGGCTGCTAGAACGAGTGACACTAATTGTTGGTTATCCATTGCGCGTGCGCCTATCGGATATTGAATGTAATAACTACGTTTAATCGCCGCTGTGTGTATGTGTATCAGTGATCGCGGGAAACCTCCGCGTGCTTTTCAACTGTAATTTATTGCGGAGCAACTCTGGAAAAACAAAAAAGTATCTATATCGTTATTACGTAACTGTTTCGATGGGATACTCGTGAAAGTCTGGGAACAACACGCAAAATTGGCACCGAAACAGGGGCTTATTGGCAGGGAGTTAATAACGTGACGTATTTGGTTACCGTGTCCTAACTTTCAAAGATCCCAAATAATCATGAAAAGTATAAGCTGATACAACATTTGTTTGATCGCACGCAATACTTATAATATTTCCAACGATCGAAACGATTGCAGATGTCTTGATGTTTATCATGATGGTAATTTGGAACTTCAATACTTGTGTTTAATCACAAACCAATCTTTGAAAAAAAAAAACCATTTCAAAGTCAATAGAAGCCTCTTGATAACTTTGGAATCTTAACCGTACCATTTCAGTTCGTAACGTAACGTGAACAATTTTAATTCGCAGTGACAAAAATTCAATGTCGCGTAATCGTATCAAAAAACACTGAACGAAATTCAAAAGTGTTAATCTAAATGGTTACCATGACAAATATAACGCAATTGGAACGGTAGAACATCCAGTGTCCAAACGTAGTTCCAAGCGCTACATCTATTTCCTTCGACACATTATGTATCGTATATATGGGTGTGACACCATCGGTGTCGAGGCTGCACGTGTACTCCCACTCGTTACCCTTACTATAAAAAATAAAAATAAAAAACACCGCGCGACGCGACAACGTCGCTTATATATAAGTACAGGCTATACACTTTACACCACACGTCACTCCAACCCTATCGGTCCTACACAACGCACCACCGCTCTATAATGCGAAGTGTATACGTACACAAAGAGCCACACAATATACACCGAGTATAGGTGTATACAAGTAGTGCATACCCCCGAGTGTCAGTAGTGTACTTGCGTGTATTATACATATGTATCGAGTGACTTAATTTTTGCCGCCTCTCTTTATCAAGTAGTCGGGGAGCTTGAATTATTCACACACAGCCATATATTATAAGGGTGGAAGAGCCGGGCTATAAGTATACGCGCTATTTGTGCAGTGCATTACAATCATATCACTCTGTGTGTATAATATACCGACCGTGAGTTAGTTTTACTTTTTTGCGTATGCGTACAAATGTATGTGTAAGGTATGATTGATAAAAGTAAAAAGGTACACTTGGGAGCGAAAAATTAATGCCGGTCCTACGAAAATTATCGTAGAAAATTTTTCGAGTTTCATCCCTCTCTCGGTGTGGAAATTTATTTTAAAAAAGGGAGGGGAGTTTGGCAAGCATATAATATACACACACCCGTACGGACAAAACTGACCAGCGATGCTTGTGACAAGGTTTCCCTTACCTACACACTGTAGCATGTATAAATACACGGGTCGATCAACGCCGGGGTGTGCACGTGAGGCGCGAAAAAGGTGGCACACGTATACCTAAGCCGCAGCTGCAAAGCGTCGGTGACTCCATCGCCTCGGCGTTATTGAACCATCACTGCCTACTTTAAAACACCACTTTGTTGCACATGCATGATTCAACCCTATTTATTGTTTTGCTCGTCTTCTATTTTTTTTTTTTTTCTTTTTCCTACGACTCTCTTCCAGCCGGTTTAAGGTCAGTGCCTGTAATTGTACACTCGAGTTGTGCATATTATAATGTTTGTAAAACATATAACACAGGGGGCAAACTTTTCTCGAGCTCTGCGTCACTGTAGCAAGGGATCATCCATACGTTTCGTTTGATTTGCATCTACGTGAAATTTGAGGTGAAAAAACGAAACTTTGCAATATATAAATTACACCATAGGGAAGTACATACAAGGCTTTAAACGTACGGATGAGTGAATTGTTTGTTTTAAAAAAGGCTTAAATATACATAATAGCATCCAATCGTGAAAAATCAATCAATCGAAAGGTAAACAACAGGGGGCTCGTCTCGTATCATTTGACAGCGGGGTATACGGGATGGGCCACGGTCGGATTTTATTTATGCACTGAGCAAACACCATCGGGCTACCATCGGAGAGGTGTACCACGGCTGTGCCGAGAAATCTATTATCTCGGCCCTCATTTCTCTTTCTCTCTACTTATCTTATTCTTTCCGCGACGAAAAATGTGTATACGTGTATATATATATACTCTCGGAGAGCTACCGTGACTTGCGATACAATCCGAGACACGAAAAGGGCGTGAAGCGGAGACCTACAACCCGGGGTGTACAAGGGACATGCGAGTATACACAAATTTTTCTCTCCCTCTCTCTCTCTCTCTCTCTTTGCTTCAAAGACGCGATAGGCGACTTGTATATTGTGCACGTGTACGTCAAACACGCGCGGCCACTTACATAAAACAACCGATACACCCTTCTTTTCTTCGACTACTCTATAAGTTTTTTTTTTCTTTTGCTATTCTTAAATTATTTTCGCAATTAATCAAGCCACGCGATGCGCGTATACACGAGAATACGTGTGCGAGATCGCGCGTGGAAAAAGAGAGAGAGAGAGAGAGAAAAAAAGCCAGTAGTTTTACGACTCGGCGCCTGTAAATCAAAAGATAATGTTGTAACATTAATTGTGCACGGGTGTGCGGTGCTGGCTCTGCCGCCGCGGTCTTATCTCAAATTAAATTATCGCGCGCGTAAAAGCATCGAGTGTTGTGTATTGTTGTGTTGAGCGCGAGGTCGGCTCTGGAGGCGAAATGGCGAGTCGAAGTGAGAGGGAAAAAATGAGATTTTGCAATGCAAATATTAGAATTAATAATGACGGGTATTTGTTTTTTCTTCGTCTTCGGATTCAATTAACAATTTAAACAACGATTTGAATAGTGTCGGCCGGAGATGGCGGGTGAGAAAAAATTACAGGCGCGTATATTTGTTGGAAATTTATGCACGATTGTGCAGTATAACGAGCCAAGTCAAACGAGTGTGTTGTACATTTTTTTTCTTCCTTCGTATGTTACCCGTAAAAATTATACCTTTCAAATGCGAATATATGCTTGTTTTTCTCTTATCGTTAAACAGCTGAATTAAATAGAAAATGTTTTATCTTTAATTTATCAAACACACAGTCCATTCAAACAAATACACGTCACGTGTTTTTGCGAAATGAAGTCTATAGCGCGATTTAAATGGTAGCCCTGTATGACTGTGCTCATAATATGTATGGATGCAGATGAGGTATCGCAACACTAATTTATTTGACTAACATTGAAATACGAGAAATGGGTGCAACATTACGGGGAATTGTTACCTAAAAGTTTAAATAATACATTCTTAATTACCAACACCAATTGATTGACTTGAACAGAGTTTAACTAATAATACTTACCAAAAGTGTACTTAAAAATATACGTAGAAATCTAGAGATGATAAAAAAGTTAAACCTGTGATTTCAACTTACGTTCAAAATTTGTAGGAGCCTGGAAGTTGAGCATCGAAATCTATAAAAAAAAAAACAAAAAAACAAAGACTTGTATTATAATATGTTGGACATAGACAAGTGGGGATACATGAGAAAGATATCGTATAGACTTTCTTAACCAAATACTTAAAATGTCAAAATTTATTCTCAACTTATTACCTAAAAGTATGTTTGGAAAACAGAAATTGACTCGATTGTGACACGAATGTGATTTAATTCAAGTGTGCGTGGCATAATTATTCCTGAAATTTAATGGAAATCTTTTTTAAATCGAAATTTCAGTCCCAGCAGAATCGACACTTCCAACTACACTGAAAGACAATTTTTAACTGCGTCTACACTAACATCGCCGGTTGCCATCAATATAATACGTTTACTAAAGTTAATCATAACTGTGTTACTTTGCCTTTCTCACTTATTATGGCTAAAAAACACCACCCACACACAAAAAAAAAAAATTTCCTTCACGTGTTACACAAGTGAGGTACATTTCCCACAATCACTCGAAAAAACACACAAACATTGAGCCAGAAAAACGATTCCCAACTAAAAGAAAAAAAAAAAAAGGGAAAAGAACAGTATTGGCACAAAAAAGTGAAAAAAATAAGAGGCAGCGAGCAGAGCTTTTCGAAATCTCGATCCGAGCGCGGGACACGACACGCCATATCTGCCGGGCTAATCTACACACCAACACACGCCAGAGGAGGCCCTCGCTTACGTATTATGTACATATATACATATATATTTCTTACCCAGCCAACAACGTTTATACATGTATATATATATGGATTGTATATGCACACGAAGAGCCATCACGTGCCTAATACTATGTGTATACGTTACACCAAGTCTACATGTATATAATATAATACAGGGGGAGAGATGAAAGCGTTTGCGAGCCGTCGCTCTCTTTGCACGCCACCAGCACAATTTGACGTGTACAATGAGTGCACGAACCGGTGCAGAGCTTCATTAGCTCGAGAGAGAGAGAGAGAGAGAGAGAGATTGACAGGCGATGGGGATTTTCGCGCGCGAACTAATCGCATGTAGGTATTACAATTTACCCTGTGTGTATACAAACTTTGAGGCATCCAAAAGAGCCCCTGTGTTTTCATTTCCAAACTTCGCTGGTATATAAATATATGCATCGCGAGGTTGGACCCGCTACATCGCTATTGTACCTATATGTATATTACGGACGGCCGTGTTGAGTATTTAACTATTCGTTGATTTTTTCCTTTTTTTTTTAATTATTATTAAGTACCCCACATAACGAGACATAAGTCTAAATATGTATAGTATCAAATACAATCAGCCCGAATCAACCTATAATGACAAAATGAAGCATCTACTTGGGAGAAGGGGCTGATGGTACTTTAGCGTTTCATATGATTCCTGCTTGAAAGTATTAAAAAATTTTACATGACAAATACCTAAATTCAAGTACACACATTAGCGTTGTTTGTTGATAAATTCCAAATTTTTTTTTTTTTTTTTTTGTGTCGCAGATCAAGGAATTGGCTAGCACTTTGTTGATATATTTAAATCAACCCTAATTGCGATAGCTTTTTTTCCATCAACCTAAACGAGGTTTTCAGGGAAAGATAAAACCGGGGCTCAAAAATAAGTATGCGTGCAAATGTTTCAAATACAGTCCCAAACGTGCAAAGGTATAATTAAAAATAACTAACTCGAGCAGAGAAAAAAAGAAAGTAAAGATTTTGTAAAAGTTTGTAAAAAACATCGAAATCGACCTTCAGCTTCAACCAACGCATATGGGTATACTGTGGGAGCGAAATTATCGCAATCAAAAAAATACTCGTCATTGTATGTACGCTTCCTTAAACTTCGGCACTTCAATGACATGTATACATACACCTTTACCATCGCTTCAAAACGGCCCGGCTATTACGATGGCCAACAGCATGTACAACATACATGGCAAAGCAGAGCGCAACGATACACTTCAACCCTCTTTATATACCCAACAACACTCGTGTCCATACATATACGCGTATGCAAAAATTTCGCAACAACATTTGTTGTCTATACACTGTATATACAGTTACCTGTGTATGGATGTACAAACAGACACATGTAAGTGCAAGGTGTTTAAAGTCGGCTCTCTTTCACTTCGGAACGACTTCTGAACTCCACCCATATACGAGCACACTCGTACCGCGTTATAGGTGCACGTAATGTATACACATAAGCACAAAAGAGCCGATATACGCGAGCGTGTGTGTGTGTGTGTGTATGTGCATTCGTGTCGGCGTCGGCACGCAAAGTATGATTACGCCGGGGCAGGACTGCCGTGCATACACGGTATAGCCAGGAGCAACGTTGCAGCGCGGATGCATATAAGCCATCTGTTTCGCACCTGCACTCCACGACTGCACACAGCCGCTTCTATGTATACGTGTCGATCGTTTCTCTCTCTCTCTCTCTCTTTCGATCTCTCGCCGCGTAAAATTTCATTGGCACGAGCGACCAGCCAATTATATAATATCATATAAGTATAATATATCCTCTCTCTCTCCTTGTATATACATACTGTAATATGTAATTTCATTGGCACGAGCGACCAGCCAATTATATAATATCATATAAGTATAATATATCCTCTCTCTCTCCTTGTATATACATACTGTAATATGTTCTCTCTCACTTGGACATATGCATATATATAGCGACGCTGTTTCTGCAGTTTTCATTTGCATAAATCGCGCGCTAATAATTGAATGAGGGTCGTCTAGGGAGAAGCGCGTGGGAATGTTTCGAAAGAAGAAACCAAAAAGTTGGGGGTTGGTCCCACCATAAGTGCACAATATGTGTGGGACGATGTTATTCATGAGATTTATGTCTATACCGTGCATGTGTGTTGTTGCGGATTTATTTTTTCCATTCATTGTGATTAATGTGAGATAAAAATTAATTCGTTGTGTAAACATTTTACCAGCGCTGGTAAACAACTTTGGTAAACTTTGAAATTCGAGAATCTAGATACGAGATAATTTAATCTTTACGGTAATTATAGCATGTGATTTCTTATCATGTACCTGTACCAACATAATGCCAATGTGACGAAAATATCGCTACAAGATTCATTTACTTGGATCCCCACTTTTTGGATGTGTGTGAAAAGCATCAGCTGTTTTGAAAAATAAATTGTTCCTCACACTCCGTGGTATCGGCACTGCATGTCCCATCACTTCTGACGATCCAACACCTGCTTTTTGCCCAAAAAATCGAGATATTTCTTCCTCGCTCCCGGGCGTCGGAACTACTTAAAAAAAACCACATGCTTTTTTACTTTTTTCTTGAACCAACCGACACTTTTTTTTCCAATGAGAGAACAACAAAAAATTTATCAAAATACTTTCACTCGAACCCATAAATGCTGGGCACGAAAATTTTCCACACAACCCTCGGCGAAAGTCTGTCTACTCGACTCCCGTCAAGTGACTAAATATGGAAATTTCAGAGGCGCTATACTTTACCCTGATTCGCACGAACGTGCCATGACAAAATAAGTACGACTCCTCAAAGTCTGTCTATACTCGGCTCTCATGTTTGCATTAATAATATCTTTCTCCGTAACTTCTGATGAGTTTCTTATGCACACACACATAAGTCGTCGGCGCGGTGGCGTTGAATTGAATTTTTCATACATCACGCAGCACGCCGCCACGCGATACATTGTTCGTGTATACGTGTAATTGTTGCGAAAACATTATTTAAGTACACAAGGTAATTTTCCGGCAACGGGGTTTAGTTGGGAATTATACGCTGTCTTGTGTATAGAGGAAAAAAGAAAAAAGAAAAAAGAAACAGAAAAACAGAAAAAAAAGAAAAAAATGAAATCTAAAATGCATGAATTACAATCGGTAGCGCGCGCGTATACGTATACGTGTGTATCCACATTGAATAATTTGCCGAGTTAAGTATACACCGGCTTGGTTAATTATTTCAAACGAATCTCTTGAAATATTATCTTGATGTTGCGAAATCGGCTATACATACGTATAAACCCTGATGCAGTTTTCTTGGATAATATTCTCTTAAAGTTTTCTTTAAAATAAATATTATGAAAATCGCCGGCCGGATAATTTGAGGATATTTATCTCGCAATTAATTAAACCACGCGTTTTTTAATGAATAATACATTAAATTTTTATTTATATACATATATATTTTTTTTATGTGAAATGATTACAAGCATTGTGCCCGTGTATACCTTTGAAATTATGAAATTCACCACATCTTTGCGAAGCAAAAATTCCACACACACAAAACACATGCTTACACTGTGTACACATACACCTTTAGAAGTTAGTCTGTGATTTGCGTTGCCGTGCGCCTCGCTAATTAAATTAAAAAGAAATTAATTAAACCTCACGCACACGCATATACATAAGAGGCACAACGCGCGCCCCAAAAGCTGTACAATATGTTGTTTTACATTATAATAATGATGCGCGATAATTTAACTTTAGATAAGAGAGCCGAGGTGTGCATAATTATTAACATTACAGTGTATAGGTATTATCTTTGAGATTTACAACGACGATGGGGGTCGAGGCAATCGTCTGGTGTGTGCATAAGAATGTAACACTTTTGCACGCGCGTTTGCAAAATCGCGGCTCTACATTGCTGAAAAGCACGAAACCCTGTGTTGTTGGGTGTACACTTGTAATGTGCATATAAGCTTTACGCCACGTCTACAGCTATACTTGCGCGATGAAAAAAAAAAAAAAAAAACTTTCCTAACGTAGGTAGGCGAAAGACTCTATACGTCATATTGTGTCGATGTTGAACGATGTATTAAATGTCATTTGGAGAAATCTCTAAAATAGCCATTTTTCACTAGCTTTTCTAAAATACCATTCCAACTCTGTTATGATCAAAAAAGTGCTCAAATGTTTTTTCCAACAAGAGGTTTTTTTTTCAATCATTTTAAAAGTAAACCAGAAATTTAGCGCCTACCTAGAGATTGAATAGAAAATCAGAGCCTATATATCATACACTTACCCGTGAAAACAAGAAATTTTAATTGACAAACGAGCAACATGAATATTTTAAAAAAGCACACGACACTACTCCTGCGAAGGACACAGAGACCGTCGACATACAAATGCGTGAACTGTCGCAAACTTTCGTGTCCCGATGAATAAAAAAAGAAACTAGTTTACTTCGACGCATATAGATACAATATACACGCAACACTGTTGCTTACAAGAGACGGGGGGTATCCTTCATTGTACCCGTGACGTGTGTGGTGTATAATTGTTATCTCGAACGATCGTATCTGGAAGCGTGTGTACGTATAGGATGTACGTGCACGTATGTACGAGTCTTTGCGGCCACTGTCAACGGCAATCAGGAGCCAATGGCGCGCGTGCGATAATTACATCCTATTTAGCCAATGGTTTGTCCATCTGCCCGTGTATTTTACTTATTAATCTACGTATATGTATATCGTTACCCCGCTATGTTGAATACTTTTTTTTTCATCACCTCGCGTTATTATTATCGAATGATTACCAGGTGGGTGGCTCGAAGAATTTTTACAACAGCCAGGACTTAGTGTAAGGGTTTACGGTATCGAGTCAGCTCGAGTTTTTGCGCTCACTATCGGTAATCTAACGGACAATTAAAAGCTTTATTGGTTTTGCCCTCCATGCTCGACTTGTTCACATGTAATTCCTCGTAACGCTGGTTTAGTCTCGACCGTTGTTGTCCAAGGATAACCTTTTTTTTTTATTATTGATTGTCAATAAAACTGTATCATCAATTTTCTTACATTATTTCGAAAAAAAAAGATAGTTACTGAGTATAGATCTCCAACGCGGAACTTCATGTTAAAAAAAAACCCAACTGGTGTGCACCTTTTACGTAATAGGGGGAAAAAAGGGGGCGCAAATTTTTTTGGATAACGAGAAAAGGAGAAGTATAATTCGCCGCGTGTACACGTTTTCCGCAACTTTTACAACAAAAAGTAAAAGTTACCGCGGTACACCTCGTCCATACATCAAACTCTTGAATAAAACACACAAGAGAGTCTATAATACATATATATATAACCCGATGAGTTTCGTAACTTTAAATTGTACTCGCTCGTTTACCGACGTATATACACATAACAACGCATGCCCATACACGTGTACTGACACACACACTTGCGCCTTATACCTTTGTAAGTCGAAATAAGGCGGCGTTATACGTGCACGGCAATTAATTTAAACACTTACGCACTCGGTGTCGGTCCGACAGTTAAAAGTATACTCGTATGGTTTGGTTTATATTTTTCGTTTCGTTTTATTGGCCTTTTTGAATTACGATCAAACAATTAGCGCTCGAGCCTTTGCGGAAGCCGTAAGTGCATGCGCCCGAGCGCAACGCTATATATTATATTCGGCTCCTTCATGTATACACACTATGGTCGCGTACATGAGATGTTTAACACGAGAGTTGCGGTTTTCGTGGGTTAATACGCACGAGATGCTGTACGACGTAAAAACGAGCCCCCCCCCTCTCTTGTACATATACACGTATACATTTGTTAGGTGGACGTGATAAAACCATCTGCTCGTATACGGTGTCATATGCGATAAATTTTACGGGAGGTAAAAATAGGTAGTCAGCACGTTAATGGACTATTTTAAATCAGGGTGAAACATGGCGTTTTTTACATCAAAGACGAGTTGCTCACTTGACTGTGCTTATATTCGGTGGAAGTATAACGAGCGTCGATTCAGGAGGTATATTATATCGCCGAGTGTAACTTTCTATTTTATGTAATATGTGGTGCTACGGGCTGGAGATTGTAGCAGATTTTTCAACGAGGTTTTATACATATCGATGTTTAATTTGCTGCACAGGAAAAAATATAATACAATAATGCCTGCAGTGATGTTTCGTCGTTTGTACATAAGAATAACTTTTTACTGCTTACACCTGTACATCTGGTATAGATATAGGTTTTACCGTGAAAATTGTAAAAATGGTAATTGCTGGTCTGAATTGTAAAAAGTCCCTAGATGACAAAACGCTACTAACTTACAATATACTTATGTTTAAGGTACATATTGCACTCGATCAAAATCAAGGGATTTCGTTAAACCTGAAAAAATAGTCAAGTTCAGTTAAACGCTCCTATTTTCTTCTTTTTATCATCAAAGTTAAAATTCTCATGTCCCAGGAAAGGAAAAAAATTAATATTATTAAAAAAAAATTAACTGCAGTTTACTTTTCACGAGAGAAAAATCGCCATGTTGTCTGTAATACTAATCATTACTGTATTTCTCCTGAAAGAGCAAGTAAAAGTTAAGAGATCGCGTTCAACTTCATTCGCGCCGTGTAAGTTTTTACGCTGTTCGTCCTGATGATCTCAGTATACCGTATTAATCGATCCGAGAAATAATAGATACCGAAAGTTAACGGTGTAGAGCGTAACTTGGAGAAGCTCTAATGTATATGTTTGACGTATAAATCTTACAAATTAAATAACCATTTCAGCCGTAAAGATTTTCGCAAAATATCCAGCACTGAAGGTGTAGACACTCTAGAGACCATAGTTATCAGTGGTAAACCTATATTATTCTATTAGTGTTAAAAGCACGTGAAAAATTATATGACGGCTAATTCCTCGAAACCTATCGGTTGACTGATTACAGGTGCCACGGGGTCCGCACAGGCCCGGCAAAGGCGCCTACTGGGCCCTCCACCCGGCCGCCCTGTCGATGTTCGAGAACGGCAGCCTACTACGCCGCCGCAAGCGCTTCAAGCTCCACAAGCCCGACAAGGAGCTCCTCAAGACCGAGCTCCAAGCCCTCGCCTCGGCAATGCCACCCCCGCGATCCAGCGCCGAGCTCCCGTCACCCGTCCTCGACCGCCCCACCTCGACCCCCATGGCCCCGACCACCGGCATCGGGGGCCTCAGCTCCGCCAACCTCCACCGCCTGCGCGAGGACCTCATGCGCTGGGAGATGCAGGAGAGGCGAATGATGCTCGCCGCGGCCGCCGTCGCCAGCCAAGGCGCCCCCACCGCTGCCACCCTCGCCCCGACGACGACCAGCACCGCGGCCACGACGGCGGCCACGCTCGGCTGCCCGAGTTACTACCTCCTGAGCCCCGAGGCCCGCCAGCGCCTCGTCGAGGGCGCCACGGGCGAGCCGGCCCCCTTCGAGACGACGGCCCTCCTCCAGACCGCGGCCTCCTGGACCTTCTCGGCGTTCGGGGGCACGGGCAGCACCGGGGCTACTGGCTACCTCGGGGCGACGGCGGGTCAACCGAGCTACCCGGGCGGCGGGGGCGCGGATCCGTATTACGCGGCCCGCGAGGACTACCCCCTGATGCTCGAGGCCCCGACGATACCGAGCACGGCCATCTCCTCGAGCCAGGCTGGCCTCGGCCTTGGGGGTAAGCACTACCACCACCACCACCCCCACCACCAGCTGCACCAGCAGATCGGAAAAAAGGCCAAGAAGCCCTTTACGATCGAGAACATCATAGCACCCGACGATCATCAGCGCCATCACCACCACCATCACCACGGGCAGCCGGGTGAGGTGGGCAAAAGGCTCGTGGTGGAGGAGGAGGAGGAGCTGGGCAAGAAGATCGTGCTGTCGATGCCGCGGCCGATCTACGCGGCGCCGGGATTTGGGCTGCAGCCGGGGGTCGACGCGGCGCTCCAGAGGCCGAGCTACGGGGCCGCGACTTGAGACTTTTATCGGTGACTAGTTTTATTTCGTTTTTTTTTTTTTTTTTTAATTTAGTGCGCTCTGGACTCTCGATGATGATGTCCGGGGAATCGGAAACGTGATTTTCTTTCTTCTTCTTCTTCTTCTTTTTTTTTTTCTTCGTTGGTGTCGATTTCGAGTTACTATAGGTGTATCATCGTTTTTTACCAAAGCGACATGTGTGGAGCGATGCTTTGAGTACGCGTGAATATATAGAGTGTGGAAACGAGAGTTTCGATCGGATGATGACAAGTGGTGTGTTTTTGAGGGACATTGCTAAATAATATAACGGCTCGTTGTACCTCTCGGCGATGCGAGTGAGCCTCTTTTTTTTGTAGATATTTTTCGTTGTGATCGCGTGTGAGGGAGAAAGTGGAAAGATTTTGACGATAAACTTTAAGGATGATATTTGAGCTGCGAAATAATATATATACATATGCGACAAAAGTATAATATTCGAGTATAAATTGTGAAATTATTGAGATAACGTACGCGAATGCGCATAATAATGATAATAATATTGGTCCGTAGTAGATACCGATACATCGTGTTCTCTTGAGATTTTTTTCGATTGCTTGATGAGCGACTTTTTTTCCTTTAACAAAATGAATTACGAATTCTTCATTTTAAATACATTGTTTCAACTTTGAAAATTCCATATATAATAGATTTATCACTTAACTTGAAACATAACAATTTTGATCAGACAAAGTGTAAAAAATTAAAAATTTTACAAAAATAATACCACTTATTTCTACTCAATAACTGATAAAAAAATCTTGAAATTAAAAACTTTTTTTTGTTTCGGTTAAGTATTTTAATTTAAAATACACAAAAGAATTTTTTTGTTTTTTTTTCATGTATAAAAAAATACTCATTATTGTGCACAGCGTACTTCAAATGTTAAAGCTGCAGCACTTTTGGTATTTGTTCTGAAATACGCGCAAAAAGTAAATTATTTTAAAGACCAACAATCAAAACCGCTTCTCAAGCAACTCTAAAATCATTTTTATAAATTAGCGAGACTCGGAGGAATTTAGAGGTATGTATGCCTACCGTATGCGACAGAACCACACTCTTGTAACAGCTCTCGGACACCATTAGCCGAGATATATGTATACATATACACATACAAAGTGCATACATAAAATATATATATATATATATATATATATATATATATATATATATATATATACATAAAGGTTTGCTGTGATGAACGTCGTCGATTGGAGGAAACTTGTGAAAGAAGGCCGGCGAAGAGGCGGGCTCTCTCTTTCTCGTGAACGTGCATATATACACACACACACATAATATTGTACTCACGACTCGCGCGCGGCTCTTGTTATCGCCGGGCTATCGACACCTTATACGTACGTGCACATATACATACACGTGTATACCTGTACTCGCATATCATGGGAATAATTTCAACCTTTATGCTCAGCCGACGATATACGGGCTGTTACTCACTTCTCTCGTGCTACACCTGTTTTGTATCTGCATATCCTCGTGATTTTCATACACAAGATACTTAAATCTAGATACAAATGTGAAATTTTGCCTATACCAAAAAATAATTTTTAGTTTTCTATACTATATCATTATTATCATTATTATTATTATTATTATCATTATTATTATTATTATTATTGCTCATGCTAATATTAGAGAAGAAATTGATTTGTCGATACGAAACGGCGAGTTTGTTATGTTGTGTGTATGTGCACGTTCGAAAACAAGTGTATTCTGTCAGAACGTTTTCGAAATTCAAATAGTTCCTCTTGCATCTCATTGGCTAGCAGAATGCTAATACATAACTTGCGATTCCAAAGTTTGAAAAAAAACGTTTTAACAGATGTAATTGTTACTAAGTGTGCGGTAGTGCGTCAACGTGAAATTATAGCAATGTTCGCCCTTCCTCTTGCCCAAAACGTCTTTTTATCCCAAACTTGACGTGACAAACGGTTACTAACGCTGCCCAAACAAAATTGGAATCTTTCGTAAGTACGAATTGCGTTCAAAATTTTTTGTGATAAATTAGACGTTTCATGATTTTTTCAGTATAGCAATATTTAAGGTAATCAATTACACAGAACAAAAAAAATGGAATATTGTACTTGAAGATAAACAGGTGCTAGTTCATCTTAAAATTTGACTTGCAAAATTTAGTGATCTATTTTGATGGATAAGTTTAATATTAAACATGAAAATCTAAAAAAAACGTCAAATTTTTTTAGAAAAAAAGAAAACAGAAAAATGGTCGTAGAACTATTTCACAAATATTTAGTTAGGTTTCAACAAACAGCGTCTTCTATTACTGAAAAACTGTTTCTGTAAAGAATTATGTATGGTATCAATGCGATATAAATTAATACACATTATTTTTTTCAGATTCGTGGTTAACCGTAGTTTTAAACTTTTTTTTGTTCTGTGTTGTCTACATGGTAGCGCTAGTAGTCGTTTATCATGCAAAATGGGTATCCTACATACTCCTCATCGAGAGGGTGACACGACGACGATAAACGTTATAATTATATTACATACACGTGAAACCCAAACTGCGCGATTTTTTTCGTATTCAACTGTTACTAGACTTTCAACTGAAAAAAAAAAAAAAAAAAAAAAAAAAAAAAAGATCGAAACTAAGTACGAAAAATTGCTGTACTAATCGCGCTGAATACGAGTAGAGAGGTATTTAAAAATATAAAAAACATACGAGTATTTGTAAATGTAGAGAAAACAAAAACACCAGAAACCGATATAAATTATTGTACATATTATTTAGGAAGTATTGACAACGAGAATAAAACAACGATGATGAATCGAATGACGCAGCGTTTATTTCTTCTTCTTACCCATTCGACTATCGTGTTGGCCAAGAGTGTGTGTTTTCCCTCGACCAATTTGTTGTTTTTTTTCTCGTTTCAAATACACGAAAAAAAAAAAAAATTTTACATAAAACAGACGACGAATCGTTAATTGAATGTCTACGATATGATACGCACTCTCGAGAAGCGAGGAATTTCAACGGCCAAAATACACGGGAATCTGAATTATGAATCTCGTTATGAATGTACTCGAACGTAATATAAGCTGCTCGTAAAAAAATAAAGCAGGAACCAATATTTCTCGAGAAACCAGAATATTCATGAAAGCTGGTACGTATAACCTTTTAAAATTCATACAGCTTCCTCGGACGAGAAAAAAAAACCCGCGTTTCCATTACTCACTGGCATTGGTTCGCTTCACGTACACCTATACTTGCCACGATTTCAAACGCAAGAAAATACAGAAGACCAAAAAAAAAAAAAAAAAAAAAGGAACTACAGCCAGCGGCAATCAGAGCGTTTACGAGCGACCGACCTTCGCCTCGCACCAGGTAAGTCGAGGGTAAAAAAAAAAAACGTATAACCAGCCACAGTTTCCCCGACGGGATATAATGTAGCACCGGTCCATTGTCTCGTCACGAGAAAGAGGTGCCGAAGCGCACGGCAATAATCATCATGAAGTGGTGAACTGACTCCCGTGTGCACCAGCTCACGTATATATCCGCAAGTCATCATTGGGGCCACCCTCGACGCGACTTTGATTCCACGCCACTCGCGCGTGGACCCCCCCTTCCTTTTCTCGTTACACGCCTTTTTCGTCCCCCGCGCGCGCGACTCGCATCTCTTTCATTTTTTGCTCTAATTTCATTTTCTCGACACGCATCGCCGGGTAATCGCCGCGCAGGGGGAGCTCCGAGGCGTGTCGGGTGGGCGAGCCGGGAGCTTTTCGAGGTTCGTTAATTAAATTTCCGAGGGAAAGGGAGGCGGAAAAAGGATGGACGGTGGAAAAAAAAACAGCGGATTATTCGGCACTGCAGTGACGGATCGATCGAGACGTTTAATCACGCGCTCGTGCTCTCCTACCTGCCTCGTTTTTGCTCCTATCGCGGCTGAGTAACAGCGGGGATGTTTTTTTTTTTTTTTTTTTTTTTTTTGCGAGCTTCTCTCGTTCATGATTGAAGGCGAGAAGTCGTTTTGGCCGAGCGATTGAGTCCGCACTCCCTGGGACTTTTCGGACGTACCTTTGTGGGGAGCAAATGGGGTATTTCATTGACGAACGGTCGGTGTGTGGGTTACGTTGCAACGTGAAAACAGGATTTACGGGATAAACGTTTTTAAGTGCGAGTTAGAAAAAACTATGTAGATGCGTCTGGCGTTGCGAATATGATTTGTTACCTTTTTTTCCATTCATGTTTTTGGGTCGGCGATTCGATTTGACTTGAGGATGATAATAAGAAGTGAATAGTCGTGACAAGATTAGTTTCCCAAGGCAATATCGAACTTTAATTACATGACAACATTTTTCGATGTCAATCGGTGCTTAATTTAAGGATAATCTTTGGAAAAGAATAAATTTAGAGTATTAAACTTTTTCGACTTTGAGTAAATATGATCGATTGCATAAAACTTTTTCACGTCGTGATATTAAAAAAAAAAAAAATGTTTATAAAGGAGCCGATAAAAGTTTCGAACCTAAGTAAACCCAAGGATATATTTTATTATTTGAAAGTACAGTTAAGACAAACGAGTTGACGTGACTCTGACGCTAAATAAGTTTGCTTGGTCACGATAATAACTTCAGAACTCAAATATGTATATATTTTTTGCGCGTTTTTCACGCTACTTGGAGTAGAACATTAATAACATTAAAATTCAATAATACCGTAGAGGGAAAAAATTTCTGTCACCATAAGAAACTATTTTAAAAAATGTGCCTCCCATATTATCCAATATACGCTTGAACCACGGCTCAAGCCCCCCCCCTCCCTCCACTGGAATATATATGCATACACGAAGATTTAAATATATCGATGTATATAGTAGCCGCGTGCTTACACATCGTAAAACCATCGCCTGTCCCTGCAATCGATAAATCCGTATGTTTTTCGTGCTGTACGATGTACATATATATAACAGCGACGAATCCTTAAACGCATGTTCCTCGAATTTGTGTGAAGAGGAGGAGAAATCGGCTGAATGAAAACGTCGAATTTTTATTAACTCTCTTTCTCTCTCTCTCTCTGTAGACTTGACCAACGCGTTCAAACAAACCGCAGCGCCATAAAAACGGGGATTAACTCGGATTAACTCGCACGACGGAGCGACCTTTTATTATTATTTTTTTTTTTTTAGAAAAAAAACCAGAGGATCAAAAGGAGGGAAAAGAAACGAAGAAGGTACTCCTCCACCACTGAATGCTCCTCATTATGAATTAACGATCCACGGGCTGCGCGCTTTCAACAATATAACGCGAACTGACGGTAATAGCCTATCCAGCCCCAGCTGATATGGAAACATAAAAAAAAAAAACAAATCTTTTTTTTTTTCTACATCGAAGCCGGCAAAAAATATATTCACGACACCTTTGGATACAGCCTCCTGTGAACGAACGAACATCATCGCATACACTTAACACCAAAGTGTCGACTAATATCGGCCGTTTTGGATTTTTCCCTTCGTTAAAAAAAACTTTCGCCGATATCTTACGCGCAAAGGGCCTTAACGTATTTTAAATGAGCTGGTCGTCGGTGCGATATTAAAGGTTCGATGGGGAACAGCCGGGTAATTGAGGTGGAAGACGAGCGCGCGCGCGTGTGTGTGCGCAGGGATGTATACAGACACATGTACACGTTTACGTACAGAAAAGCTGCGGCAGCCGAGCAAATTTTTTCCCTTTAATTGGACGAGACAGTTTATAACGTAGCTTTTTTTGTTGTTGGTAATGACGCACAGTTTACAGATACGTTGCGTGTAAGTATACTTCAAAGATACGGGTGTTTTCAGGACGTATACATATTATAATATATACGCGTGTGTATGCACATTTTCGTCGTAATAACAAGTGAATTTATAAAAACGGATTCCGCTAACGTGCCAACGCGAGACTTGCCTTGAAAATCGGCTTGGGTAATAAAACTTATGATTGTTATTATTATTATTTTTTTTTATTTGGATACAAAAAAGACAAAAAAAAAAATTCCTACAGCTGTCACGCGTGATAAAAACTTTTTTCCAAATCCACGTCGTATTCGAACGCGGATACAGCTTTGAGCGTGTAATAAAAATGAAAAAAAAAAAGAAAAAGAAAAAAAAAGATCTTCAGGGATTACGCGTCGTTTACGAGATTTCCGAGATATTCCCCCGCTATGGAAGTTGAAAAAAAAAAAAAAAAAAAAAAAGCATTACTATACGCCGCAACGCTAATACCCAGCAACAATTTGTCTTTGTGCGCGAGAACGTCGCTTATATATATATACATACGTGTGTGTACGTACAGGCTGCAAGGGAGCGTGGGTCAAAGCAAGTCAGAAGCCACTACTGGTTTTTTGAGAATCGGACGGAGGTTCGAGGAACGGGATGAAGAAGAAGAAGAAAAAAAAAACCTGGTACAGTATTCGAATCGGATTACGTTCGACGTGTATCATAGGAAAGGAGGCCCGGGTCCATATACGTAAGGGTATACAGATTAGATAGACTCCTTTACACCTGATTTTTGTGTAATCTCCAGCGCTGTTTCGACGGATCCTTCTTTTTTTTTTTTCTCATTTTTTAGTCATTACACAAAATAAATTGCGTTTAAAATTTGGTACGCGCATTACGGGTGGGCTCTATAATGTGAAATTAATTACGGTAGTCCATAATGCGATCTGTGTACACTGTACAGTGCGCGGGGTATATATTTTTTCGATTGCATATATATATCGTCGAACGAGGTAAACGCCAGAGGTCGCCGACTCCTCGGCGAAACAAAATCGGTACCGTGTGTAACCAACCGATCCCAATGACACACGAATCGCTATCGAGCCTTGAAAGTCCCTCACTGACCCATTGGCGTCAATGTAAAATTTATAACAATCGCCGTCACCTCGTTCTCCCTTTGAGCATCAGAATCACGATCGGCAGTGATTTTCGCCTCGAAACGGCGCGCACATCGGCTCCTCCGTACACACCACATAGTGCGGGTGGGTATTCATCCTCGGCTAATATTTTCTGGTTCACTTTTGCGGCTTTCGCGAGCGTGCTTGGCTCGAGGAGCGAGGGCGAAGGAATTCCATCCATCAAGCACCTCCGAGCTGCTCTCTCTCTCTCTCTCTCTCTCGTACACTTGGATCTTGTCCAGTGTATGTGTGTGTAGCCTCGGGGGTTGGCTCGCAAGAGAAGAAGAAGAGTCGATGGGGGAAGAGAGCCGTCGAGGAAAAAAAAAAACGAAGGCGAGACCGAGCAGAGAGAGAGAGAGAGGGGCTCAAGGCGGAATGCCTTTCATCTTCGTCTTCTTCGAGCTGCTGCAGCTTCGCCCCTTCTTCTTACCTGTCCCTACATCTCCGGCAGCAGCCTTATTCCCGTGTATAGTTTGTCCGTGTGGTGTACAGATGGGCAGCATTATAATACACACGAAGCGCGCGTCTCTCTCTCTCTTCTTCGCACCTTCCCAGCTTCTTCGTCTCTTTTCCTTGCCGCACGGCTATACCTCTTTAACGCGCCTTAGGTCACTTTTCGGCCTCCATCTACACGTTATTCCCCCCCCCTCCCCTTTCTTTTTTTTTCCTTTTCCATTCTCGTTTTAGGTACACACCGAATGCGTTATTTTCTCGAATACATTTTTGGGCTTCTTATAAATACACTATCCGTTTAATGCATCACCTATAACTTGCTGTGATGAATTTTCGAAGAATCTTATCCTTGAAAACTCTCCGCATATCCGCAAACACCAGCTCGAGTCAACTATTTAAATATTTCTCGTGTATAAACACATCCATCTTCGTCTTGGTATGATTATTTATTTATTTACCGGTTTTTTTTTTTTTTTTTTTTTTTTTTTAATTTAATTTTGCACAACGCTTAGTAGCTAGATTTATTTACGATGTCTTTTGTGCAACAAGACCATTGCGCTTGATGGGCGATAATATTATACTTTGATTCCTCGAACCGAGCCTATACAAATAGGCATACGACGACCTTTTTTTTATCCTCCTTTTTCGTTTCGAGAATGGGTGATGTATGCCAACAAGGTTTTATGGCACCTCTTTTGGAGATGCGACGGAGGTGTGATTTTATAGCACATACATATACATATATACCTGTTCATTGGATAAAAGCTGGCCGGGGCAACCTTTCGTTTCCTTTATACGGTGTAATGAGCTGTAATGTAGGCTCCAGCTGAGAAAGCCAAAAAAAATGCAACGGAGTAAAATTTTTTTAAAAAGCAATCGACGGCCACTTGGGTTTCATTGGGGTACAGTCGGAATTCAGCTTTGTCTCGTTGATCCGAATCTTCGTGTAAGACAAATTTTTTTCATCTTACCATCGTACAATAATCATACTAAAGGTTAAAGGTAAAGAGCTACTCGAGTCAATTTTTAATTGATTATTCGGTTCAATGGTCATTCATTTCTAATCTTACATATACAATTTTTATTCTAAACTGAGATGTGTTAATCAACAAGTACAGCATAATCTTCACTAAAAAAAAAAAAACCCAAATTTTAGGTTCCTGATGTCAGTCTCCTTAGCATAAATATACTTGTAAAGGGAGAGAAAAAACGATGTTCCACACGTAAAAACAAAAAGGTCAAGTTGAAACCAATGACCACTCACGGAATGGATTAAATGTTTGTCATATCCTAGTACGAAACGTATACTTTTTGAATTTTCAGTTCTCTCCGACTCTTAATTTTAGACGCTCATCTATAACACGATGATTTTAATTAAACTGCCGTATAACCTGGAGATCGAGGAAAAAAAAAAAAAAAAAAACAGCGAGATCGTACAAGCGTACCTGACACGATTAGCCGCAAACTAGCAGCCTCTAAGTAACTGCTCTTCATGTACGCGGGATGTATATATAGAAAGAGAAGGATGAATAAGAGATGAAAGCAGCATCAGCTGCAGCAGCTCGGATTATCATCATTATGACTTTGTTGTTGTTTTACCCTTTTTTTTTTTCTTTTACCATCGTAGCAGATAGGCCTTTCGTGCGCGCGTCGGAAATTAATTAGAAGGATTCGCGTATTTGCTTGATGCCCGGGTAATAAGGCAACTTCAGCAGCAGCAGCAGCAGCAGCAACGCAGAAATGAAAGCTTGCATCCTAGTGCGTGTGCGTGTGTGCGCGCTGAGCTCAGCCGAGAAAAAAAAAAAAAAAAAAAAAAAAAGAGACGATGATCATTCGAACCGGTTCGCACTAATTTGCAGATAATGGCTCCTTCGCTCCTCTTTCTATCCATCCATCTTTGTGTACATGTATATGTATATACCTGCGGCTATCGCTTGTGTATATTATTCACCGCTTGCCGCTTACCTTATGCGCCGGCTTACGGATAGCGAGTGGTGTGCGGACGCGTTTTTATTTGAAAAACGTTTAATCTAAGTGAGGAGGAATGATCGGATGGGAGAGAAAGAGGTGAGCTGCAGCGGTTTTGTACGCGCTACGCTAAGTAGATGTAAGTTGGGTGTGCGTTTGGTGTGGATGAGCAATGTTTGTTTGGTTTTTTTTTTTTTTTTTAATTACTATTTTTCTTCTACAATATGATATAAACGATGCCGTAGAAATTAAATGGCGAAGCGAGTATTTATAGTATTTCCGGAAAATGATCTTGGAAAACTGTACAGGTACCATGAAATGTTTCGTTTCGAGATACTGTCACTTTAAAATTCATAAGTAAGTTTGAAAAAATGTGAGTTTTTAGAATTAATTAAAATAAAAAAGAATTTAAGCCATTTTGAGATCGATGGACCCTATGCAATATAATCATGTCACTTTTATTACCTATGGATAGTTAATTAAATTTATAATGAAAAGGCACGAGCTCGTCCAAAAGGTGTGATGCTCATCGCAATCAGTGTAGGATTACACGTGAATGATCTGCTTCCTTGGGCTTTACGGTTAATATTAACACGACTATTTTGAAATATCTTATAGTACGTCTTACTAAAAACCGCATATTAACCGAAATAAAATAAGGAAAAAGCAATTATTCCTCGCAACACAAAGAATGATGCATTGAATCTATTAATACGTACAACATATTGTGTATAGAACTTCAATTAATTTCGTGGTATATTAACTGCTGTAAATCCAAAGTCCTGTCTCCTTTGAGAAACTAACCAACGAAACTAATAGCTTTTCATCGTGGCAGTTTCGTTTAAACGGATCTCACGAATATCGCCATTGAAAAGTATATTACAAGATAAAGTACTTTTCTTTGTCAAGTTCATAGTAAAATGTAGACTGGCCTTAATGCGTGTCTCGTTGTGCGCATTCAAACTGGCAGACAACTGAATGACAAGGAAAATAAATGTAAACAAAAATATCATACTGATACTAACGAAAAAAATTATGTTTTACTGCATGTTGAACTGCATAGATAAATCTAGAAAAAAGTAAGCAAGAAGACTGATATTGTAAAAAAAAATACATTACTTGAAAACTTCCAGAAGTCTATGAAAGCGATTTTAATTACCTACAAAATTAAATGGCATATAAATTGGTTGTCAATTATTTGTCGTGTGTTTTACTCAAATTTTTCCTTTGTGTTACGTTCACACTTGATATAACGATACTTGATTGAATACATGTGACACTTTAATAAAAGGTGATGCTTTGGTAAATAGACTTAGGAATAAATAAAGTACAAAGCAGATGTACAGTGTAAAAAAGGTTTTTAATGAAGTTTGAATACACAAATATTAGGTTCATTAAAAAGTACATTGTTTTGTTTTTTATGAACTACGAATCATCAAGTAAATCCGTTAATAATTTGCATTGACTTCTACTAACAACTCCACATCTTTCGAGCATGTTTTCTTTATCAATATTAAACATCAAATGTTTTTCACATCATTCTTTTGGTTTACGTATATTCAAAAAGTTGGCCAATTTTAACAATTCAATTGGTTCTTTTTCGATATTCCATGTCTGAGTATAAATAAAATTTAATATAATATTACTAGATATAAGAGATCATGATCATGTAGGGCTCTGCAAGAGAGACAGGGTCAAAATCTATTCGTCCCTTCGTTCCTACTGCGCCAATTTCCAGGATAAAGCGTGGTATATAGTACAGTAAAACTCACTAACTTTGTAGAAAAAAGTGTGATTATATTATTGGTCGTTGAGTATTCGCTTTGTTTTCGCGTCATATCGCAAAAGTCATGCAAACAATACAAGTAAATGGCCGATCTCGAGGGGTCACCCGCCATCAGCTCCGATCGAGGGAAAAAATCCCCTGAGCACGCTCGAATTTTTTCCAACCTTCGCACCTACATCAAAAGAGAAACGGGGTGAGGGAATTGGCTCTAGCCGTTTGCCCCGTTGCCGTGCATGCGCATACTTTGGCGGAATCAAGAGCCCAAGCAAAGGCTAATCCCAAGCCTGTCCCGGAAGGTAAGTGGCCTCAGGCGTCCGGGAAGCTGCGCGGCTGCACGAAAGTGCACATTGAATTAGTTTCACTCGACCCTGTTGGCTGATGGGCCCCGTTGCATTGGTTTTTCAAAGACGCAGAGAGCACAACACGATCGGCGCCTCGAGCGGACAGCTCTTGTATCCCCCAGTGTGCACAAGAAAGAGAGATAGAGATAGAATTCAATTCAGCCATTGTTGTGTGCGACGACGTGCCTCGCCGTGTCATCAGGTCGTTTGTTCGTTCCTTCTCTGCGATCGGATGGATAAAGGGTAATTTGCGCCTCGATTTACCCCAAGCTCGTTGTATAGCGTATACCCGTACAGAGGTACTATTGTAAAATTGATTTAGAACAAGGATGTAAGGGATCGTGACTCTTCTTGAAACTCGTTTGTTTGACATTTCTTTTTTTACAGCAAATAAATAAATAACCAATGAATACAAAGTTGACAAATCCTGTCAAGTTACACGATTGTTACGAAATACATCATCGTCTTATATTTTTCTTTTTCTGCTCACCCGATTTTCTCCTCTTTGTTGTTTCATACTACAAACGAATAACCATAATGGGAGGTATTAAAAGGCTCTTTTCTTCACTTTGGCAGTTTCAAACTTGTCCCAACAAGTACTGCCTACAGGCACTTAAGCACGCTCGGCTTGCCATTGTACATTTGTACCGCTTGAATATCGTGAATAAGTGCCGGCGGATCTTTAGCGGAAGTTAACGACGCAACGCGAGTTTTCGCTGGGGAGGGATCGTGGATATAATACAGCAACCGCGAAGAGCGGCACGGAGATTCTATGGGACGAATAAAAAGCTATTTTTCTCGTCCATTAAATTGAATCCAAACGACTGGGCGCTGCAAGCTTCCTTTTCGGCGTTTTTATTTTCAAAAGAAGCACGTAGTTTTTCCCTTGGCTCGTAGATGTATACGTATTAAACGACCTACGCGTGTAATGGGGCGATATCTGTCACTTTAACGAGGCTCCAGGGGTACTTTGCGGAGGCAACGTTTACCGCACATACAAAGAGAAAGACTCTGGCGTGGATGGAGTCCAACAGATGGAGAAACTTTGTCACGAGATAATAATTCAATCGATCTCCATCGTACCGAGACGACCGTAGTTTTCCAAGATTTTTATGCAGCGCAGGGATACCATGATATTGATGACAGCGAGAAAAAAATTATCCAAAGGATAGGTAAAGCCATTCCAGATCTATTGTGCCCACAAATTGTTTGGCTTGGGTTGAAAGCATATACATTTCCCACAAGAACCAACGAAAAACTAACGATCCAAACGTTTATCCTTCCAGCTTTTTTTATTTACCAACAAGGCTGTCTCATACAAAGTAAAAGTACGTCAACGTGTACGTCGTAATACACAGTGTGGTTTAACTCAATCACGCAGTTTTATTTTCATTTGTGAAATAAGTATGTATACCTGTATAATAAAGATGTTAAAGAAAAACGGTCATTTTTTTTAAATAACTGCAGAACTCAGCCAAATTTTTGTATTGAAACATCATGTAATTTTTACATAAATTGATGAAACTTTTTCATAGTAAATAATGGGTGTTGTCAAAAATCGTGTTTAAGGAGTGAAAAAACGTGCGAAAACCTTTCATGAGTTCATCTAAAATGTAAAGAGACCAATAATCAGCCTATAAAGACAAAATACAGCTGCTTTTCAAAATTGTTTTTTTTTTCTTTGCATTTAAAGTTGGCTATGCCGAACGGAATACATTCGATGATAATAATTCTCGTGTAAAATTCGTATGTCACACTAATTTCAAACTTTAAAACTATAATAATTACTCCGACAAAACCACCGTTTTTCAAGAGTATTCGAAAAATTCATCTCAAAAATCTACACTAACAAATCATGAGCAGATTCGCACCAACAATTTGCCGAGTTCAAGTTTAGAGCTACCATCATTTTCCAATGCTTTTCATCTTTAATCTCCTGGAGGGATATTTGTTAAAGCGACAAACATCAGTGTTATTCCAAGGTCTAATCATAGGAGTACGTACAACCCTTTACACTATTAACTTGGTAAATCAAAAAAGTCCACAACATCTTAGTAGAACAGTCATGAAACGTCTGTCGTGAAAATTCGTTAATTTTTTTTATCCTTATAATACGCAGTGATAGTTTAAAAAAAATTATAAGTTACGTTTTTTAGCTAAGAATTATACAGGTTCATGTTATACGAGACAAGAAAAACACGTTAGACGTTATACAAAATACAACATATTATTCAATTCGTAACATTATTACATTTAAAAAGGTACTTTTATATTTTTAAGGTTTTCTTAAAATATCAGACAATTGTAGTAAAAACTATGTTCTTCATACAAAACGATTTTTTTTCTTAGCTTTATATTAAATAAAGATTATTGTATTGTATTTTAATTAAGTACATATTATGCAAGATTTGAATTGGGGCCCTACCCATTCTTTAAAATAATGGCAAAAAATAACAAATAATTTTACACTAACTATATACTTCAACATTGTGATAGTTGTCACTGTTATGGGTACATACCTCTATAATAAATAACCTTAAAATTTTACTACGGTAAATAACATAAAACATGTACGATATCGTCAAAATTACTTATTTTACAGGACTATAAAAAAAAAAGTAAAAAAAAACTTTCGTGAGTTCATCCGAATTACAAAGGCCACAAGAAACCCCCTGGATTGCGGAATCAATAATGTATGCATCTGTGTATTATTCAATCAAAATTAGAGGTCTTCATCTGCCTGTGGGTGTATATTAGCTACTAAGTATTTAGAGTCTGCAGGCGTTGTTTTGCAAATTACATGTAATTAAACGAATTTCGGCAAGTCTGGAACTTCACAAAAACAACGGTAAGCCTTAGTACATTTTATTCGTCAGGGCGAAGATTTTGGCGGGCCAAAAGTTTTTGATACTGTGTCTTACCCTCGCCACTCGTTCAACCGCACGTCTGAACATGTGTATGTGTCTACTTTACGTATCCCCTGCTGGTGATACTATATACTGTTGTAGACATTTATTATTCAATTTCGTTTCCAACGTCAACGCGACTTGAGCACTATTTTAGGTTTGTTTGTCGGTGGTAGAGAAGTAAAGGAGGACAAATTACAGGTTTCGTTTGCGTCTACAACTTCTTCTATGTCGCGGTTTTTGCTAAAGTGTACACGATATGCACCCGTCACGTTGTACGATATACTTGGAGAATTTGCGTGAATTTTTGATTCCAGCTCGTTAAAGGCTGTAACTTTATGTGGTTTTTTTTTTTTTTTTTTTTTTATAGCAGTTTTAGCCTCATGAATACTTTGGAAGGCATAGCTATTGAGAACTGAATTCAATATTAGCCGTGTAAAGAATTGGCGTCCAAGCTATTTTCGTACTGAATTCTGGTAAAAGGGAACTGATATTCACGTCTGTACGACAAATTTATTCATCAACACCTATAAAACTTTTTATGAATTTCTTAGAGTGAGTACCCGATCGCTTGCTCTTGAGCGAAAAATTTTTCGTATTAAGGTGAAAAAAAAACTAGTCTTTTACCTGTTATAACAAATTTTTTTTTATAATTATCACTATTACCGCTTACAATCAATATCGTCATTACTTGTAACTTATCGTTTTGTTTTTATACAAATTTAGTTTTTTTCTTATATTCAGATTTTAACCTTTTCGAGTAAATAATTTCGATGAGGCTATTCCTAATATTAAAATATTATTTCATGGACAATTGTGTACTTATCAAACAGATAAGATAATAAAAAGTGAAAAGAACAGATTAGTCTCTGAAACACAAAATTATTATCAAGTCCTAAAAAAACCCATTATTGTATTGATGAGGAATAAAACATTATTTGACAGGCCAGCGTTGCCACTGCAATCGCTTTAACGCTATCTGATTGAACAAGAAGCACTACATTAAGTTCCGATTATTGTATCGTTGGCATTATTTCTTATTCCACTAATACTGACACTTTCGAAATCGTACAGATACTGTTGGCGTAGCCTACTCTGGCTGTAATATACGATTTATAACCGTTACAAATATTCAACTGTATAGCTCGCAAGAAATCGTGGGATATGAAAGTTATTGGAAAAACAATAAGTATACTCACATTAAATGGATATAAGTTGGTTTAATTTTAAAAAGGTTAAAAGAGTATTTTAAAATTAATTTCTAAATTATATAGGAATAACGCCAATTACTTTAGAAAGAGTTCAAAGAACACTGAATTCAAGGTAACAATCAGCTTGGATACCACAGCAACTATTTCATCTTACGACCAGAAATCTAGAAACAGAAGGTAAATTTTTCTTTGAACAATGAAAAAAAAGTATTTTTTAACATAAAACCTAAGTTTTGTTTCATGTTTAAAATATTAACGTCGCGAGAAGGGAGAGTGCTATCACAGATTAGTTTAACAAAAAAACGCTCGATAATATTATAATGTGTTATATTTTTTTTTTGAACTAACATCATTTAATTTTAACATTAAAAGTATTCCATGAATACTTCAATGTTATTGTCTATCTTTGTTTTCTAAAATACACTCTTGTAATTATTTAAAATAGCATTTTTTCCTTGCCACACCCAATATTATTTTTTCAAAAACACAATGTCATGGTATTTGACTCCAAACCATATTCGTACGAAAAAACAATATACACATTTTATAAATTATACCATACTTATATGTTTTTATTCGCAAATATAATAGTTTGTTAACTCTTCGACGTGTTAATAAATCCACGAAAAATATCATGAATTTGTGTTCTAAATTACAAAAAAAAAAATTTTCTTGACGTATACCCTCAAATAGACCCTCGAAATGGGGCTTCTTTTTGTCCCGATGTCATCTACTGCGAGGGTGAAATCTTAGACACGAGTTTCGATGGAGGTGACACTCTATTTTCGATTCTGTATGTTAACATGTTTTATGTATGTATACATAAAATTTTTGAATGTAAAACGAGAAGAAACAGTGTGACCTTCATTAAAAACCGTGTTCAAGATTTTTTCTTCACGGTAAATAATATTGGAAACAAAATAAGCTCCATGTAGAGGGTGTGCCATTAGAAAATTATTAAAAAAACGAAACAAATCTACGATATTTCTGTGTGTTTATTAATATATATATTCATAAAAGAAAAGTTTTGAATAAAATACTAAAAGTTACTCATTATCTTTGTCAAAAAGGAAAACATCATAATAGCCGCATCATCACATTCAAGCAGGAATATTTTCACTCAAAAACCATCAGCAATAACGACAACAAAGCTACTACGAAGTTAATAAAGTTGTAACAAGTGGAAATTTCTATAGCATATCACGCACGAATATGGCAGAAGGAGGCAATTTTGATTCTTGCGACGTATGTGTTAAGACTTGCAAGACAAATGATGCACTTGACAGGCACGGACGTGCTCACACGGATAATCAGGCCAACGTTTGTGGAGTAAGTCACAAAACTTTTGTTGAAAAATACTCTCTAATAGAGCATGAGCGGATCCATATGGGGGATGAATCCCGCGACTGCGAAGTGTATTCGAAAAGTTGTGCGCAAAACTCCACTTTTATAACGCATAAAAACACTCACACTGGTAATAAGCCCCACGTGTGTCAAGTGTGTTTGAAAAGTTTCGTTAAAAAATGTAATCTTATAATACACGAAAGAACTCACACGGGGGAGAAGCCCTATATCTGCGAAGTGTGTTCAGAAAGATTTTCTCGAAATTCTAATCTTATGAAGCACAAGAGGATTCACACGGATGATAAGTCCTACAAGTGCCAAGTGTGTTTACAAAGTTTTTCTCATAAACACTATCTTATTAGGCACAAGAAGACCCATGCGGGTGAGAAGCCCCACATCTGCCAGGTGTGTTTGAAAAGTTTCTTGCAAAAATCTGATCTTACGAAGCACAAGAAGTATCACTCAGGTGAGAAGCCTCACGCCTGCCAAGTGTGTTCTAAAAGGTTTGCTCAGAAATCATATCTTACACAGCATGAGCGGGTTCATACGAAAAACAGTCCCTACGAATGCCAAGTGTGTTCAAAAAGTTTTACTCTTCGAATCAACCTTATTAGGCACGAGAAGATTCACACGGGAGATGAGTTTTACATCTGCAAAGTGTGTTCGAAAAGCTTTACTCGAAAATTCACTCTTATAAGACACGAGAAGACTCACACGAATGAGAAGCCCTATGAGTGCCAAGTGTGTTTTAAAAAGTTTGTTCAGAAATCCAATCTAACACAGCACGAGCGGATTCATACAGGAGACATACCCTACGAGTGCCAAGTGTGTTCACAAACTTTTGCTCAAAAGTACCTTCTTATTAGGCACGAAAAAACTCACACGGGTGAAAAGCCCTATGTCTGTCAAGTGTGTTCGATGAGTTTCGTTCAAAAATCAGATCTTACGAGGCACGAGATGACTCACACGCGGGAGAAGCCCCATGTGTGCCAAGTGTGTTCGATGAGTTTCATTAAAAAATCAGATCTTACGAGGCACGAGAAAACTCACACGGGGGAGAAGCCCCACGTATGCCAAGTGTGTTCGCAAAGGTTTTCTCGGAAATATCATCTTAGGGAGCACAGGATGACTCACACGAATGAGAGGCCTCACACCTGCCAAGTGTGTTCGATGAGTTTCGTTCAAAAATCAGATCTTACGAGGCACGAGATGACTCACACGGGTGAGAGGCCCCACACCTGCCAAGTGTGTTCGATGAGTTTCGTTCAAAAATCAGATCTTACGAGGCACGAGATGACTCACACAGGAGATAAGCCCCATGCCTGCCAAGTGTGTTCTAAAAGGTTTGCTCAGAAATGTAATCTTAGGACACACGAGAAGACTCACATGGATGAGAGGCCCCACACCTGCCAAGTCTGTTCGCAAAGATTTGCTCAGAAATGTAATCTAAAGATACACGAGAGGACTCACACGGGGGAAAAGCCATACGTCTGCCAAGCGTGTTCGACAGGTTTCCGTCATAAATCAGATCTTACGAATCACGAAAGGACTCATACGGGTGAGAAGCCTCACGCCTGCAAAATGTGTTCTAAAAGTTTTGCTCGGAAATCAAATCTTATACAACATGAGCGAATGCATTTGGATGAGAAGCCCCATACCTGCCAAGTGTGTTCGATGAGTTTTGTTCAAAAATCAGATCTTACTAAGCACGAGAGAACCCACACAGGGGAGAAGCCATACATCTGCAAAGTATGTTCAAAAAGTTTTGCTCAATCATCTACTCTGTCGAATCATAAGAAGACTCACACAAAGGACAAGTCCTACGGTCGCAAACGATGTTCAACAAATTTTGCTCAAAAAATTAATGTGATGGCGGATGAGAAGACTCATTTAAATGATAATTTAAATCTTTTGACGCACGAAAGAACTCATATGGTAATTAAGCCCCACAATTTCCAAGTGTGTTTGCAAAGTTTTACCCAGAACTCTAATCTTAAAACGCACAAGAGGACTCACTCGAGGGATAAGCCTTACGTCTCCCAACTGTGTTCAAGTAGTTTTTCTCAAAATGATAGACCAACTGATCAGGAACATATTTACACCGACAATCTAATGGGTGCAAGTTCAGTGTTACCGTCATTTTCCAGTGCTTTCCACGTTAAATCTTCTGGAAGAAAATTCGTTAAAGCGACCAATGTCAGCGTTATTTCGAGGTTGAATCGTAAGAGTACATAATAGGCCTTTACGTCATTGATTACACAAATGAAATAGGCTCCACAGCTTTTTGTAGAACAGTAAAAATTATTGATTTAAGAATTCGTTATTTAAGGGGGTTGGTTTTTATATCTTATGAATACGTAGTAGTGATTAAAATTTTTTTTTTTTTTTAAATACTTAATGTTGTAATTTTGTTTTATTTACAATAACAGGTGTAGGGATTAAAAATTTGTGTGAATTTAAGTACAGAGGTAAAAATAAATAGACTATATTAACATTATTATGATATTCTGCGTATATACGAACTGCTTGAAAACTGCTTGAATATACAAAACTGTGTACATACGAGTACAAAATCAAGTACACTAATACGTAAAGTTAAATTTTAATATCTAATATTAAGCTATGGCATTCATTTTGACGAGTTAAAAATTTTTTTATCGAAGAAGATACAATGATGACACCAATATTTCCAATGCAATTATTTAAAAAGAATCAAACGTCTTTTAACGGTTTTTGTGTATCATAGCTTCGTGTACTTTGTTTAAATAAGTTTAATTGATAGACATTCTTTATTTGTATGCTTAGCACTTGTTTGCTAATATGTCTAACAAAAAAGTCTGATTCCACAAAAATAATTTTTTGTTGTTGAAACACTATTACCTTTCCACCTTCCACACATCTATCTCAGTGCAGCGTACATTAGCTCGAGCCTTACAATTTACCACACACCCAATTTGGTGTACGACCAGTACAAGGAATAAAGTGGTATAGGTATAGTGTCTCAGAAAGTATCTATGGCAGTGACAGCGGCTTCTTTTCTGTATTCGCTGATTAATTACAACCTCGACGATCCGAGGCTTGCATGTATGACGAGACGCGCGGGTGATTTACGATGGGAAATAAATCGAAGAAACCGATTCCACGATTCGTACGAACAAATAAGACAATGGACGACGAACACCCCGTCCTATTCGATAAAAGACTCTTTTCTTCTTTTCGATGAACTTTCGACTGAACGTTCGACACGTCGTCTTAGACTGCAAGTCGATCGCGCTGATGAAGATTATTCTCCACTGTCGGGGATTCCTCTCGCGTGTAGTTTCAATTCGATCCGACGAATAAATCATGGACGAATCGATGAGACGAGGCGTGGGCGAGCGGTTCCCTTTTGACAACACCAAAGCCCACGTGGCTCGTACGCTTTTTCATTACAATCCTTTATAAAATTTGTCTGTGAGCTTTTTTTATCTAAATTTGTTTGACCACTTTTAGTCCGGCCGGTATATCGTTTAAACACTGTGGGGCGTGAAAAACACCGACATAGTTATTTCTCCTCGACGACGAGTGTGGTCGCGTATTCATATCATAAAATTTTTAAAACATCTCATTGGGGGTCGAATGGAGGAAATTGAGGAAAAAAATCTTGGTTCATTTTTCACATCCCGCATGGATGTTGAAGTCATACATCAAAAGCGGTAATAAGCGTTTGTAATGTTAGCGAGGGCTGCTTGCGTAATTCAGTATATACCAAACATGTAAGCTTCGCATGCAATATTTTTTTTTCCATTCCTCGACAATGACACTTGCGAGACAATGGGCAGCGTGAAAACATCACATCCTGCGTCTCGTTCACGTGTATAGTACCCCGATGGGACATGAGAAGACGCGAAATCCTAAACGCATCCATTTAGCGTGCGAAGCGTTTAATTTTATTTCTCGAAAGAAAAAAAAAAAAAAAAAAAAGCCTAAACAATACCGTTGGTCGCTACTGACATTGCCAAGCGTGTGTACACCTAGTGTTTACCCGCGCAAGCTCCATTATGCCAGCGCAGCTGTGGATGTAAAACCCATTTTATTTTTCTTTTAGAGAGCGCTACCGACGTGACTCGGCGCACTTTTTTTCCCTCGATTACAGTGTTTTAGATAGAGAGGCACTCGACGACATGCGCATCTAATGCGGGGCTTTTAGCCGAGCGAAAAATACAAGAGGAGAGCCAGTAAGTAGGTACACGGGCATGCAATATTGCAAGCCAAAGAAGAGAGGGAGAGAGAAGGAAGCGGCGAATGGCGGTGCACCGGAAGTCGAGGGCGGAGGCCTCTCCTCCGCGGTTTGACAGAAAAACCGGAGGCGGTCGCTCCCGCGCGTCGTCCTCCTCCTCTCTCCCTTTGTATTCGCCTGCGTGTGCAGGACTTTTGTTGCAAAATGACTCCTTTTGACGGGCACGCAAAATTGGCCGAGTTTCGTTTTACAAGTGTATATTGTGCGAATGTGCGGTTTGCCAGAAGGGAGGATTTCTAGGGTAGGTAAAAAGAATGCGCGGGGGACGTGGGGGCGCATCCATGTATCTTCTTGAGACATTGTTGTCATTATTGCGTGAGCGGAACAACAACGTTACCGAGGCTTACTCGCTCGCTGTAGCTTTCCCTCGGAGGTGTACATATAATTATCCTAATTTCTTTTCTTTTCATTTTTTAGACTATCGTTATTTGGCGTTTCTAAATTCGAATTGGAGTGTTTAGCGCAGGACAATGTCACTCGGCACTTATATGGTCATTTTTTCAAGTTGATTCAATTACTTTTCGTTACATTTTAACACACTTTTTTTCAGAGGGGAAGGGAGAAGAGTAAAATTTATACTTTTTTTAAGCATTAAAGTACAAAGGTGTGCATCTTTTGGTGTTTCAACATGTAAATCACTAAAATATCACTTATGGTGAAATTATCATTCTTCAAAATTTATTTCAACTACATTTTTTAATTTTTTCTTTAGCATCAGAAAATTATTGATAATCAATTATATTTCAGGTACGACCAGCTCGAACCAATTCACACATCCCGCACAAATAAACATTCTAAAAATAATTTGATGAACAAAACACTGACCCAAATCATTATTCATACAAGTACAAACTTGGCAATTGATATCCTCAAAGAGCTGGCGTTTTTCCACTTCCTCTTTCTCTCGCACATAAAAAAGGTGAAAATTTTTTCAGAACCAACAACTCTCTCGCCAACATTGTATACGTCACACCCCCCTGCTCTTCTCGCTGCTCTTCCCTATCATGTCGTACGAACAAAACAGAGCCAGAGTACGCCGTCTAAAGCTACCAGCTCCTTCCTCGAAGCTCTATAATGTGGAATAAAAAAAATTCTAGGCTCGTTCCTCGCGCGCATACATTTATTGAAATTAGTTCGCGGAAAAATCTGCCGTGGCTGAATAACACAGAAAAAGTAGAAGCAGCAGCGCATCATATCGCAGGCTCTGGTACGATGAAAAAAAAAAAAAAAAAGGAGGGGGGAGGTTCGACCACACAGTAGCACACGGTGTATACACGTACCCAACCGGTAATGATGACTCTCGTAAAAGTATAGTAAGTAGACTGCGGATGGATTTTCTCTGTGCATCGCTCGGGAGCGCAACGGGGCGACCTCCTCCTCGTCTATTCGCGGAAAAAGGTGTCCCGCGGAGCGCGACCGCGGCGCTTGAACCGGAGGAAGTCGGTCCTCGTTTCGTGACGCAGTGATGGGAGGGCCACGCCTATTCGGCCGCCGCGCGCCGTGGGAAACAATGGAGGTGCTTGGCGACATTGCACTCGAGCTTGGAAATAAAAAAAAATTTTTTATGGTGCTTCGACTCTGATGGCTACTTTGCAAGATAATGCGCAGCTACTGTTTGCTTCGTGGATGCTTGTAGACCAGAGTTTTTTTTTTTTTTTTTATGGCGATGTTTGCGAAAACGAAGGCTTCGAGCGGAAAATTTTTAGACAAATTCAGAGTACGTCAATTATTGGATTTTGTTTGGAATTAATTGTTTGTGTTTTTCTCGAGTGAGTCAGGTTCGCGAAACATTTACCTGCAGCATAAAGAGAACAAAGTATACAGTGCAAACCCAAGTGTTTTAAAAATAATAATATATTCAAGAGTCCAATTTTTTTGTCTTTTACGTGTTTCAAACTGTGTATCCGATTACCCGTGAAAGACTTGCGTGTTTGATAAAATATTTCAAACTAAAAAGAACTTCGAGTATTGAAAAAGAAAAGATTCCAGTTTTTATTTATATTCCGTTCAAAAATAAATGTGTCTCTATTGTACCCATTATATGTGTCTCAGAGCAAAGCCAACCATTTTTTTCTTCTCAAACAAGGGTTTACTATAAATTTCAAACAAAAATGGCTACTAAAGTTTCATAAAACTCCCGATATTGTACATGAGTAGGCGGTCACTGTGACGAAAAAACTTACCCAAAGTGCCACAGCAACAACGTGCGCACGTATACCTCTCTTCACATAGTCCAAAAATCGCCAAAAGTACACCCGATTGTACATAAACAAAAAATCGGTACATGGAAAAATCGCTCGAAACAACGCGATCTCATTTAGAGGGTAAAATTACATTCAAGCACTCGTATATTATTATTATTATTATGCGTATAAGGTATACAAGTGAGCGAGCGTACGTACATCATCACGCGAGATAAGCGGCGGCGCGTACGTACAAGGTACTTTGCTAAAGCATAAAAAGAAGCCGCTCGAGTGAAATCGATGGCAATAACCACCGCCCCCCCTCCCCACCTCATCTTCAGTTATACCTACACTCCCTCGCGGCGAAGCAGAGAATAATCCTCATCCCTCAGCATCCCAGTGTGTACGTGTACGCATGCGCTAAGGTATATATTGGTATAGGCCGAGGTTTCCTTTTCTCGCTTCCTCGCGAGTTGATGTGCCTCCCCATGTACAAGCGGAGGTACGATAAACCCTATTGGCTATTGGTATATACACCTATACACGTGTATGTATAAATATACACAGTGGACAGTATACGTAACAGCATCCACGTATGATTACCTCCATCGAAGACAAGTATACATATATTACAAGCGTGCGTATCCTGCATGTATACATTTATATATACAAAGAGACCGCGAGGGGTTGCGAATATTTTCTTTCTTTCTCCCCCAGATTTCTTCAAAGGAGCCAAGCTCGCATGCATCGCGTGCAAAAGTGCATTATAATAGCCGCCGCGTGATTCGTGATACCTATACGTGTCGAAGAGTTGCGAAGGGCACGCGCGCGGATATCTATATACGTATACTCTTATTGAATATCGACGATGGGGTTGGGCTTTATTCTTTTGCATCGGCGACATTGTGTTGTATTTATTATGGACGCCAACTAATGAGCCGTAAGATTTTCTGTGTGTGTTGTACTCGAGGCTTTTATCATTGGGTGTGTACACAGTGCCTTGGGACAGCAGAGGCGAGCTGTGAAATATACTTGTGTCGCGTGTGTGGTATAAGACCCATCGTGCCATTTACTCATTATATACGTGCCTTTTTTTTTTTTTTTTTTTTTTCTTCCTTTACGTTGAGTGCAGTTTAACGTACATAGCGTCTCTTGGTGCATGCGATGGCATGTGATTGACGGGCGTAATTATATTTATGGAAGCTACCGCGGAGCATTATTTTACGAAATTCAGCTTATTTCGAGTAGATTTTTCGTGCAATATATATTACACATGTAATTAAATATACACACTACGTACGTTTCCGTTAGAATTATCAATTAATCTATTAACAGGTGTACAGGTATAGCATAAAAAAAAAAAACTTTTCTCCTCGCGAGAGCGTAATTATAGTAACTGTACGTTGCAAATTGAGCGAGACAGAGAGCCATATTGATAAACAAAGCCATAAGTAATACCCCGATAAAAAACCCGAGTAATCACCTTCAATGAACGACGAGTCGCAGGGCACACGATCGTCTCGTTAACTACACACCACACGTTGATTAATATTAATTGAACCTTGATAGGAAAAAAAAAAAAAAAAATTGCAGTGCAATCGATTAAAACGGCTTGTTTTATTAACCCTTCCGGTTATGAAGCACGACTGTATACAAGCAAGGATGAAAGTATCAACATATATAAGCAACGTGAGACAGTGTATTGATACGATTCATCCGAGCAAACGGTGAGCATAAGATATACTATTTTTCTATCGCGTTATACGTCAGCGGAGAAAGTATAGAAATGCATACTCCGTTGGCCGCATTAAGAGAAAGACATTTAGCACGGATTTTCAAACAAGAGGTACTCTGGATTATAATATATATATATATAAGAGCCCTTGATAAATCGCCCGCCGGTGCATTGGCTTTAATTATAACAACCGACGCCGCCGATACATAGATTGCATAGGAAAAAACTTGAAGCATTCCAGTGATAAAACTAATACTCCCCGCATTTCGTGGTAAAACGAATCGATTAAATTATCATTTTCAATCGAGAGACCGTTTCGGGATTTATTTTTTTTTCTCCTCCTTCCTCTTAAACTCGTATGTCGATGCAACGCGCATAACAAATTTGTGATTTATGGTCGCGCGTGCATTACAAAAGGTCTAATGGCCCCCGTGTGCATCGGAAATAACAATAATAACACCCCCGATGCTTTTTGTCCGCTGTTTCGGTTTCTCGTTAAATCCATCGCGTTTAAATATAAGTATCACGACGATCGAATGAGTAACTACTACACCGAGTAATGGTGGAAAAAAAAGTACTCTCCCGTCGACCGAAATCTTGTCGCTGGCAAACTTTCTTCCAAGTTTTAAACCGTCGAAGGGGTTGAGAGAAATCAGGTAACGAGCTTACGTAAGCAAACTGTTTGCACAAAGCTGCATGTAAGTACCCGTTTACTTTCTCGTGAAAATGCATAGAAACCTGCATCGATGGTTACATATTAACGACATAATATTTCTAGTACTTACTGCGTATAGTGACAACTGCATCGTCTCGTGCACGCGTCGATGAGTCAACAGCAAACAAGGGTTTAAATGTACCCGCAAAAGTGTCATAAAATAAAACAATTTTTTTCTTTTCCCCTCTATCGATAGGCCGATACAACGTGTACCTTATAGCGATCGAAGAAGAAATCGGGATGATGTACGTATATACGAGTACGGCTCGCTAGTCGAATTTAATTTACGAGGTGTATACCTGCGCGCGTGTAACGTAATCCGTGTGTGCATAATAACCTCCGATTCAAGCGTCACTTATACCCAGTGCCAATAAATATGCAAATCGTATGCAAATACCTTGCGGTTTGCACAATGCATAATAATAAGCGTCATTACAGGAGAGGAGGAAAAAAAAAAAAAAAAAAAAAACGATAAACCACATTTTTTTTTCTTTTTTCACTCGTGCACGCAGTCTAGTTCCCGATACATCAGCGCATGTGTGTGTGTGTGTGTGTGTGTACGTGTATATTGTGAGTTATTTTCGAGCGAGAAATTGAATCGGATTTGTTTTTCTCGCACCGAGATAAATATGTATATGTATGGATTATACTATCATTATATTACACCCTCATTGTGCCCTCGTGAACTGTCAGCGAGGGAGAATCACGAGCGCGAGGGAACATTTTTTTTTCTCAAGTAGCACTCAACTCCCACGCAAACAGATACGTGGGCGGATGAAAAAAAAAAAAATCAATCTCAATGATTCACAATTGTTGAATATACTCAAAAATAAGCAAAAATAAATTTCCAACCGACCGCCTGTCATGTGTTGCACAATGTGTAATATGCAGGTATCATATTTATGTCAAATTAAACGCACCTCCCGCGTGTAATTATCGATCGGAACGATCATCAAGTCCCCGGGTGCAAGTACACCGTCCTATACACGCGGTGCGCTAATTACATTTGATTTCTCTCTCGCTCGGAGGCTTTGTTTCCCACCCCCTGCCCCTTCCCCTCTCATTTCTGCGGTAAAAGTACCTCATAAGCGTCGAATAAATGCATTGCACAGATTAGATGAAAATCGCCGCTGCCACAGCAGCAGTCAAGTCAACTCGGTGTATTTAGCATCACACAATATATTGAATTATACACATACACGTCACAAGGAGAAGGAGAGCCGACACAATGTAAGTGTACACATACAAAACCGGCAACCGGTTACCTCTTTCTCTCTCTCCTCTCGTTGACGCTCTGTTGCGCGGTGATTGACTTTTATTTCATTTGCCTTCAATGCACAACACCACCATCACTCGCCCGCTCGCGCACAATGTATATATATATAAAATTCTACTCCGTATTTATTCCTCTCTCCTTCTGTGCTCTCTCTCTCTCTCTCGTCTTCCTCTACATACACGTGTATATATACTCTTGTTCGCTCTGCGTATACGTATGTATATATTGCGCGAGTCGAGAAGAGATGAAAATTACCAAGTACGCGGTACATCCATACATATATATGTGTTACACCCTTTTAAACGTGTATCGCCGCCGCCAAACGAGCTCGAGTTTCCCCTCCCTCTTTTTTTTTATCTCTTCGCGTGTATAATACGTACAATGTGTGTGCGGGGGGGGGGGATGATAATGGATATTGCGAAGCGAGAGCGCGTCAAGAGCGAATGAGTTATGTGCACTGCATGCTCGGCGCTGTGGGTATAAATATATAATATACTATGGCTGTTTAGGAGATTTGACACCGCGTGTTGGTATACGTGTATACGTCAACTCTGTTGGTTTGCTCCTTTCTCTCTCCGTCTCTGTCTGTGCGATACAAAAAGTGCACATGCCGATTAATGCTCGGGTTCGTATGTGGCACAATGGAAAATCGACAAATTTTTTCCTTTCCGCTTGATTTAATGCCCCGAGACCGTAGGCATGACTCTCTTCGGTTCTTCATTATTAATTTGATAGGCGTGAAAGTCTGTGTACTACATACATATGTTATGCATTTTAAATTAATTTAAATTGATAGTTTAATGGGTTTCGATGGTGTTTTTGTTTGAAAAAGAGCGACAATCGGGACTTTTGCCAATACGGGCGTAAAATCATTACATCTACACCTTTTTTCCCTTTTTTTTTTTTTTTTCTTTTTTTTTCCTTCGTTACCGCGAATAATTTACAAACTTTACGATAATAATAAAAACCCGTTTCGTGCTTGATTTTTTTTTGCCATTCCACGCAATACACACCATACGGGTAGCGTGTATGTATGTATACGTATTATCGGAGGTAATAACCATGGGCGATTTTAATCCACTTACACGCACCTTGTGTATAAATATACATGTATGTAGACGAGTGTTTAACAAGCCATTATCTCGGGGGGAAGGGGAGAAAAACACGCCGAGGAATCCCAAAAAATCAGATCGGGCCCGGATAAGAGCCACTCGCGTCCCATATTATGGGCTCTCCCGGGGGGTAATTAAGATCGAAATTCGATTAGCGTCTCTTGGACTTTTCCCGTCTGACGCGTCGTGTGTGCAGTTTGTCAGCTGCAGCGGCACTTTCCAATGCGTGATTTCCACACACGTTTACGTTCTACATTTGATCGTCAAGTCTTGAAATTTCGCTGATTAACGGCCCGTGACTCGTCAGCATCAGCAAATGAAAATCATAAAAAAACACACCCACGCGCTTCCAAATGAAGCAAAAAGGGTGTTCTAGCAAAAGACAAATATTTGACGAAATAAGAAAATGAGCTTCGCTGTGTATACATTACACAAGAGGAGATGGCGACACGACGTTGGAATGCAGCGCGCGCCCACATATATATATATATATAAGGGAGTAACTATAGCCTATACACATATAGGTATATGTATTATATTCTCGGACTACTCGGAGAGAGGGGGGGAAAGGGGCAAAAGCTTGCCCGATGCGGTCCTCTCGAAAAAGAGGATGTGTAGCCCCAAGCCCGGCGAGAGAAAAGAGAAAGGGAGCCGCCGCGCGAGAAGTCAAAAAGAGGAATAAGTGAGTCGGGGCGAGAGAGAGAAGCTGCAGGGAGGCGGGGGCGTAATTTGGCATCGTGGAAAAAGTAATGGGTTTCGGGGGCCCGTGAGAGTGTTTCTTCTTCTTCTTTCGCCCCGCTCGCTTCGCATATATATATTTATACATACATACATATACATACTCCGTGTAGGTGTTAACAAACGAGCACCTGCGCGCCCCTGACGAGGACTCTTTTCTCTCTCTCTCTCTCTCTCTCTCCATTCTTCTGCTTCGGCCGCTGCTGTTGCACACACACTCCACTTTCGTGACCGGCTGCCACGCTGTCTGCGAGCCCGAAGCTTCCCGCGCCAAAGAGTCTCGCGAGTACGCCTCCCATCCCCGGTATATACCTCCTCCCTTCCGTATATATATAGGATGCACGCGCTCTCACTCGCGCCCCCCCTGAGATTGGGTAATCTTCGCATCGATGCATGCGCGGGAATTCTCCTCTCCTCGTGTCTTCCCCCCTCCCCATGACTCTCTTCTCTTCTTAGTTTTATACAGCATATGCACGCGTGTGTGTACGAAAGCAACATTCTTTTTTTTCTTTTTTTTATTTGGTCTACGTGGTGCTCGAAATAATAATTTCCAGCCACGTTGACGGGGAATTTGTGCACTGTCCTCGATAGGTCCACCCCGGAGAAAAAGCGTTTTGTCGCGGGATAAGAGGAAAGGGGTGCGATTTCGGCTTTTTTTCAATTCAAGGGTTACGATATTTCGATACATTTACAAATTTTCCATTCCATCCATGATAATCATATAGCTGTTGGATCAATCATTTTACCAATTTTATCCAAGACAAACCATTTCAGAAAGGCTATAAAACACTGTAAATATGCTTGCAATTGTGCCTTTCCGTCTTTAGGCGTCGGTCGTTTTTGGAGAAATTAAAGCTTTGGATGACCGTAAAATCTTGAATATTGTATTTACGAACGATAAACAATGATGAATTTCATACGTATACGGTAAAATTGTGCAGGACTAAAAAATTGCTCTGAAAATATATCATTCATCAAGACATATATAGCGTTAATCAATATCCTCAAGCGTATACCTATACGATAATTCTTACAACTAGCGTATGTATACATTAACCGTTTGTGCTCATTACACGTACCATTTTAAGTATGAAACATCGTAATTCACAAAAAAAAATATATATATACATCTCCATCGATTTTCTTGTACCTTGACGCGGACACACCCGAAACCACGCACTTGCAGGGCCGCGTTTCCCCGCAACAACTCAACCAATTCCCTCAATATAAAGCTCTCTCTCACATCCACCCACCCACAACCGTCCTATAGTGTTTCCTTTGTTTCCCCAACTACGATCTATAAAAGGCAATATCCACGCGCGCGCGCATCGGCAACAACAACATCATCATCATCATCATCATCATCGGTTTTACGAGCTACACCCGCGATTTTTGTACATATATAGGTATACATACATGTATACACATCCACTCGGCTCGTATAGGTACAATGTCGCGCTCTCGCACGCCCACACACACCCTGCAACCCGAAAGAGAGGGGGGGAGGAGGGAGAAAAAAAATCACTTTTATCCACAGCGTGTACGCGTATAAATATACATCATACTCGTACACACCCTCGAAAAGTAAAAGAAAGAGAGAACCTTGCGACGGGGGGAGCTCGGGCACGTGGGTGCACTCCCCCCCCCTTCACTCTCAAGCCATTGTTATTAATTCTTCACGGACGAGCTGCTCGAAGATATAGAAATAGAAAGAGAGAGCAAACCGACTTTATATTTATAGCGAGCACGAAACTCTCACGAGCAAAGTGGGCGCGAGGGAGAAGGATATCAGCCCCTTGTATACGCGCGCAATATATATAAATATAGTATACTCTTGGTGCGTGCACCTACGACAGAGTATACAGTACAAAGTGCGGTGTTTGCAGATTGTCGTTGAATCATTGCCCTGTTATTTTTTGAGGGGGCACGTCAATATATAAGCGCGGTAGTTGAGCGATTTTTCAATTACTACCACCACCACCGTCGACTCGACGGCCCATGTGTACATAAATTTAGAGCTCCGATGTGAACTCATAAGTACAAATGGCGTCGAACAATGGGTGATGTGTATAATATGCATCCATATGTGTAACAGAGAGAGAGAGCACCCGCTTTGTGTTTCCATTAGCCATTAGTTGCCTTTTTTTTTTTTTTTTTTTTTTATAGTTTCCGCGAGAGAGCAGGGAGGAGGAAATGGCTTTTGCGGTGGCTTTTCTCTTTTCCAACTTCCATTACGGGGCCACAGGTGCCAGAGTGCCCTTTTAACTCGAGCGCGATTGGACCATTTTTCCGAGAAGTCGTATAATATATACGGTAGTTGTTGATAGTGGTCGCTACTGCGGGTTAATTAGCTTTTTTTTTTTCCTTACGATACGTATAACCTTATATACTGGGTACAGGGTGCAGTGGACTGGTGGCGCGACTGCACTATACCGTGAGCTACTGACAAAAACATTTTTTTTTGCAAACAGTTGGCTGTTATTTTACGATCGGTTATTTACGCCGTGCCCGAGAGGAGGATAACGATACGACCATTATTGTTATGCGGGTCGAGAGATGATTGAAAAAAATGTTTATTGTCCTCAAGTTGTAAACGAAACGACAAACAATTAATTTTACGCGGGATGCGGAACGATAATGGCGACACAAGTTACATGCTGGCTGAGCCTTTGCGCGATGTTTGAACGACTGGGTGGACGCAAAAAAAATTATTCACAGTTTTCATGTACATCCAAGTCGATCTACCCCTTTTTGATGTTTAAATCCGACTCCCCGGCCAAAGTATCGAGGACGATGGAGTGGCCTCAGCACATGCTTTCGCTTCGTCCTTCCAAAAGACGCAATTTCAACGCACTCGCTCGAGAGAGGAAAAAAAAAAAAAAAAAAAAAAAAAAAAAAAAAAAAAAAAAAAAANTCCTTAATAAATAATACAGTAGTATGACTAATCAATCAAATAACAATTATTATAAACTAGGAAATTAAAAAAAAAAAAAAAAAAAAAAAAAAAAAAAAAAAAAAAAAACAACCCAAAGAGAAGCGTATACATGGACACAACATCGCGCGGCTCGTTTCTCCGATATACGTAAATGGGCGTTATGCGCGAGAAAGGGGGCGGAGGAAAGGATCACAAAGGACCTCGGCAACAAACTCCGCGCGTCGACATTACAAAACGTGGATGCGCACTTTTAACCCTCTCTCTCTCTCACTCTCCCGGAGAGAGTTAAAGGGGCACGAGGCCAGAGTCTTGTATATATACATAGGTATAGGTACATGTATATGTAGGTGTTATTAAAATGGCCAGTCGAGCGAGTGAGAGTGTATATACACACGAGAAAACGAGGAGGGATTTTATTTTACGAGCCGGGCTAATGTGCTCTTTGTGTATAGGTGCTGGACCCCGCGTTTCCGTTCTGTTTCACGCGGCTGGGAGAAAGAGGCATGATATACCCCCCCCCCTGGCAGCTGTTATATACACTTACTTTCTGTTTTCTCGCGAATGTATATATAGTATACACTGCAATCCGGTGTACCAAAAAAGACGAAACGCTACCGCGCTGTTGGTTATTTTGTCGCGAGTCCGAGAGGAAAAACAAAGGAGGGAAGACGAGGGTTTATGTCGTTTTGTTCGTTAATTTTTCAAAGCGCGAATACAATGTAAATTAGAAGCCACCGCGTCGCTTTTCGTGCTCGATTGAAATTAAAACGACGCGGCGATCGTCTCGGAGAAAAGGAGGCGCCCGGATTTTCTTTTTGTTCCCCCAAATGGATCTTGCGTGTATTAAATACATGTACACACACAGAGTAATTGGAAAAAGCTCAGGCGCGCGCGGAGGAGCGATTAGATTATTATAGATTTAATCGCAGGATACTCGCGTGCGAGCGCGTTTAATGGACGACGCCGGCACTTGGAATTCAATAATCATACTTTGGAGCTGCTGCTGTGCGTGTAGTTGTACGGGGAGGCGGAGGGAAAAAATTACCGCGAGGCGTACGAAAGAAAAAAAAAAAAGACACCACACGCGCATAACCTGATATTTACTCGCTTTTATGCGTGTGTGGGGTATGGGTGTTTAGCTGCTGCTGCTGGAGGTTTTGTTCGTCCCGAGCATTATAGGCGTGCAATATTACAAATGATGTAGTAGTGCGCGACCAGTTTTCCACTTTCTAAAACGGGTTGGTCGACGACGCCGTGACTTTGTATTTATCCCCGAGGTACTGCAAATAGCGTAAATAAACGCGCATCGATGTTATCATTGAAATATCTGTCACATTAACAAAGAAACGCGTTGCACTGTTGATGACATTGAGGCTGTACGTGCTAGGCGTTTAATTCAACACAGTGTTGCAATTTTTTTTTTTTTTTTTTTTTTTTTTTTTTTTTTTTTTTTTTTTTTTTTTTTTTT
>NW_019379523.1:2162894-2184972 GCF_000648655.2 Copidosoma floridanum | reverse complement strand
AAAAAAAACCAATTGACAAAAGAGCTGCAACAGAGAGCTTATTACAGTAACAAATGGCACCGTAGTCGAGGCAACAGCGAGTCCCGCGTATACAAAGGGACTGACTCGCTCTCGTTGAGCCGAACCAAAAAAACATCTCCCCCCCCCCCCCTTTGAGGAGCGGCTAGCCCGTCTTTTATACGCGCGCACGTGCATACACGTATATACATAAATATACGCACGAGAAGAGAATATCTCCGACGTCCAGTTGGTCGGTGCACCCTTTAACTGGCGTGCACACACGCCGCGGAGTAACATTAACGAGAGGGAAGGTGGAGGGGGAGGCTGTTTGGACGGATTTGTTGGACGGATGATTGGATGAACGATGCGGTTATTAATCGTGCAGGGGGGCCCCGCGGTGTGCCGGGAGCAGCGCCCGCTGCTTTTGCGGAGAGCGAAAATGGAGGCCACAAGGAGGAACGAGCGACTCTCTCTCTCTCTCTCTCTCTCTCTCTCTTTTTTCTTTTCTCTTCGGTAATTGATTTGTGCCAAAAATTTTTTTTTACTTCATCCGACAGTGCGAAGAGGTTTTTCTTTCGTTCTTTGTTGTTACATGTATATACTACGGAGGAATGTTGGTTGCGCTAGTGAACAACCGCTGCTTGTATATATATACGTTACAAGTAGCTGAATGTCTTTGGTGATTTTGCGTTTATTTTTATGTAAAGTAATTTTTTTTTTTTTTTAAATCGCTGAGGTACAATTTTTTTCATCTTGATTCGCGTGCTAGCCGTTGAAGGATTTACCGTCCGATCGAGATGCCGCGGGTGAGGGGTTTTTCGAAGATTTATTCGCTCGTAAATAACACCGGTATCGATCTTCTTTGTTTTTTGACGATAAAACTTTTATCACAAAAATTTCGCGCGATTTTTTCTCTCAAGCTGAAAGTTTTTTTTTTATCATCATAAATATTTATTTATTAGCACCAACTTGTGGAGAAAAAAAAAATGTGTCCGTACAATAATTGATATTCTCGCCAATAAATATGCAATTACAGGGAACAAGGTAAGCGACACACGCAAATTCGTTGAGAAAAAAAAAAAAAAAAGAAAAGGCAGCGCTGCCTTAAATCAAAGATTAAATTACAACTTTGGGGAATAAGAAAAGGCGTCCGCGACGCGGACGTGCGGGCGCGCGCCACATAAATAATACATTAAGAAACGAGAGAGAGTATAAATATACAGGCCCCGAAATAAGCGAGAGCGCAGCTATATATACATGTACGCTTTGCCTCCTGACGAGAGCGTAAAAAATTACATTCCCCGGCACTTAAATAAATTATGAAAAAAGAAAGAAAAGAAAAAAAAAAAAAGTCGTTCTGCTGCCGGTGTCCGGTGATTTTTCTTTTTCGCGGCGCGCACCGTTACGTAATGTAACCCCGAAACGGCGGAGCCGCAGAGAGAAGCTTTTGCCCGAGTCTGCGTTTCCGCACCAACCCGTGTGCATTTGGATACAAGGTATGTACGTGCGCTCACGTTGTAAAAGACAACGTTTAATTTTAAATGCCACCGCGCTTGAGATGACAAGGTTTTTTTCTTCTCTCGTAAATACCTATACGCGAGTGCGCGTGTGATGATTTTTTGAGGTCGGACGATTCGTGTCGAGTCGCTTTCAGATCAAAACTAGTGTTAAACTTTAGTTTTGTCAAGTGCCACATTTGTCTTATAAATAAATGCGTTTGTGTTTGCAATGTTTATAAAAAAATTGAGATGTTTATATTATTGTTTTATTAGATCGACAACTGTAACTTCACTCATCATTTATATATATTTTCGTTTCTCGTACCATTGCTTAATACGTTTTAATTAAATTTTACCCCACTTTCCAATATTCATACTCACAAGAATGATACCTGCAAGAATATATCTTATTGTCATGGTTTAAGCTAAAGTTTTATCGTGGCGATATTTTCCAAGTGTTAAAAATGCAAGAAAAAATCTTATTTTTTTCCTAATTCTCAGTACGTGGTATAACTTTTAACAAGTGATTAAAACATCACCCTTACATTATCAAATGGAGACATAAATATAACACCCCTTAATTAAAAAAGTAATTTACTGGCCAAAATTCTAGATTGCGTATTCGGTGCGTGCTACACCAGGTGATTATTTAACGCAGCAAACATTTCTCATTTGATCTAACAAATGAAAAAATAAGCCCCATCAATTGAAGAAAAAAAAAAAAAAAAAAAAAGAAACAATAGACATCTCAGTCAAAAGGATCCCGAAAACGCCACCACGTGTCTGTCCAAAAATGCCACGCATTCCCGAGCCTCCTGCCCGTAATTACCTCGCCCTCCTCCCCCGAAAGATATACATCACCTCGATCTTCTTCGAACTCCTCTCCTCTCGAAGCGAAGTAAATAAAAATATCTATACAGAAAGAAACAAAAGGTACACCAAAGCCAAAGATCGTTCGTAAAACAATTGCGAAAGAAAAGGGGGGGTCCCGCCGGTCGGTCTGACGGAAAATCAGTGCACACGAAGAAGGCGAGCAGTAGGATATAATATAACGGACGATGAGTTAAGAGGAAGTATACTTACACTTCTCGGCCCCGGTAAAAAGATGGGGAAGAAGAGGCACACACACGAGTTTGAGCGGCGGTGCGTGAAGGTACAGGTGTATATATATATATATATACGTACAGTCGCTTGAATTAGTTATGCGCGCATGTCGAGNTATATATATACACGTATACAAGTTGAGAAGAGAAGAGCCTCCGAGTCTGGAAGAGTCGGTTTGCCGAGGTGTTGCCGGCGGTGGTATTAATTGGCGGGGAGAGAGGCCGCCTGTGATTAGCCCCCACGAGCCGCTTCGATCTTTTCTCGCCACTCTCGCTTTAACCGTTTCTTTCCTCTCCCCCCGACCCTTTTTTTTTTTTTTTTTCCATCTTCCTCCTCTGCTCCTCGAGTGTATAGATATACCTGTACAGTGGACTGCTCCCGATGCTGGGCTGCGGAATCCGCGAGTGAGTACGTGTTCAAGTGCTCCCTCTTTCTTCGCACACGATGTATAGGTAAGTATATTTTGAAAGAACGAAAAAATGGAAAAACAAGGCTTACCCATCGTACCTCATGTATGATGATGCATTGTTTTTCGACGCCAAATCCAGGTATATACAAATCTACCGAATCACATGCACATGTGCTTGGCTGCACAATTGCAATTTTCATGTATCATCGCAGAACGTGATGTCGGGCTACTTGTATGCTGGTGGTGGTGATGTGTTGCGTGATGGGCTTTTCGAAGGTCTCCTCTCGAAAAACACTTTTTGCGCGCTTACGTACATGTACATTACAACGCAGCGTAATTTGCCAGTTTACTTTGTTGCTTGTTCTTGCTCGCCTTGTCGTAAAAAAGTTATCCCTTGACCTTTTTTTTTTGCCTTCCGTACAAAATTTTTTTTGTTCCATCGATTGCAAGTACACACGCACGCGGATGCCTCGCAAAAATCATTTTTCTTCGTCCCGTGCACAAAAGTACTTTATACGCATATACGCGCGCTGTGGAAAAAGCGCTTTCGAGGCATCGCCACACGTGTATAACATGTGGGGGGGGAGGGGGGGAAGAAAGGAGAGAAAGAAGAAAAAAAGAGCATTTCAAAGCCTGCCGATCGGATCTCATCCATCCACGCATTAATCATCATAAATAACCCTTTCGCTCGCGCTCCCACCTTAAATGTATATTAAACCTAAAAGCCAAAAGGAGTTTGACCATTAACGCGCGGGCAAAATAAATAAAAAAATCAAAGAAACCCAAAGCCACACTCCATATACATGATATACATCGCGCACGTAAGAAAACTCCGATAGGCATCACACCGCGGATCTATCTCCTCCTCGTATCATAACATATAATATATTCACGTACGAATTCAATAAAGCCGATTGATCCAGCCCCGATACAAGCAAAACGCGTCCTCTCTCCACCGCAGATTGAAATACGGATAAACACGTATAGATCCGTGGAGTTTTCCGCGCGTGCGAAATTTCCATTCGCCCAAAGAGCGCATACACGCGAGACGTGATACGTGCCCACGGAGGAGGGGGCGGGCAAAGCGAGACCGATATATCTCTCGGCGGATTGTATTATACGTATACATACAGTATACATACAGACACTACATTGGCGATCGATCGATCGAAGCGCGAGAAGGGAGTGAGAGGATCGGAGATTTCAGGCCGTAAGTAGATTGCCGCGGATAAAGACGAGCTGCATTAGCCGCGGCGAAGAGAAAAGAGATAGGTGTTTTTCGGGGCGTGGCCGGGCGCGCGTGATTACCGGCGAGCATCAGGATACCGGTCAGCGGGAGAGGGACGAGCGGAGGGCGCGCGCGCCCGTGCGGTGAGAGTTCAAAGCATCAAAGGGATCGACCCGGCCAAACTCTTTCTCCTCTCTTCGATGAGTTCTGTATACGTATGTGTATATATATAAATATATACGTTGTTGTACGAGGGCTCGTTCGAAATTGCCACGCACGTCCGTTTGCATACACGTATACAGATGCCTTATTGTGCGAGTATTGGGTGTATAATGCGTGAGAGGCTCGTTTCAGACACCTTGTATTGGTACCGGTATAACGAGAGAAGGAATATGATTAGGAGATCGTGCGGGCCAAAGTAGAGAGATACAGAGAGAGAGACAGAATTGATGGGATGTACATTACATTATCTGCTCGCGATCTTCTAATTGACTATGCGCGTGCGTTGTTATTTCTGTTGCTGCTGCTGTTGTTGATCTACTTAACAATATGTGCTGCTGACATTCGTGTCAAAAATATTTGTCCTACCAGATCATTTGCCGTTTTGTCTGAGCTTAGATTTCCCGAAGCATTCAAAATTGTTCTTATAATAATTAAGATGACCAACACTTACAGACCCACACGCATTTTCACCATCTGTGTGATATAACGAGACTACGTCACAACATCTAAATTAACGGAAGTCATGCAGTTAATACTTAAATATAACGATTATACTTATTTTTACGAGTATTTTTAATTTTTGAATGGAATTATTAGTATTGAACATGTAGATTACTCTATGAGAAACGCTATGATTTTATGTGAATCGGAGAACAATTAATACGCATACATGATATTTTTTACCGCATTATTCTAATTAACTTTCGAAAGAATTAATTCAGTTCCATCGAAAAATTATTTCTAGTTCATAACTAAGATTCTCTTTTAAGTCACCTTATTTTTTTAATGTTTAAACTGTAAAAGTTAATGGATACTATACTATACAATTAAGGTTCTCAAAATTTTTTCAACTCTCAGCAAATTGTAGAAATAGATGTTGGGAAACATTTTTTATGAAAATCCAGAATAAATAATTTCACTGAATTTATTTCTTATAATTTTTTTATTATTAGCATAATTTTTGAACGTACAAAGTTTCACCGATTAAAAATCAAAAAGGAATATGATCGTGTCATGTAAAAAAAGCTATAAATACATGATAAATGCCATTCAAGTGAAAAATAATTTGTTCTTGAGAATACTTGTGAATTTTTTAATTTTGGTCTTGGCACTCTTAGTAAAATAATAAACAGCAACGAAACATTGTTAAGCCATACATATCTCAAAAAAACGACATGGACTCCATCGTAAGAAAAATATGGTTAAAAGACTAGTAAAATCTTCGTATTAACGAATTATAACAAAATTTGGTACATATTTCACGATGCTATAAAATTAGCTTACATTAGATTTCTTTATTTAACGGGTATAGAACCAATGTAGCCATGGCTGAGTATATTGCACATTACACTTTAACAAAATATAAATTAACAATCGTATTAGAATACGATCACATCAAGAATACAGTTACCAAGAGAAAATTGAAGAAGTTACAAAAACCTAATCCTTAATAAATAATACAGTAGTATGACTAATCAATCAAATAACAATTATTATAAACTAGGAAATTAAAAAAAAAAAAAATACAAAATAAAAATAAAAATACAATTTACAACGTGCACTATCACAAATTAACTCTTTTTACAGTCACAGCTAATCTCACTCAAGTTGTAAGTTCAGGATGCTCCAGTAAGAGGAATAAAACTCTTCAACTTGTCCTAGCTTGTATATCTTTAAAAAAATATTACTTATGAGTTGTATAGTGCTCCAATCCAATCAGTTTTTTCTCGTAAAATGTATTTGTCTTATTGTATGTTGGTATCATTTTGAAAAGCACGTGTTTCATTCCGTTGCTATAAACAAATAAAGAAAAAAAAAAACGTTTACAAAAAAATCTTTTGCAGCATGTAAAATCCTATGTAATTTCTGGTTTTCTTACCTCAAAATGCTTCATCCAATGCAAATGACACACGATTGATATTGTAAATATCAATGATACTATGCAAAAGGTGACAACAAACATTTTCCACATCGTCGCATTCGTTGTTGTTGTTGTTGTTGTTCCAGTAACATTACTGTTGTGTAACGTTACTATCGTTGATTGTGTTCGTTGACATATTACCTCACATTGCGCGGGACAAGCCGGTTCAGCGTGTGGCCCGTTTCCGTTGTACGCCTCCTCATACGATGGTGGCGGATCCTTAAAATCAATGCAAAAAACTTGTTCTCGCAGATTATTTGCCATTTAATCTGAGCTTTGTTTAACTTCTTGAAGTAAACTCGATCAACTTCTGGTAAGATTCGGCAGCGTAACTATGTACTAAGGTACGGTAGCTCCAACGGCTCAAGCGCAACTGTGGGACTCTACGTGGTTTTAGTCGAGCAGAAAGTACCTACTGAGATTCATATTACAGCCAGTCAATATTCTGTCACTTGAATCACTTTGGGGTGACTCACTGTCGTGCCCCAAATTATCATAATTATTTTTGCGTTATCACGCATTACCACGCTTTGCAGATCCGTAAGCAGAGGTTCACTATGTGTAATATTATATTAATATGATAAGATAATACGTCATGCTTTCTAAATTATGTACTAATGTACTTTCGTTATTCAATGGAATTCACCACCAAAACCAAAATGATATAATTTAAATATAATTTACCGGCATACAATTTGTACAATCACGGGCGATAATCCTCCAATTAAGTTTAACACGCTGAATAATTGACTGTTTAATTGATACTTAAGTATCTTAATGGACAAAAACGTAGCTTTGTGTTTGGGCTTTCACCATTTATTGTTTTGAAATTCATGAAATGGATTGTTAATTTATATTTTGTTAAAGTGTAATGTGCAATATACTCAGCCATGGCTACATTGGTTCTATACCCGTTAAATAAAGAAATCTAATGTAAGCTAATTTTATAGCATCGTGAAATATGTACCAAATTTTGTTATAATTCGTTAATACGAAGATTTTACTAGTCTTTTAACCATATTTTTCTTACGATGGAGTCCATGTCGTTTTTTGAGATATGTATGGCTTAACAATGTTTCGTTGCTGTTTATTATTTTACTAAGAGTGCCAAGACCAAAATTAAAAAATTCACAAGTATTCTCAAGAACAAATTATTTTTCACTTGAATGGCATTTATCATGTATTTATAGCTTTTTTTACATGACACGATCATATTCCTTTTTGATTTTTAATCGGTGAAACTTTGTACGTTCAAAAATTATGCTAATAATAAAAAAATTATAAGAAATAAATTCAGTGAAATTATTTATTCTGGATTTTCATAAAAAATGTTTCCCAACATCTATTTCTACAATTTGCTGAGAGTTGAAAAAATTTTGAGAACCTTAATTGTATAGTATAGTATCCATTAACTTTTACAGTTTAAACATTAAAAAAATAAGGTGACTTAAAAGAGAATCTTAGTTATGAACTAGAAATAATTTTTCGATGGAACTGAATTAATTCTTTCGAAAGTTAATTAGAATAATGCGGTAAAAAATATCATGTATGCGTATTAATTGTTCTCCGATTCACATAAAATCATAGCGTTTCTCATAGAGTAATCTACATGTTCAATACTAATAATTCCATTCAAAAATTAAAAATACTCGTAAAAATAAGTATAATCGTTATATTTAAGTATTAACTGCATGACTTCCGTTAATTTAGATGTTGTGACGTAGTCTCGTTATATCACACAGATGGTGAAAATGCGTGTGGGTCTGTAAGTGTTGGTCATCTTAATTATTATAAGAACGATTACGATAGCTTTGGGGAATCAATATATGCGTGAACATGTGCCAGTAATAGATACATTTTTTAAAAAGTGATAAGCTATAATGAGGTATCAGTAGTGCCTGAGCTTTGTTTCTTGTCGGTTTCAATTTAGTTTAATATTATACTTTACTCGGCTTAACTACACGAGACGTTGATCGAGTTTACTTCAAGAAGTTAAACAAAGCTCAGATTAAATGGCAAATAATCTGCGAGAACAAGTTTTTTGCATTGATTTTAAGGATTCGCCACCATCGTATGAGGAGGCGTGCAACGGAAACGGGCCACACGCTGAACCGGCTCGTCCCGCGCAGTGTGAGGTAATATGTCAACGAACACAACCAACGATAGTAACGTTACACGACACTAATGTTACTGGAACCGTAGCAAAAGGATCAAAAACAGTTTTTTTGGCTTATTTTTTTCTCACCATGTTCAGTGTTGGATTTTTAGTAAGCATCATCGTGTATGGCATTTTTAGGTGAGTAAAAAAGCATTTAGTTAATATTTTAGTACTCCCAGTTAAAGATGTCCAGCGAAAAAATTGCTCATGGTTGATTTTTTTTTGTTTTTTCACAGTAAGCCATGAAACACGTCAAATTGAATGAATGGATGCTATTGTTCTTGAAATTGTTATCATTATTGTATTAGTAACGTAATTATTATCTTACTACTTTGTAACCTGTAAATATCATAAAACTTTGAACAATCAAAGATACAAAATTTTATTAATAAAAGCACATATAAAGTATAAATAAATTTTGTGTTGAAGTCAATTACATGCAAGATTTTTGCTTTATTTTTCAAGTATGGAAAACAAGTTAACTGTTATTACCTTGAGTCATGAACTTTTGCTCACAATATTTTTGAAATACTTTGCTCTCACGCGAAGTAAGCAACGTGATCGTACTTCAAAAATCACGTTAATCGAGTAAAAAGGCTATTAAACTGTGACAAACGATACTTTAAATTTGTATATGATTTTACCTACTAATTATTTTTAGAGTCGATATTGGTTATTTTAAAAACGAAGAAAAAAAAAAAATAGTAGTTTTCCTACGAGTTTGAAAAGTCTCTGCTTGCGAACCGAGAGGTTTGCGGCCCGAGCCGAAGGCGAGGGACGTAACGAGGTTCGTAAAGGAGACTTTCCGAACGAGTTCCGGAAAACTGCTTTTTCGCCTGAGGAAGTACCAGCCTTCCAAAACCACCCGAGGGCGGAAAAAAAAGATTTCTTTGACTCAAACGATGAAAATAAAAGCTTTACACATTTCAAATAAAAATAAAAGTTGTAAGCTTGTAATACCTTCGACTGACAAAACGATTGTTCATAATATATGTTTATTAGTAACTCATCGATGAGATAACACCTCATTGGGTTTTTATAGCTCTTAATTGACCGGAAAAAGGACACGTAACTTTGTTACAAATTAATGTGCGGAAAAAAATGTAAGCAAACAAACAAAATGTATCAACGCTCTAACAAAAAAAAAAAAGCAGTGAAAGAGATGAGAAAAAAAGGACCAGACAAAAGAGCTAGAGAAGGCTTTTGCTTCCTCTCGCTTTTAAATCATCGGTCGGCTTCAAAGTTTCGAAAGCGATAAAATAAAAATGTGATCCGCGCGCGAAGAGAAAAAGAACGAGAGACTGACCGAGGTAAAAGGGCTGCCCTTTGTCGTAAATTCTCGCATTCTTAGGGCACTCCGTTCTATACCTATGTACATGATATACAAGCGAGCCCTCCTCCTCGGCCTTGAGGCATCTCCCACACTTGCGCGCACACCCACCCGTCCTTTTGACGCATCCAAGGCGCGAAAAGAGGACAGAGGGGGGGGGGGGTGCGCGCGCTCTCCCTTTGTGTAATTATTGGATTACCACTTTGTTGTGTATTTTTTCTCTCTTTCGTCTCCTTCTCTCTTTTTTTTTTCTCTTCATCCAAACACTTACTGGACCCCTCGGTCCATCCCTCGCCCTTGCCGTGATTTGCTCTACATAATATCGTAATCCTGCGAGCAGGGGCGACAGGTCTTGTGTCGAGAGAGAAAAGTGCCGCGTAATCGTTCGAGGAGCAGGTGCGAAACACCCACCCCGGTGCTTTTGTGTGTCCGTCTGTTTACACATATTATAACACCCTTATGTACACGCGTTTGCATTGTTTGCTCGGTTTTGGATGATTTTTCGTTTCTGCGTGTACCGTTTCTACGCTTTTGTTCGCCGAAGCGACCAACAAACTAGTCTTTCGACGACAAGTCGATTGAATCCATTGTGTATTTATTCTTACGAGCATAATATCATGATTTTATACGCATTTTCATTTACGAGTAACAAATACGGGGTGAATAAAAATAAAAAGTTAAGTGTGTTAATGGTCTGTAAAAAGAAAGTAGGGATTTTTGAGTATTTGTTGGAGGACTGAGTGGATCTCAGAAGTGTCGTCCCAGTCACGCATTGGTATCCAACGTAATGTCCTTCGAGTTCGAAAACGTGTGGAAATTGCTACAGTATTTAAAGAAGTTCTACGAAACTCGGCCATTTTTTTCTTTCAACGCTGTACTGAGATGTTTCACTTTTACAATTGTACAAATAGAAATACTGGTCAAACAGCAGTAAACGCCCCTCAATTTGGGTTGTTGTGATTCAAATGCGTATATCTACATACGTTGTCATGGAAGAATTTCGTAAGCGCGTAAATTAAAAAATGGCACTCCACAACGTTCCTCTCAAATGGCCATAGCCCACATTCCTGATAGTACCTACATGTATTCACCTAAACTCCTATATTTACAAACGGTATCGAATAAAATACTTGCCTAGTTACGTATTCACATATAATTTACATAATATAATATAAGCTCGTAGTACAAGCCCATTAAGATGTATACATGTATATGCATGTACGAACGGGCGCGCGTTAATCGTTTAATTCCGTGGTGCCATTACAAAGTTGGTTTTTTTTTTTTTTTTTTACATTGGCTCTCTCGGCGCGCTCGGGGAGCTCATAATACGGTTTCCAATTTAAAACCGAGAGTGTGTTTAAATACACGTGTACACATCGCGGGAGGACTTTCCAGCTACCGCTTTGATAAAGGAAAAAAAAAAAAAAAGTATAGGTAGATGCATCGGATCTTTAATCCGTTTGTGTATATATGTATACACGTATGAAAGAGAAGCCCGAAAAGGAGCCGCACGGCAGCTCGTCGGCTAACGCTGTAATTTACGCGCAATGTAAACAACATCAATTATCATTCCTTTCGAAATAAAATATGTATGTATATATGTATTTGTATGGAAATGAGAGAATCGCCGTGTTTTTTCTCGTCTCGAGGAAGAAAATCGAGCTGAGGGTGAACAAAAAAAAAATATTTCGTGTTATATATATACATACATACGCGATTAGGGCAATATAGTTGAGAGAGTGTACCGGGGGAAAGCCCAAATTGATGGTCTTTAAATTGGCGAGAGGCTGCGCGCGCCGACTGACCCGGCCATTTCGGGGGATTATTTGCTTTTTGTGCGCGGCGACCGGCTATATTATAATATATATGTTTCCCTCTGCCGGACAAAGACGATTTTTATAAAAATCCACGCCGACGTCTGTTTCGGGCGATTAGACGAAAAAACAATAAAATAAATTATTGATCGACGCGTGACGTAAATTCGATATCGGCGCTCAGTCGGGGATAAATTTTACATTTTATGTCATTATTAATGGAGCGATCGAACCGGCCGTGCTGACACACACACGCACCGCGAAATATATGATTCGCCGACGGGGCAGGCTAGTAAGGCGCAGGTGAGCATTTGTATTTATATCGAAAATTAATTTTCTCGTTTGATAAAAGCACGTTTTACCGAATGCCCGAGCGGTTGCGTTAAATAACCGCTTCCAGGGCAGCAAACGAAGAAACAGCCGTGTTTTTGCAATTCTCGATTGGGCAAGAAGAGAGAGAGAAAAAAAAAAAAATGTATTTATACATCGAACCGGCATCGGCAGGACACGTTCGGTCTACTGACGAAAAAGGCGCGAGAATTCGTGCTAAAGTGAAAAAAATAAAATAAAATAAAAATGAAAAAAGGCAAGTGTAGCAGAGAAGGGCACCCATGGCGGAACGAACGGAACGGAGGGAGGGAGGGAGAGATGGTTTCGGGAGAGAAAGAGTCGATGTTTAGGTTGTTTGACTTGGCGGCCGCGTTGCGCTCTGTAATTATCTCGCCTGGCATGTAACTGCCTCTCCCTTGCAGCGGCCCCTCTTTTCCTCTCGCGTTGTATTACACATCCGAAAAATCTCCTCAGACCCGGGCAGAGAGAAAGAAGGGACCCTCTTCTTTTTTTTCCCCTTGGGTTTTTGGCGTTAGCATTAGCCGCAGAGGACCGGTTTCACTCTCGTGTGTCATGTGTATAGGTGCGCAAGGCGACGACGGCGATGACGATATTCTTCTTCTCCTCCTTTTTTTTTTTTTCATCTCCATGTTTCACGTATATACAGTGTAATTTTTCTCTCCCTCGTTCTTTCTGTGTGTGTTTTGTCATGCCTATACACGTCCTTATGAACAAACTCCACAAAAAACTACTACACATCTACCTCGGGGGTCCCTAGGATTGGGCCACATTTTCTGAGTAAAGATTTTTTTTTTATCCATCATAATTTCGAAAGACTTTTACTCCTATAAATAAGCACACCTGCAGTTCATTCCAGGTTTACAAATTTTTTCATTTCATAAGGTTTCTATTTTTTTTGGCGGAACCGCTCGGGCTTTTGGCGATGATTTATATAAGCAACGAGTAAAGTCTCGTATATCGTATCGTGTCGAGACAATACCCTGGCGACTTGGGTACACAAGCGCGCATGCAGCGACTCCCCCTCACGAGGACGCCATTTTTCGCTTCTCCCTCTTTGGTTTGCTCCAAACACAATCGCGCGCGTGTGTATACAAATGATTATTTAAGGCTCTCTCTGGACGCGGCATTGTGTACGCGCGTGTGTACATATATTTAAAAACGAAAAACGACGGGGGCGTTTTGTCACGGCTCGTTGCACAGCTCCCACCCTCTCTCTCTCTCCCTCTTAGAGTTCATTTTGCGTTGGCTAATATTTACAGATAAATTTTTCACTCCAGAGCAGCAGCAGCTCGTGATTGTTTCAAGGCTGTCGATGGAATGCAGAATTATATTTCAGTCGATCCAGGATCCGATGCTCACGTTGTGGGGGAAAAAAAATAATCCCATTGGAAAAAGATCCTCCTTCTTTTGCCGGATAATATTAGAATTCAGCGAGTCCCAGGATCCTCCAACGGAAGGGAAGGCCGTCTTTCATCGTGACTCTGGGATTTCCTGCGTTGAAGAAGCACACCCACAGAGATGATGTAAAATGCAAATTCCAAAGACAACTTGTGCACACTGCGCGTTAACAAACAAACAAGCATTAGCATACAAAAGGTTCAGGTGATTAATCGACATTCCACTCTCTCTCTCTCTCTCACTCGTACCTATGTACATGTATACTTACCAAGTGTAATATATGTAGGAGTATGAAGGAAAAAGAGATGCAAGTACGTTCCACCATTAGCATACGGCTTTTTCCGTCCATACGCGCAAACAGACGCCACGACGCGTTTATCTTATCTCTCCCTTTCGCTAACGACTCTCGGGTAATCGCCGCGGAGGTTGTTCGCGCTCCCCTATTAGGCTCTGCTTCCGCGCGTACATGGATATCTCCTCCGCACTCTCTCTCTTTCTCAGATGCGTGAAAATTGTTGGCAATAAAAATAATACATTGGTCGTTTGCATTAGCACAAGTGTCTCGGACTTTTTTGATGACTTTTGGACCACCAGGTACTCGAGGATTGATATTTCTCGTTGCCAGAGCTGGTATTGACTGATGCCCACGGGAACAAAGTGGCCGATGGAGCTCTGGATTCAATAAAAATAATCATATAAAATATATATTGCATCCCACGTAATACTATTGTTCCGATGCTCGTTTGATAAAAATTACGTGATCGTACATGCATGCGCATGGTAGGATGAAAAGTTTTGCATACACGTGCAGGTACGAATCGTTCTATTCACGATTCGATACTCGTCGGATCGTCAAGTGGTTGCGAAAGAGACGAAAAAAAAAAAAAAAAAAAAAATCCAAGTTATACCCGCACGACCCGCATCATCCATTCTCTTTTTCAAGCACATGTGTATACCTGTATCGAGAATCGATGCAAAAGCAATATCTCCCCCCAACCCTCCGAATCTCGACAAAAGAGCGAGAAATCGCATTCAAGGTTGTTTAGTCGTAGTACAGGCGAAGAGGCGAAATCTTGGAGAGGGAGAGAGAGAGGAGCGCGGAATTTTAATATATAAATTATGACGAAGAAGGAAAGACATTAACGAAGAAGCCCGAACAAGTTGGAGCGAAATAGATAGAGAGAGGGAGAGAGCACGTGTATGGAGAGGAATTTCATTGGAAGCTCCTAATCGATTTCGACCCGTGACGCTGCCGCCGCGCGCATCCTCTCTCTCTCTCTCTCGCCCACGTCTTTTATTCTTCTTCTTCTCCTTGTCGAGGGTTTCGGAGCCGGCTGCCGGGGACCACCCGACCGGCAACCGTCAACGCTCCCATTGTCAAATTTCTCCGGCACATTTTTCTTTCTGCTGCACAAGAGGCGAGATCCTCCTTCTCCTTTTCGCACACTTTGTGCCTCGCCGGCGCGAAGATCGCGTGTCGGGCCTACTTAAGGGCCTCCAATTTCCAGAACACATCGACAAATAAACATTTCCCTCTCTTGTGTGTACACTCGTGCCGTTGTAAGAGAGAAAGAGGGATGTGCTCTCTTCTCCACGGAGGGAGTCTCGTCCCAAAAGTGCAAGATCCATTATAGCCCTGTCACGAGCGATTTGGTCCTTTTTTTTCCTCTAACGTTTAATACACAATATTCTTCCTCCTCTATCTCTCAAGAGAGAGAGTCTCGAGGACTGTTGTTACTGCTGCGATTGTTGGCTTAAAGGTGTACGCTTAAAGGAGATTAACCGAAATCTGAGGGGGGGATGATGACGTTCCTCTTTTTCAAGGGTGAATTGTTTGCTCGGGACAAGTACATATTTGTATAGAGTAATAATGCTATTTAATTTGCGGTTGATTTTCGAGACTATTCATCCCAAGGGGGACTGCGGATTACCGAGATACTCAATGTTCAGGGGCTGGAAGGTAAGTGATTGATTGGGAAACGCTTTAAAAATGTAAGAGGTGATCGGTTTGATCCATCAAATAAGACTTAATTTTACTTATATACGGAAATTGCATGGATAAAAGTACCTATATGAGTTGTACGTAACAAGTTAAAAACATGAGCACAAAGATATTTTGCGCTAAGAGAAGTTATTTAAACATTTGTCTTATACTAACATTGGCAATCACAGACAACTCACAATTCTTGTCTTTGTTGCAAATTGGATAAAAATGCAAACGAGTAATTGAATAAAGCAGTAACTTAACACCTTACGCTATTCTAATCTTATAATTAATAAGCATTTTATCATCTATGAATCAATAACTAAATTTGACAGTGATTTTTTGATGGGTGATATATTTTATATTGACATACATATGTTTGGGAAAGTCAATAGGTATCACATGCACAATGATTTGAACATGCAACAAACCTTGCTGCTGTCTGTGCCAGATGAAAGAAAATAATCAACAATTTCCGTACAGTAGCTATACTTTGATGAAATCATTATCAGCGCCTGTCGATTCAAGACACATCAGATGCCATGGTATTGTTGAATTTCAATGCCATTCTTTCCAGATTGTCAAGCATCTAACATAAGTTAGGAAATAAATATTAGTCCAAAAGTATATTGAATTTTAATCTAAATACGCGGATCTTACCAGTAAAAAAAATAGCTGTATTACAACTCACAAGTTGTCCCGACGTAGGTCACAAATTATGTTCAACTCTTGCCACCCCTTGATTATAATGATATATTTACATATGTGGGGTTGTTTTCATACCAGCTGTTATGATTCCAAGGTCTGCAGGTATCTGTAAATAATAAAAAAAACTTTAATAATACATGTTGAGGTTAGGTGTTTATCTTGTATATGTGTGTACACACCGTTTGAAGATTTTGAATAAAAATATTTCTCAACCTAAAGTCATTTATGATAAAAGCTACAAAACCAAAGTACACATCTAAGTAGGTAATAGAAAAAGTGTTTGTTATAGTGTAATGTATAAGTATGCCCTTAAATATACCTCTATGGAAAACATGCTTACAAGTAAACAACGTCCCAGCGGAGAAAATTCAACGCCACTGAAGGCGGTGTTCCGATGCTGCAGGCTGCAGGCCACAATCAGCATTTGTCAATTAAGTCAGGATGGTCCTGTCGCGGAAGTCGGACAGCGAGTATTTCGAGGAGAATTTATAGGCTTACTGATTAAAAAAAGACACATAAGTTTTCACTTGTCCTACATAACCTATAGCCGTAATATGATTTTGTCAACTCTGATCTACGCGATTAACGGCAGTTGTCAATGGAATCCGGGAGAGCGGACATTCGCGTTTACGATGGCTTTATCACCTTGGGGTTCTGGCCCTTCATATGCCCTTGCTCTCCATTGTTACGAGACATACATTCCGCGGGTAAAGTACGCGACCAACCATAGAGATAACTGGAATTGGATCCTAATGCACGTAACGCGTAACACAGTTTTCTCTCTCTCTCATGAGCCTTTTTTTGGAATCCCCCCCCGCCCTCGAACGGCACCTTACCTTACCCCTACAAGGGTGCAAGAGTGAGGGGGGGGAGAGTCGTAGTTTGGCGGTTTTGCCAATTCAAGTAAGTAGTAATCAACAAGCGTACGAGTCATATGGTCATGTCGGGAAATCGGATTACAAGTAGGGTATCGGGTTTCGACAGAATTATGGAGTTTTAGTTTGAGTAATAACATTATAAAATAACAACTCCCTTCACAAACGATCAATTTCTGTACCACTGAGAATTGAGATTCGAATCGATCGAACACCGTCATACTTTAACCGCCTGCACCGAGCGCAATGAAAAATTTGTGGAGAAGGCGACACTCTCGTGCAGCGATGCAGTTTGATGGTAAGTTAAAAAAAACAAAGTATGTATATTCACTGGTATTTAGCCTTTCTGTTAGTACGTAAAAATAATCTCTTTCGTTTCCGTATGCAGGAACCGGAGAAACTCTGTATACTGGACGAGACGATAGGGGAAAAAAGTGTAAGTAATATTTGCACCTAAGCTCGCCTCGTATTAATCACATTTTTTCGTTGATATCGCTATACTTACCTACTTGTAAAGTTGTTTTTTCTTTTTTCATACTGTAAAGCATGCAACACACGTATGTGCTCTCAAAACATCAACGATATAAGTACACTTTCACGTACAACGACATAACACGTACATTACAGTTTGTCATGCTCCAAAAGTCATCATAGTTCAATTGATTGAAACAATATTACTGTGTGTAGTAATTCAAACATATGTACACGTGAATTGCCTAATTTCCATTTTTTGACTAACCCTAGATGCTGTACGAGTTTTGGAAAATTTACCTGGTGGAATTCAAAAACGACTTAGGTGTGACGTGTGAGGATGAAGAAAAGGCTGGTGCTGATAACTTCATCGCATTGATTACTAAATGAAAACTGTGACCTCCTGTCCACTTGCTGGTGCATCATTGCCAAGGTTTGTTGCATGCTTGAATATTTGTGCGTGTGATATCTAAAATGTATACATACTTATCTAGGTTTTTATCCATGCTGGTAACAAATTATGCCTATCCATAAAGTAAAATCCATTACATCTTAAATTAATTACAAGTAATAATTAATTAGCCAGATAGGATCCTAATAAGTTGAGAAAATTCAATTGATTTGAATTTTATGTTTAAGTGTTTGGAGAGGGTATTAAAGTAGTATTAGATGTAAGACAAATTTTTTTTAAACTGTAAAATTCTTTGAATGAAACGAATAGTAAAGATAGTATATGAGTATGTAATATGATATGAGTATATAATATATATAGTATATGAGTATAATAGTCTTTGTAGCTCTTTTTAGTTAAAAGCATCTTTATGGTATTTGAATTACGTAACGGGCATCTGCTCGTCTCAGAAGAGATACAAATAAAAACATCTCAAGGAAATGTATAATTGTACACGGCCACGTGAAATTAAATTTACCTAATTCATCACCAACTTGAATATGAGGGTACAAAAACATTTGAAATACAAGTCATGTTACTGCCAACAGGATGGAAAATCACCTTTAAATCTAATGCTAGTTTATTTTGCTCTGTTTGCTCATTTTCCTTTTATTCCGTGATGTTTTTTTTTAAATAGAGAGACGTAGAATATGCACGAGGCAAGACATTCATCAGTATAGTTTCCACACAAAACTCCAATTCCGCAACCTCAATAGCTTCATAATTATTGAGGAAGACAAGTGCACGAGCGCTCGATCCGTACTTTCAATTCAGCCATAATGATCCCCCTTGAACGTGCATTTACACTCCTTTTGTGTCTAATCTTTCCAACTTTCTAAACGTGCACTCGTTACGCTCCGTGAAACCAGCTCATTGACAACACAACTCTTTTCGACTCCGAGCTCTTTAGTTGCAAATGTTTTCAAATATCAGTGAGCTTCACGTGAACGAGAATCAGTTTATTCTACTACAATTTTTCCGTGGCTGAGCAATTCTAGATATCGGCATTTTGACTCCTTTGATCCACGATATACCATAGGTAAGGTCTTTCAAAGCCAAAGCTGATTAACTAGTTGTTTTTAAATAGTAACAATCAACCATCTTTACTTTATAGATCAACTATGGATGGACACTAAGAAAACCGAACCACGGATAGCTCTGCGACACTTGGGGTTTCATCAGCAAACAAAGGGATGATCCCATATTCCTCCCACAATCGGTCCTTATGGATAATGAGCCTCATGCGAGAAGCAAGTAAAGTACCGAAGGATGCATAGGATGACGATAATTGTCGCAGTCCCGAAAAATTGAATTCCGCCGGCCAACTGCAAGCGGTCCCAGAAAGGTGCAGCGCACAAGTGGAAAAAAAGAGGATGGAAGTCAGGCAATGGGTCGTACAGGGCCTAAAATATACATCCATGGAGGAGAAGAGAGGAGTAGCCGCAAATACAGCCGCCGCCGACGGCATCCGCTAAACGCCTCGAGCTCCACACGGCGGCTGCAGCTTTACATGTATACACCATACGTGCCACTTTGCTTAAGTGCAGGGTGCTTGGCTGCACGGATGGTTGGCTCTCTCTCTCTCTCTCTCTCTTCTGTATATCTTGCAAAGGGGACGACGCAGAGGGCTCGCGGTGTATACACGCGGCCGCATTTGTTTAATAGCCCTCTCGTCGCTGATGCACACTCGTACGCTACTCATCTTCTCTCCTCGTTGTTATATAATATGTTCTCTCGCCGATGCTCTCCTTTCGCATTATGTATTCCACCAGCTTTTTACACACACATATATATATATATATATATGTGCGCGTGTATATCGAGGAGGAGCCCTCTTGGTCTCTCGGGATCGCCTCGCTTTGGCTTTATCTTCATCAATCACGAAATAGAGGAACGGGCCGGGCGAGAAAGGGGAGGGACCTTAGAAAACCGTATGTATACAAGGAGCGAGAGAGAGGCGTGCACATCTGTTCCCTCGGATGGAAATCGGAGCACCGATGGTTAGCGCGCGAATTTCGGTAGTATATGCTAATTTTACCCCGTACGTATGTATATACATACAATGATGGTGGTGGTGCAGCAGTGCATCGGCAATTTGGGGGAGGGCAAAATTAATCACGTATCTCTTTTAAATGGTACGCGTGACGGGCCGATGCGCGTTTGATACCTATATGATTGCGAGGGTTTTTCGAAAGACTGGTTTAACCGCGAGGAGAACGAACTGTATGCATTATATCAAAAACGATTTCGAACGGGATGTCGAATGTGTCACGATATTACTTTAAGATCTAAAATTGAATTATGTATATACTTAACGAGTCACACATCAAGCGTATAAGTACACATTACGCATAGCGCGAACAGCTTTGGGAAAAACCCGCAAAAAAGATAGAGAAGAGAGAGAGAGAGAGAGAGAGAGAGACCATATGTACTCGGGGCACACAAATATATAATATAATGCACGAGCGCTAAATGGATCTGCCGTGTATATTATACACAATTTGCGAACAATCATACCGTATGTTTATTATTCCACCGCCTCTTTTGCGAGCGCCCGTCTTTGATAAACGTCCTGTATAAGTATAGCGCGTTCACCGGAGCGGGTAGACATCACAAAGAGCGCACGAGCCAAGTATGTACACGAATGTGCCCATTGGCGCATCAGATGCTTATCGCTATATATACACGTATGCAGCGATGCTGCGCGTGAATTTCTCTTTTTCTTTGTATACTGGCGGGTGTCGGCTTGTCAATAAAGTCGGATGTGTTTTATACCCTTGTTAATTATTTTTCGAGCAATGGCGCTCTCTCTCGGCCATCGGATGGTGGGGGGACAGAGGGAGGGACGTTTAAGGAAACTTCGTATATATACCCTATTTACCGCGCCCCCGTATATAATATGTACATATGTATGCACACATGTGTCATTAATCACCCGTTGAATATGTACATATATATATACGTATACTTACTGTACTGGGTGTACAGGTATTACGCGCCATTTGCTATTTTGTACACGTATTCAATAGGTATACCATTGTTGCACGTCACCTTGATTTGGAAATGTTTGTATAGGTCATACGATCGCCCAAACTAAGGTAAAGTTCGATCTACAAGTTAAATTACACAATGTATATTATATATGCTTGATGACGAATAATCAAGACTCCATACCAAGTTAAAGCGTTTTGTCGTCACAAGTATATAAACGCACAAATTACCGCAGTACAATATTTAATTTATTACACGCTTCGCGAGTACCACCGTATACATAAATATACGTAAAACAACGAGCCCGTGAATGATCGGCTGAAGCATAATCAGCGGCGACATACAGACATCACTCGATCGTGCATACACAAAATACACGTACACGAGGTGCGCTTAGAGGAAAAAAAAAAAAAAAAAAGGTATACTTACGAGGGGTCGAAAAATTTGCCGAAAGTCACTCGAAAGGTCCATACCTGTGTAGCTTCTTCGATCGCTGCTGGTAAGTAGGAAACGAGGAAGAATAAAAGAGCGAGCGGCCCCGTACACTTTCATCTCGCGCCTACTTACCAGCCTTACCACCGGCATCATCTTGTACCCCCACGTATATAATCTCAATCGGGAAATAGTCCTTCGACCCGACACCCCTCGAGGCCGACCCCCCCCCCTGGCGGGTATTATGTATATACTCCCATAAACGAGAGTGCGTGTAATGCTATTCCATCCCCCCCCCCCTTGTAGGTAGGTATATTTCTCGTTCCTTCTCTCTCTTTGACTTTCCTTGTAGGTGTATATCCACGCCACACCGAAAGGGTGCAGGGTAAACCAGCTTAGGACGAGGCAACGCAAACTTTTCCCGAGTTGTACCGAGAAAACGGGTAGGGGCAAAAGGGTTGGGGAGGAGGGGAAACGGGTAGGGCCCCCCCCTCACCCCCCTTATCATCGTTGCTCATCTCCGTGGGCCTATATATACCTTCCCCTCTTTGGCAGGGCCCCTACTTTCTCTCTCGCCTTTGGGGCCTCACCTATAATTACGAGTAACTCAGGCACATTTGCGTTGATCCGACACCTTAAAGATAGCATTTAGCGGCCCCTTTCATCTCCGCGGCAAACAAACCAATTTATACCTCGGGCCGCTTTCGTTCGTATATGTATTATATATATATA
>NW_019379523.1:2140620-2162820 GCF_000648655.2 Copidosoma floridanum | reverse complement strand
TATATATATATATATATATACACGTGTGCAAGTCCCTTTTCTCCCCCCTCCTCTCGTCCGTTCTGTCGAGTTGAGTCTGCCGAACGCGGGGTGTTTACCTGTATATATGTATAGGTGAGAGAGAGAGAGGGGCCCCTGGAGCTCCGCCCTCCCCACCTTACGCTCCCGAGACGGGCCCATCTTTTCCCCTACTCTCTCGTGCTCGCATTGCAGCAGCTACTTCTCTCTCGCTCGGAGCAGAAAAGTTTTATACATGTGTATACTCACTCACGAAAAGATATGATTCGAGGGGATGGTGGTATACATGTATGTATAATAAATATAATCCATTGGACCGAGACTGCACGTCGACGCGACACTTTCGAAGGGAGCCATCACTTTACGAGTTGGCGATTGATCCTCTGTCAGGTTGCGCGGTAACGTTATATTATAATAGTTCGAGGATTCTTTTTATCAAATGTGTGATTATAGCCGTGTGCGCTTGTTTGTGCGTCGATGCGTGGGTAATTTCAATTAATTTTACGAGTTAATTTTAAGTCATACTCCGAAATATTTTCGCTCCGTTTTACTCGCAAAAGTTTTACTTTTGTTGAAAAATAATATTAAAAAAAAAGGCAAATCGTCCCTGAGAATTTAATCAATATATCTTCACACTGTGTCTTGTATATTTTTTTTTTTTTTTTTTTTTTTATCAACNAGCTCGTACTCCTTCAGTATGGTGACAATGGCGATTTTTGTCATGAGCAAACCCAGCCTTTGACCTGTAGGATGTAGAAAAAAAAAAAAAAAAAAAAAAAAAAACCAAATAAAAGCCGCTCAACGATACACATTTTACGTACACTTTGAAAGATTTTAATTACCACACGTGCACAGCGCGGCACAGGTAGTGGAAAAAAAAAAATCCTTTCGAAGAAGCCAACACACGGGCTCTCCGAAGATTTCATTACACCGACAGCACTCCACACCTCGTTTTCTTTGAACAACCGACAACTTACGTATTATACCCATCCCCCCCTTCCCCCTCCCTCCCAAAAAAAAAGAAGACGTAGCGCGAGATACAATACACAGATGATACATAAAAACCAATAACAATAATATACCAACGCGATACACATCACAGGTTGTGTAAGACATTACAATGTATATGTAGGAGCAAGGTGTGGGTATATTACAATATTATGTGTAGTATACCACCCGTGGCTAAGGTCCTCCCAAAGCTCGAACGTTTGTTTATTCCATCTGTGGGTGGACATGCGTTGTAAAGTCAACTCATCCACGCGCATGGACACGAACGACTCGGGCTGCGTGCAATAGATCTCAAACAAAAAGTCCCGGATGAACTTTTTGTTGTGCTCACGTGTGGACCGGCTACATATAGGTATCCCTTTTATTGTGCGAGCGAGTGAGAAGAGGAAAGAAAACGAGCGGCTTGTCTCCCCACCGCGGTAGCGATTAGTTTGGAAGGTAAAGAGAGAGGACATTTTTACCAGGTGCGATTCACACCTCCGAAAACTCGATCTTCCTTCGCACCTTTTCCACACCCCCAAGGGAGGCCGCACATTTCGGACACTATTTGTACCTATTTGTAAATACACGCATCCCCCCCCCCCCCGAGTCATCACCCATCGTAGGGATCGCATATGCTATACAAAGCGTGGCTACAGGACATTGACTTTATACAATAGCTCTTTTACAATGAACTGATCGATTTTACATCAAACAAAAATCAGTGCAGAAAAAGGTAGAGATCACTAAATATCTTTCACGCGTCCCGTATAGTTTCACTGCGTCAACCACCTTTGTCCAGGATTATTTGATTTTTTAAATCTCACAGTATTTCATTATCGCGCTTACATTTATAATGTACAACCCATTGTACGTTAAAACAATTTTATTTTTCTTTATTCGTCAGAGTACAAAAGCTCATTAGTATCTTTTTTTTTTTTTTTTTTTCATTCCACGCTAGTTCACATTATAAACCAAAAGGAGCCACTTTCGCGTTACACATATTATTATATTAATACACTCGTTTGACCCCAATCGCCACGAAAGATGATTAATCTCAAAGAAAAGAATTCCCCGGTATACCCTCTCTCGGTGCATCATTTATCAATCCCTCCGAAAGCCATTGGGCATATACATATATATATATGGCTGCCTGGTGTATCACCCGCGTGAAAAAACTAGTTTTCGAGGCAATCGCTGCCTTTCATCAACTGTTTCTTGGTGTACTTTGGTCCTCCAAATAAATGATACACACGCCACAAAGGAACAATCGAGTGCATCAGCGCGTCGTTAAGGGGAAGAAAAAAAAGAAATTTCTAATATAAAATTAACTCGGCTCATTCTTTGTCACCTTTCAAATATCTACCGTTGAAAAAAAACTACACTTTTCAAATGATCAATGTATTGGCAATACATTTTTTTAAGGACTACAAGTCCAGCACCACAAGCATCCGCGTACGGGGAGAAGCAGCGTCGCGGCCACCCCGAAAACAAGACCGCAAAATTAGCAAATGCTCCGCAACACAAGAGCATGGCGCACAAAAGGCCACTTCCGAAAAAAAAAAAAAAAAAACGCGAGAGGAGGTTTGGCGCCTCTTTCGATGCCACGTGGGAAAGCAGATGCTCGGGATGGGACCACCGGCGGGCCCAAAAATTAAGCGACCATCGACAGCCCGTTTCACATTGTCGGTGATTCCTTTTCCTCCACCACCCGTCCCCTCACCTTTTCGTCTCTTACGCGCACGTGAGCCCGGGCTCCTCTCGCACGCACCCCTCAAACGTCTATTATGTAACGTCCGCGTAACAACATGTATACATTTTACACCTATATAAACGGACGACGAATGGAGCAACAATTGCATGATGCATGGTTTTTAAATTGACTTTCATCAGGGGGGCTCGTGGGGGTACACAGGGGACAAACCGATATATTTTGCCTTTTAGAGCGACGCTTGACAAAGTGTACTCTGATTTATAACTGCGGATGGGTAATGGGTGCCGAGTCGAGCGTGTCATTGATTTTTCACATAATACGTACCCGTCGTTTTTCTCCTGTTTACCGCAGATGCACTGTTCTTTAAAATTGTTTTACTCGATGTGCACTAAAAGGTATAAAAATTCAATGCAAATTCTTCCGTGAGAGGCCATGTGCAAATGCAGGAGGTAAATTACATTTACGTCGAGTACGAAAAAATCTAATCGTTCGCACAGGTCACGCGAGAGCTTTACCTGATGGACCGGTGGCAAAAATTTCGCACCTGTAGCTGCACTCAATCGAAGGCTTCGAAAGTTTATCCCAACTCGGAAAAACCTTGCAACTTGTTGAATTAAAAATTCAAATTGAATGGTGATTATGGGTACACCCCCCCCCCCTCCCGCGAGTTTTCTAATATTTTCTATCCTATATGGATGAAAATTAAAACGCTTGTAACTGCGCAACTTCCTGTCGTGCGTGCATGCATACCCACATGTGCGTGCACTCAAGACCAGAAAAATATTCAATTTGCCCGCGATCCTCAAACACAGAATCGGCAAATCATCGGCCGCAGCCGTACACCACACCATACACATCAAACCGCAAAAGCCAAGTATATTATATGTACATGGGTCTATTCAAACAGACACAATGTATGGAGAAGCCCGTATATTATATCTATACGTATATACGTACACTTAAGACCCATCGATGGACATCCCGCCGAGAGAGAGAGAGAGAGAGCGGAACAAAGTTGCGGAGCTGCTGCTCCATTTGTATTGTACCGCGTCCGCTGAAGGGTGGGTGGGGGGGTGGTCCGAAAAGTCCGAATTGAATGCCGGAGGAAGCTGACCACTTCCCGCGAAGGTGTATATATGCACGCGCGCCTATACAATGTAATGTGGATGCCGCAGATGATTGTTTTCGGTAAGAGTTGCGTGCGCTCATTACTGGACAAAATGTATGCATACAAATATATACGGATAGTAGAGGCGAGTCAAGAACTCTGTCGGGGGGGGGGGGGAGGAAGAAAGAGAAGAAGAAGACTCGCTGACATGCGATCCGGTAATTATACCTACTGTTGCTCAAAGCCACGACGCGTAAACCTACATCCCTTTTTCATACGTATTGTCTATGTATACCCTTTGCTCGCATAAATTATAATGTATGTACTCGGTCCGTTCATCTCCTCTCTCCTTTCGATCGATGCCGGTCTTCTTTTGTACAGAGTTGCAATCTCGACCCCAACTCTCTTGGTTTTTTTTTTTTTTTTTTTTTTTTTAGATCTAATCTAAATTCGGAATGATACTTGCCTCGAGCCGCGCTATATGTTTTTGGTGGTCGTATTTACGTCGCGATTGAACATTTTATCAAAGCCCGATATTCTTAGTAAAGTGTCCTGTCACGTTACTTGCGAAAATGTGTGCATCAATCGATCTTTTTTTCAATTTTCGGCAAGGGTATTCGGACGTACAGCCGCCCCATTAACTTGATTCTTGTCTGTTCGCTAAAAAAATAAAACTTACGATTGTATCGATCCATCGTTTTATTGTATAATTGTCCCACTAGGGTCTAATAACGCGTCGCCACTTCGTATAGTGGGAGGAAAAAACGGTAGCTTCACAAAATCCATACTTTATAAAACATGTAATAGGGATTAGAAGAAAAAAAAAGCGCGTCTCGCAGTGACGATAACGACGAGGCCACACCCCCGTAGGTCGCGCGCACGAGTTAACGATCGGTCAGTCACACACACACACACACTTACCAATGTCGCAAACCAAACACGAGTTCGCCAATTAAAATACCAGCCCCCCACCACCGTAACACCTTCCGCGCACGTATAGTTTGCGAAAAAGTGCCCCGAGTTAACACGGTTATACAACAATTCTTCCACTCTCTCGAATATATTATGCACGCGCGCTTTTTTTTTTTTCGAACCCCACTTTTTTGCGCTTCCTCTCCGCCCCGTTCGCTCTCTTTTTCCTCGCCTCTCGTTCTCTCGTGGAAGTCAAGAGGAGGAGGAGGATAAGGCCACGCGGCACTTGTTCTCCTCCTCCTGTTTTTTTTCTTCCCTCGTCTCTCTCTCTCTCTCTGCGAGAGAATGCTAATTACTCGCTTTCTTTTTTTCACTCCCATGCCCTGGTCGTTTCTCCTCTGTTTTTCAGGAACTCCCCCGGGGTGTGTTCGAATGCCGCTCAATAACGTGGTTGCCCTCCTCGGTTATTTCCAAAGGGCCTTTTGATGCGGTCCACAGGAGACGCGACGGCAATTTTTTTCCGATCGTTACACTCGATGATGTACTCACTGCCACGGGGACAATCCGAGTTTAACGGGCTTGTTCCGGGGCTATGGAGGCGGAGGATGCAAATCTGTTGGAATACACATCGAGTGGAACAAAAAGTGTTCTTTCCCGTTTGGATTTTTACGATTCGGCCCGTTAATGGCTGTTACATAAAAGACATTTCGCGTTTTTTTTTTCCTCGTAAAATATTCCCTTTGTCCTTAATGTACTATACGATGAATATGTATGAAGAAAAGAAATTGTTATTGTCTCCCTGACAGTAAATTTAAGCTGAACAATCAATACGTCTACGTTCGTTTCGACTATTTAACTCCACCAGATTTCACTTGGGCAATATTTTATATAAAATGATGAAATTTATTGCGGACTCTGTGGATTCGGTGAAGGGGCATGCAGAGCTGCGTAAAGTACAACAAGTTCGTGGTTAATCGATTATTGAGGGCACCTTGTTTGTCCCTGCGCACGCAAGCCTGTGTACTATTATAGGGACACTTGAATGGACGCACGCATTGTTCTTGTTCTCCATACACGGATAAGTGGATGCATGATTGTAAAGTTGGCCGGTGTGTGGACATTTACCGCAAACTTGTCGATCGATGCCAAGTACGGGGGTTGTGCGAAGACGCCGGTAACGATGGGACGAGTATGGATGTGCTGCGGGGAAGATGGAGAAATGAAAAAAAAAAAAAAAAGTTGCACAGGGCGGTCGTGAAGTTTGCAAATTTTGCGCTCGTGAAATATGCATTGAGATCGCTAGGGTGCACGGAGCCTTGTGGGATAACTTTTTATTTATTTATTCTCATTATTTTTCGCCGCAGCAATGATATTTATTATCAGATGTGATAGTTAAGGCGTCAGATCGGCCTATACATATAGGTAATTGTAATGCTAAAAGCCTACACGGGCTACTATTTTAATGGCAATGTCTGTACATTCTGTACACTAATTAACACAATATGCCTCACACTTTTTACTTCTCTTGTGTGAGATTGGTGCAGGACACAAAAAAAGTTTAAAAAAATGATAGTTCGGAGTTCAAAAACCGTTATCAGTAGTAGTCAATATATTGAATGCGGATAAGAAAACTTTTAAATCGACTTATGTACATTTCAGTAGGACTCACGAGTTTTTAGAGAAAATTTAACATAATGGTCTTTTTGTTTGAAGTGCACTGTAAATAATTATGCACGTAAGTACTACTCGGCGAAGTTTCATCTTTTCCTGAAATGTATAATACGCGTATCAAAACTAAGTTCTGCAACCGAATGTACGATACAAATATAGTAGAATATTTAACCACCTGTACTACATAGACTGAACTTTACAAAAATAAAAAAAAAGACTAAGTAAAGCTCAAAACGTTTCTGCCACAAATTTAACACGATTGCAAGTGTTTCACTTCCTGTACGTTAATCTGTTCACTTCAGTATCTCCTTTTAGGCATATTTTTTTTAATTTTATGCTCCTGTATCATTAATTATAATTATTGTATTACTTTTTAAAAATGATTACTAATATTGTTTTGACGCATTGTACAAGTAATAATCGCGCAAAGAGCTATACTAGCTAGGGCAAAAATAAGAAAGATGGAGAAATATCTCTGTGTGTAGGTGCAGCAGAATTAAAAGAAAAAAAAAAAGAAAGCACTGTCCAACTAGCAAAGGCTACAGAGCTAGAGATTTTTGTTCATATGAAATGCATATTCCTCGTAATGATATCAATACATTATTTCTTTATTTTGACGTGTAAACTGTAACAAATAATATAAGTGTATAAAATACAAAAATATTCGTATAAGAAAGCGCTACTAAGTTGAATAAAAAAAAAAAAAAAAAAAAAATTGTCACAAAATAGCCAAAAATATAACTTACATAACTGTTTAATAAAATGTTACGCAGTGCCGATTTTAAAACTTCGTATGATACGATATTTTGTTTACTGTGGTTAAGAACTCACAAAATAATAAAAATTGTTTAGATTAAAGGATCCACAACACAGTATTCGTCTGAGGATAGTAATTTAATAACCTAATAATTTTGCTTTTGTTACTTATATTCATTTAATCAATAAAAGTTGTCAACCTACTACAATTTAAATTAGTATTAAACGTAACGGACTTCAAATGAAAACTTTTTATATGCATGCATTCATACACAAATTGTCAGAAACGTAACGTGTAGCTAAAATAATTTTATTGGGTATTATAGGTAAAACATAGTAACCACTATAATTACAAACATTTTCTTTTTATATGACTAAATTTGACAATATAAAATATTTTTTAGTAATATTTTTTGCTCTGCACCCTCTGATAAATTAAAGTATTGATATCATCTTATCTTACATGCAACACTGTGACACTTGATATTTTCCCTGTTCGTGAGATATATATGAGAAAAATTAACTTTGAATTATAATTTTACTCTTAATCAGGTACTTTTAAGGTGATTAAACTGTACCAATTTTATAACAATGTAAATATGCTTACTTTCCCTGATAATCTGATTTTTGTGTGTAAGTAATTGGAGGAGGAACCTGACACTGATATACATTACTCTTACACGTACACTTCTGATCGAATCCTCCAATAACACTGACGTCGGTCACTTTGACTAATTTCACTCCTCAAGACTTTACATGAAAAGCACTGGAAAATGAAGGCAACTCCGAACTCACATCCAGTGAATTGCCCGTTTGACTCCGTTCGTGCCTCATAAGATCTGATTTTTGAAAACAACTCGTCGAACATACGTGGCAGGCGTGGGGTTTATAGCCAGTGTGAGTCATCTCGTGCCTCGTAAGATGTGATTTTTTAATGAAACTCATCGAACACACTTGGCACACATGGGGCTTATCACCCGTGTGAGTCTTCTCGTGCCTAATAAGATTGGATTTATTAACAAAACTCATCGAACACACTTGGCAGGAGTAGGGCTTCTCACCCGTGTGAGTTACCTCGTGCGTAATAAGATAACACTTCTGAGCAAATCTTTTAGAACACACTCGGCAGGCGTGGGGCTTCTCACCCGTGTGAGTCATCTCGTGCCTCGTAAGATCTGATTTTTTAATGAAACTCATCGAACACACTTGGCAGGTGTGGGGCCTCTCACCCGTGTGAGTCATCTCGTGCCTCGTAAGATCTGATTTTTTAATGAAACTCATCGAACACACTTGGCAGGTGTGTGGCCTCTCACCCGTGTGAGTCATCTCGTGCCTCGTAAGATCTGATTTTTTAATGAAACTCATCGAACACACTTGGCAGGTGTGTGGCCTCTCACCCGTGTGAGTCATCTCGTGCCTCGTAAGATCTGATTTTTTAATGAAACTCATCGAACACACTTGGCAGGTGTGTGGCCTCTCACCCGTGTGAGTCATCTCGTGCCTCGTAAGATCTGATTTTTTAACGAAACTCATCGAACACACTTGGCAGGTGGGGGACCTTACACTTGTGTGAGTCCTCTCGTGCGTCGTAAGAGTTGACTTTTGAGCAAAACTTTTCAAACACACTCTACAAACGTATGCCTGATTACTCATGTGGAAATGTTCGTCTCTCTTGAGGGCGTCATTTGTTGTGCCAGATACGTAACACGAATACAAACCGCTAGATTTGGCCATTTTCGTGATAAAAAAAGGCCACAGCTACAATTTAATTAACTTAGCAGTAGCTTCGATTTTGTATTGTTGGTGATGTCGGAGTGGTAATGTTTCTACTGCAGTTTGATGATGTGGTCAGACGATTGGCAAGTTGATTTCCTGCTCAAAATATATTATAAACAGTTTTTACTATTTAATAAATAACTTCTTAAGATGGTTTTACATTTTTTTTTAATTTTTTTTTTTATTTAACGTTCGCTATGGCAAACTTTTAGACTTATTACAATTTATAGCATCCCTACATTTATTTTTCCAAGTTTGAAACATTAATTGTGCTAGGAGTCACGAGGAGTTAAGTATCATTTTATAAATCATTACAGATTGATATGATAACCGGTAAACTGGAAAAGTTTTTAAATGATCTGCATTATATTGATACTAAATATCAAGATTCTGTTATTCAAATGGGTATACATTCCATAAAAATTTGAGATAGTCCCTTTTTTGTACCGTCGATATATTGGGATTAAACTAAATTTTTTTAGTTTTTGGGGCAACAAATCAATTTTTACATTGTTAAAATAAATATTTACCTGATACTTCTACCTCTAGTGCAGCTAATCATACTTTCTACTCTTTTTGGAGTAACTTATGTCGTCATCGAGCCCAGAAAAAATTCAAGAATTCACTTTTAACCGTTTATTGACTCTAATACAATGAAATAACCATATACGTTTACATACTCTGAGTGTGTATATTTTTTGTCGAGTATTGTTAAACTACTTTTAAAATACTTCTTCTGTAATGATTTTTTTTGCAGTTGAATACGATACTGAGACCTATACGGCTGGAAAGCCACTGGAGGTTTAGAACGTGACCGCATTTCAGCATAAAATAGATATATTTTAGAAAGTGACTCATATTTTTGACAACAAGACAGATAACGCTAACGAGGTATGGATAGGTTTGAACTGTATACTCCTGTGGTCAGGCAATATTGGATTTGAGTTCAATAGCCTTAAACTGTGGTAGCTTCAAATGTTAGCTCCTATGAATAGGAAAACATACAAGCCCATCGAACAATGATAATTATTGGCATCCAATCGATCAAACAGAAGCTCGCCGCAACTATCGTGCCGGAGCTTGATTTACTCACATGTGCGAAAGAGAGCGTGAGACTACAACAGACACTCACGTACACGCCGGGAAAGAAAAGGCAATTAAAATTTATATTAGAAATGACGGAGAAGAAGAAGACGCAGCAGCCTCGTTTTTCTTTTATCGTCCGATCGTTGAATAAGTATACATACACACACCGCGTGCACCTCCCATCGACGCCTTCGTTCTGCATGTTATGCCGTGCATGCAAAATACTCGCTTTGACTGTGGTATTTTCAGGCCACCTCCTCATGTTCTTTAGATTTTTTTTTTTAATGACTCTAGGGTGCAACGTGAGTATGCAGCGAAAAACACTTCCTTTGCGTGTGCAGCGCGCTCCTCGAGCTTTCTAATGACGAATTAAGGAGCTTTTCTTTTTTTTTCCAATGCTGCTACTTTTATTGGCTTCGTTCAAATGAACAGTTGGCGCGCAGATCCAATCTCATGCAATAATAATCACCCTTGGAGGTCAATGATTGCGAGCCGATTGTATCATCCGATAAATATACACATACGGGCTCGACATGTTATTCACGTGAGGTACTCATTTTTGCACGAAACGATGAAAATTGTAATAAGCATAATATATAGACACGAAAGTTCGTGCAAGTATCATATAGACCATTTGATTGCCAACAATGGCTGAGTTAATTGGCCGAAAAATTAGCCATAGCAATCAGTTTCATTGCCCAATTCCATTGCGAACCACGTAATCTCTTATTGTTTTTAGTTACGAACCAAAATATTTTTACTTTCTAGTCATCACTACTAAGAGTGTAAAAGCACGTGAGTCCACACGCAATACCCCAGGCCAATAAATTTATCTCTCTCTCTTTTTCTCGAGATGCCGCGGCAATTCCATCGTGGCCGTAATTTGCGTCAAATTGACGGCCACGGCCAGATGCTGCGAGCCGATAGCGCCGCTGGCCGTTAAAAGTGCGGGCACGCGTTTATTAGATTTTAGGTTTTGCATAATGTTGAGCTTCTACAACGTACAAGTGAGTAAACGATGTCCGCGAAATGTCTCGTATTTTTTTTTTTACAGTTGGTGGTTGGATCTTTAAAAGTACATCAAATTTGCAAAACAAGGTTACGTACCTTTACATAATAAAGATGCGAATTGCCTTTATTTATTAATTCTCAAAATATTTTATGCCGACATAGTGTAAGCAGATTCAGTATTAGCGCCCTTACAATTTCTCAAATCTTTTATATAGGTAACTCGATCGTTTGCAAATTGAAGTGGTGCTTCAATCGTCGATAAGTAAAGTCATCGACCTTATCGACTGACGGTTTTTAGCTTATCGGTAATTCACGGTGTACCCGAACTTTCCATCTTAAATCTTTTGGGAGACAATAAGTTGTAGCAGTCAACACCGATAAAAATATTCTGTAAAATTGCACGCAAGTATACCACATAGCAATATTGTCGTAGAGGCATTTCGCGCAGATTCACGTTATAGTTAGCCGCAAAAGTGATAGGTATCGCGGTGACAACGGGAATGGTTCTCGGATCGGCTGCATAAATAACAATGTTATTTTTTCTCGTTACCGCAGCTAGCCGACAGGCTCGTTTTGCGTTTCATTGCACTGATATATGTAACACATCGTTCGCGAGGATAGTGACCCATTGTCATTATTATATAGTTGCGTATTATATGAACACACGCGAGTATCCGGGCTGTGTACAGGAAGGCGTATGCTGTATATGGTAGTTGCTGCTGTAGGAGCCTTGGCTTTCCGCGCTTAATGCCATGTAATCATCATCGAGCCGGCTACTGCGCGCTCACGCATACATATACCATACATATACAAGTCACTCGACTTTTTCTCCTATCTTACTATTCCCTTTTTTTTTTCTCTCTTTCTTTGTGTTCTTACATTATTCTTATATGCGTTACCTCCCTCGGCTTTGGCTATGCCGTATACACGTGTACATACGATGAGAGGGGGACTACGTTGCATTGGAGAATACGTGTAAAGGTAGCGATTTCACAATAGAACTGAGTAGTTATTATTAAATGCGTGTACACATTTGTCGAATGGAGTGTAGAGACAAAGACGTACAGTAGCTAGGTACATTGCACAACGCGATGATACAAAAAAAAAAAAAAAAAAAGTGGACGTTTAACGACAGACGTCACAGAGTCGTATATAGCTTAAATGTACTGGGAGGGTCGAGCTTCTTTTTTTCTAGCAATGATGGAGCCGATGTATATAGGTACAAGAGGAGAAAAAGTAGGTTGTACTTACACATCATACTTGCACATTATTGCGAGGAACGCCATGTGTATTGCTGGTATGCACTTGGAGGGGAAGAAAAAATTGTTTGTAATAAAGTTTATGTACCTTTCATTGTTTTGTAATTTATTCATAAGTATACAATTGTAGGGGACATTGAAAGGGTTATTTGTTGCTCAGCAAATCAAGGGTACAAAGCTCATTGGAACGATGTGGTTGAAACGTTGGGTTTGCGATTAAGTATCGTTTTGTTTCTTTTAAGGGTACTTACAGTTTGTTTTTCACAGTTTATAAGTATCACAAATAACTTTGACAATTGTTGCATTGATCGAAGAAACGGAGATAATAATCCAAGTCTACAAGTATAAGCGTGACGCAAGAATACAGATGTACATCCATAGGTCTACAGACATACATTGTCTTAGAAAAAAAATCAAAGATGCAGACCTTTCATTTGTTACGTGCGTTCAACTTAATTGATCACCACGTAGGTAATATAAAAAATATGGTCATATGAGAAAAAGGATGGTTTTAACGCTAAAAATTGTTTATGCCATCACGCAAACGTTCCCAAAAAAATGCTCGAAATGATACAAAATGTAACTCGAGGAAAAGCATACAGCTCAGCAACTACGATTCCTCCTGCCCCCATCTTTTTTGATCTCGTTTTTGATGTATGCGTACGTATAACAGGGTGACCTGGTGTAGCGATTTATCCCCAAAGTAGCAATTTTTTACTTTCACTAGTGATTTAATTTTCAAACGTGGCGAGTGGCGATTTTTTAATATCGTATTGGCGAATTAATGGCTATTTCAGGTAGCAATAATTAGTTAAATCAACTGCCTTTTACAAATTCTCCGGACTTTATCCATAAGACTATACGTTGAACATTCGATTCTTTATTTAATATTTATATGTTAATGATGCGGTTATCCAGAAAAGCAGATTAATATTTGCCTAAGAAAATAACAATTTAGTTTACAAGCTTTACGAGGAAGTATCAAATATTTGTAGTCATATTGGTTTCAATATTAGAATATGATAAAAATAATCAAAAGCTAATAAAGAATCTGCAAACAAATTTTAAATAAAAAATAGTATAAATTGTTAAACGTACTACATGGTTCAAAAAATTGGATGTTTGTGGAAACTCCTGGTTTAGTCGTGCATGGCGCATAATACTTGAAAAATTCTGTTTTAATCAAGTCATCAACTGAAGAATTTTTAGACGTACATGATAATAAATAAATGTCGAATAGTCATGAAATTATCATACAACTATGAGATATTTTTTCATGAAAACCCCATACGCATCGTTGAACACTACAACCACAACATACCACATAGTTGTATTTTTCGTAGTATAACCGCAGATACAATGTATCACGGTAGTCACAAATCATCGTATAATTTAAAAAATTTAGCAACTATGCACCCCGCGAGTGGCGACATCAGTCGGATACCCCCTGGTCACCCTGATAATATGTAACGCATTTTATGATAGCATTAATGAACCGAGGACGTAAGTAACGAGACTCGTTTTTTCGGTTGAAGCAATAACACCATCATACGTACGCATCATCTTCCATCCAAAACCAACTGGTCGCCAATGTCAAAATAAAATTAGATCAGATTCGTCCCATGACTGTATACATGCGTCAACACAAAAGAGGGAGGGAATACAAGAGTCAACGAGGGGACGAAAAAGGGTGTCCACATTTATATGTACACACACACACTTATGGGTGATGCCTATACGGGTTGTACAACGTATAGGAAAGCAAAAGAAGCAAAAGAGAAAAGGAGATCGCCCACGGGGGCACACGAACGCGTGGCGAATCGCTAAATGAACGGCGGCTGTTCCCCCCCTCCCTCCTCTTTTCTTGCCCCTTTGATATTCTCCCGCAACCCTTTTGCCCCGAGAGGTAGGGCAATTTACTTTCGAAAACGCGCGAGAGCTCGAATAAGAACGATGTATGATCAACAAAAGGTGGAAAGAAAAAAAGAAGATAAAAAAGCTCGACCAAGCCAGACATACGTATACACTCGCGTATGGGAGCAATCGGGGGGTGGGGGATAGCGCTAAATTAGTATCGGCTAATTGAATCCCGCGCGGTGCAGTACTGTATATATATGTGCACGCGTGTGCTATATGGGTGATGTGTAAAAGGGGTGGGGGGGGGGAGAAAAACGATATCATAAATGCGCGTCGAGTTTGCTGCGAGCACCAACTGTGTGCATCATCATCCATGGCTACCATCATTAATCTGTGGTCTTTCACGGTGTGTATGTGTGCGTGCGAGTCAGGGGGGAGGAGTTAAGGAAGTGTCTTGCGGCGTAATGGACGCGACGTGTACGTTATGTACTTATACACTATAATACATGTGTACATGCGCGTAGAGGAGAGAAAATATACTCATGGAAGAAAAAAAAAAATAATTTTATACGTGTATACGTGTGTCGTATTAAAAGCGAGAGGGAAGCACCGGGTATGTACAGTACGCGAGTATAGGGAGAGGGAAGAAATTTATACTCGATTAATAATTCGTTCCATTCGTTTGATAAATGAAATGTTTTCAGCGCGCCAAACGAGCTTCCTTGAATAATTGATATGATTTTTTTTTTTTTTTTTTTTACTTTTTTTTTTTACCATACTGTGTTTTTTTTTTTTTTTTTTTTTTTTTTTTAATATGGATATAACAGTGGATTGAAATTTAGTTACCGAAAAATCAAGCGCACGTTCATACGTTGAATTAATCAAATACCATTCGTAATCTAAGTATATTATTTCAAGACGATTTTGCATCCAAATTTCCTTTATGTTTCGATTGAGGTTTTTAGACAGAAAATTTTTTTTTATTGTTTCATCGTGGAAATGCGAAAAAAAAAAAACATAAATTATTTCTTGTATGTTTTATGATTTTTTTCAGAGCAAACGTGTAAACGGAAAATTATAATTTCACTCACTTTGATCAACGTTGATCTAAAATACGATTTTTTTTTTCAATTACTCACATAGGTACATACCAATCGAATCGAAACGGATCGATGGAAAAAATCAAGTTCGTAAAAAGTAAGGCTGTTTGGCAAAGGACCTGCAACACGTGAACCGCACTCATCGTTTACATATTTACAGTCCAAAGTATATCACTGTACTACCCGTAAGCGTGCTCGGGCTGTGGAATGACAGTTGTAAAATTAAAACAAAAAAAGAAAACTACCTTGAAAAAAATACGCAAGGACAGACGGTAATTGAAAAAAACCGCAGGTCTAATAAATCCACAAGAGCAAATGGAAAGACGAATCTGTTGACGAGCGTATACAATACCTATACACGTATATGAAGTGCAGACCGCGGTGATGTTAATATACGCAAGCCGCTGAGTGACATGTACACGTTTTATGGGTTTTTACAATTGTTTTGTGTTCAAACGGATTGTATAAACATTATATTGTTTTTTTCATACATCTTTTTTTTTAAACAATTAACAAGTTTTGGTCTGGTTGATCGTCGCGTGCGCGTGATTTGTTGTAAACAAATACATAAAATGATACTCACGATTCATGCAAATCCTGACGAATAAAGTACGCATTTTTAGAGTACACCCATCCCATGAATAAACAAATAAAAAATGCAGTTAAGCCGCCAGCGCAAACATTTTCACTATACATCATCTACAATATATATATACGTATATGCTACGACTACCACGAGACGTGAGCGGGGGGGGGGAGTACGTGAGTAACAATATTCTAAATTTTCAATTCCGCGCGAGGCAGCAGTCCTTACAACCTCGCGTGCAAGGAGGCCGGCAAAACTCTTGGTTCCCCGTAGGTTCGTGTCTTCTTCAATCCCCGATAAGCCCACGGAATGTTTTGTAAGTGTATTTAAGCCGCGGCTGCCGTGCGTGAAGGAAAAACGAGTGGGAATTACCGGCAAAAATAAGGATCAAAAAACCACACTCACGTCTGGATGTTACAACGTGATATGTACGCAGGCGCGTGTGTTAAGCCTCCGATATTAATTAAGATAAGTGAGGCTGATTCTTCTTGTTTCCCGTTAATGAGATTCCGAATTATTTTCAGAGCCGATAATGTGTACAGTGCACGTGAGAGATGATGTATACCCATGTACATGCGATGCTTGGCTATTCCTTTACATGCACCTATAAATGTAGATGTTATACTATAACCGAACTTCGTGGCGTGAAACTCTCGTGCGTTTGGTTCATCTCCGTTGATACTATCACATACTATAATTATGTTGAGCGAGCACGTGAGTCTTTTTCAATTTTTTTTTTTTTTTTGCAATGTATAATTTTTTTCCAATAACATAATGCACTTTTTGGTGCTTCTTTTTGTTTGAAGTACTGCTGTAGTAACACAGCGGGTAACTGAATTTTCTTCCAGTAGAAGCATTGCATTATAATTTATAAATAATGAAATAGAGTCATGGTATTTAAAAAAAAAGTATATTTGAATATTTGATTGTAAATTCTCTACGATAAACTTTGATATACATTATGTTTTATTTATCTGTATGGTAACTAGTGGTAAATAAAATAATTGTGCCCAAGTCATGAGTTTCCTCAAGATATAAATATTAGCGCCATTTTCTTCAATCGGTAGATGGAAAAAAAAAAAAAAAAAAAAAAGGAAATCGTGAAAAAAAAGAATTCAAAAAGTAGTGCAGTAGTCAAATAGTTGTATAAAATTGATTGCAAATGTCGCACTAAGCAAATTTTGTTTAGCGTGTAGAAAGCTCAAATAAACAAAAAAAAAAAATCACCTCGCGTTTGTCAAAAATGAATTTCCAAAGGCAATATCTTTGGCTAACATAATTTTTCTCGATCCTTCGACTCTCACGCGATACTTTTATGGTACCTATACCATCAGTTAACAACGTAAGCCTCGATAATAGTACCTTTGAATACGACTTTTTATCCAGCCATCGGCAGCCCAATGAAAAAAAAAACCTCGAGCAGTACTATGATGCAACACCCGAAAGTTTCCACGTTAAAGCTCAATTTCACTTTTTTTCTTTTTTTTTTTTTTCCTTTTCTTTTCTTCAACGGCATTTTAAGCTTGTGCCAATAAAACAAAACCTCTTTCCCTAACGTCATAATATCCCCACACGTAACAACAGCTTTAGCACCAGAATCGCGAGCCGACGGAAAAGCCAACTCAAGCCGAGGGTTGATATACACACATGCAACCTGCATGTACATCGGTAAGTGCCTACCTGGATGTGTATTATGCACATATAGGATCAGAGGAGGAAATAAGAGAGGAATGCTGCCTCGTACGAGCGATTATGCTAATGATCGTGCATGTCTTTCGGCCTTAAATTAGCTGCGATCGCACTTTCGACGCCGCCGCCGCTGCTACTGTTGTCGGTGCATGTAGCACGTGTATCGTGTTAGTAATGTTGGGTACGAGTGTGATACCTGTATCTATACAAGACATCCGGGGTTGGTTGCCATAGTCTTTTTTGTCTTTTAACAATTCAAAAACAACTTTTGAATTAGGCATTCACATTCATGTGCCTTTTGGTATTTTTTTAGCGACAAATGATACACCTATGAGTATATTACGTTGAAAAAATAATAAAATTTGCGTTTTACTCAAAACTTGTCGATTAGCGAATCATTGGAGGCTAGTTTCACGGGCTATGAATGTTTTTGCTCTGGAGACAAATACCAATGGAGTAGCGTCTCGGATATTGAGTCGATGATCGCAGTCATTTTTTTAAATCATATTAGAAAAGTAATTTCAAGGGGTTTTTCAGTGATTTTTCAAAATCTTTTTCGAGCCAATACGTTTAAAAGGCATTGCACATCCGTAGCTCCTGTCCACTTTGGTGAAATACTACCGTATGTATAACTAACGATCTAAAAATTTGCAACTTTATTACATTGCATCTCGCTTTACGGTGCAACTTGTCAAAGTCATCCTGTCCTTTATTGCCGATAGCTTAATCAACAAACCACCAGATATTCATAGTTCCGATTTTCCCTGTAGGTACACCATCACTTGATAACACACTTATTATATGTGTACATAAGATAGAAAAATCAGAGTTTCGCGAACATGTGTATTTTTTCGAATATGTCGATGTAATGGACAACACGTGCAATGTACCCCAAATCGTGAGTATATTCAATAAACATCACGCTGTACGTGTACGCATGCTACATACCCTGCATCGGCCATCTGCAAATGCAAATACTGCGTGATCCGGTATATTATGCATAAACCCACGCTTATGTGCTTGTTTATATATATATACCTACCCATAAGAACGAGAGAGTTTAGGGGCCTCGAGGCGCGTGCAGCGGTATAAATAATATTATACATACCTACCTACCTGCCGTGTACTCGCAGATGCTTATCGAGTGCTCGCCCCGGCGACTGATGAGGGCAGCGTTCTTTTTAATCGCCTCGCCGCGCGCTACGTACATATACACATATACGTTTGTGCCACCGGCCTTCCCTTTTTTCCCCATTTTTCTTTTTTTTTTTTTTTTCTTTTTTTTTCCTTAAACACACGGTATTATTACGCTGCGCTACTGCCGTCCATACCTACGTGTACTTAGCCGTACGCACGCGTGCACGTCACTGTATATATATGATGTACGTGTGGTACCCCATAAGGTGGCTCATGTACGTAAAGGTCCGTATATATATATATATATATATATATATATACGCCGATGCGTAAGGCCGGTAGCGCAACATCAGTAGCAGCAGCAGTAGCACTTATTCCCCGTATAAATAATGTACATACGGGCGTCGAGGTAATTAATTCACCGCTTATTAATTTATCGCTTCTTTCACGCAAACGCCGCCCGTATGTGTTGTATATATAAATATACAACCATTGGCCGTATGCTCTGATACGTGCCGCGCTTTTCTTCTTCGATCGGTGTGTGTATGTAAAGTATGTATTGTGTTTGCGTATTTATACGTAACGCGTTCGAATTTTCCTCTCATAACTCGCATCATCTTTACTTATTGTTACATTCGCTTCAGGGTGACGCTCTTTGCTGATTTTCCCTTACTTCCTACTTTCGTCCCGGTTAAATTGTCGTTGGACACGTATTACGCCGATGCGGTGTTTTATGTGCGCAACTTAAGGAAGGGAATATTACCACGGTGTTCATTATCTATGTATATTTTATTTTATGTATTATTTTCTCGTTCGTATATGTGTTAAACGCAGTCTCCGTTGTTGCAAGTATAATTTTTGGTCCACCATCGACAAAATGTTTGCACAGCGGACTTTTACTCCACTCATTTTTGTTCTCTCGTTGAAAAAACATTGATTTGATGTTTTAGTATTTTGTTTATTATTTTTCACCATACTGCGTTTAATGAAAAATATTGGCGAAAAATCGTATAAAACCGGGGAAAGAAATATACATTTTTGTCAAATTCCCGTGATCTAAGACTGTTTTTATTTTTCCTCTCCAGGTGAGTGACGTACTATTTTATTGTTTCGTACTTATATTTTTCTACGCGCAAATAATAAACACACGGGACAGCTGTATATTTATCCTTTTTAATGACTGATTGAATAAAAAATGTTACAGTTCACCATTGGGGTACATTTTATACATTCTTTGGGCATACAAATTAATTATAAAAAAATAGGTGCAAATTTACAAAAATAAAAATATGTAAACTCAATGGAAAATTTATGCTTCTGTCACTTGGACCTGCATTTAGTTTCGTTGGTAGAGTATGATTTCTTCTCCACGAAGCGAAAAATGGTTCGAAACCAAAGATCTCATAAAGCTACGAAGATCTAAAGAACATTAGCATTGCTCGTTACAAAGTGACTCAAGTAAAATATGGATAATACGGAGCGGACTGTTCTTGAAGTTACTGTATTTTTTAGATCATGTGTAAAATCCATATATTTTTTTTCCGTTGTTTTGCAATATCTTTTTAATACGTGTAACGCTCATTTATACGTGTAATTTTTAATGTAGTTACATTTTTACTCTTATATCAACAAAGTATTAATGTATTATTATAACTATTTAAGCTGATTAATAAACAAATTATACACATAAAACTATCGACATACATGGGTTTAAAATAAATTTTATGATACATATAGGTATTACATGTATCACATGTATCCCAACAAAAATATAAGCTCACGATGGAAGAGCACAAAAATGTCGGTAACTTCCAGATTTGTAGAAAAAAAAAAAAAAGTTTTCTTTCGTATTTATTTTCTCCCTACGTTTCGTGCAAACTTTTTCCTCGCGCACACGCACGCGTACGTCGACAACTAATGAAGTATGATCTCGCATGGGTATAATAATCACGAATTACAGAGAAAATCCTTTCCTCGGCGAGCTTCAATTTTCAATAAACTCCGTAGGTACGAGTAAAACGCGGTTCTCGAAAGTCACATCCGGCAACGAAAGAGTCGGAGGAAAAAAAGGCGGACGAAGGAGAGTATACGCCTGCACACACACACGTACGTAACCATTACAGACGCTAATTGCAACTCGAAGCACCGGCACCACGATATTACTGCTCCCCGGGTTTTTCCGCTAAAAACAATACTTTCTTCTCTTAAACGCTCCAAGACTATGTATGTACGTCGTATCTTTCACATGTGCCTTGTACCATCAGCCGGGCGCGCGTACTTATACACGTGAGTACGAGTAAAAGGTCAATTAGCCGAGTCGGTCTTTACACGCTCGGTAGTCCGGCAAATGAGCGGAGAAAAATGAAAATTGCAGTGTTACATGTGGTTACGTCGTGCGCAAACGGAAAATCCAATATTTTTCCAATCAATCCAGAGTGTAATTACGTACAGCGCGCCGAAAACATTTACCCTTCAAATTGAATGATGGCCGCGCCCCGTCACGGCTCCGCCGAACGAGAATCCCGTCCTCCGCGTTTTTTGCGCCCTAATCGATCCATCGCTTTTTTGCGACTGTACACAATCAACCGTATCCTTCGTTAATGTAGCCGTTTCACGGATCCGATGTTCGAAAGATGCGCGTTTTTCCGTATATAGGTGTGGGAACAACACGTCAATGTGTACCTCTATATAGGTGATGGTAGGTGCACCCAGTCACTGTGCGATGCGCAGTTTTGTGCGGTATGCAATCTACATACAACACACGAGGCGAACCACTTGTAACGCTCGGCTTTTCATTGTTCAAGGTTTCATTGCGCATCATATTATTATTATTTTTATCATCAACATACACGCGATGTCATATCTGTTTCTTGCGCGGTAACTACATCATTACACATATAGGTATAATATAAGGTGGGTTATGAAAAACGTTTATATACACCCCTTTAATGCGTGCGGTTGTATAGAAAACAAATAAAGGATGTATCGATGCAACCTTGAATAGGTTTCGAGGCATTCACCTCGTTTCGCGAGTCCACGATTCATCAACGATTATCTCGCACTCCGCGTCATTGATTCTTGCCCCTTTCCACCTTCGTATACATTGGTTGATAGCAAACAAGCTCTTCTTCATGCCTCCTTGCGTTAGATTACCGATACAACGTACCGCACCACCTCGGACTCGGCCAAGCGGTTCGCCTTTCAAGTAAATATCGAAGAGAGAGAGATGAAGTATATAAGTGCGCGCAGTAAAAACTAGGGGGTGAAGAAAAAAAGGCATCGCCTTACAGCCTTTGCACCTCGGCTCGGAAGAGCGGAATTACAGAATACGAGGGTGCGAGATTATAAGTAGTCGATATGTGAGTATATAAGTAACGAGTTCTTATTCTCATACACATCGGCGTACAGTGCACACGTGTGTGTGGACGTTTGCGAGAGCACGTGCATCTGTGGTATATCAAATTATACATATACAGATATTATATAAGGTGGCGGCTCCTTTCGCCCACGCCGAGTGGCTACGGTGTATATAT